>WBMY01012324.1:1239615-1394006 GCA_013397315.1 Donacobius atricapilla
AAGCTTCCAGACATGGACAAAGAATTTTAGTTTTGGTTTGTTTGAGTATTTCAGCATCTATCAGAAACATATTAAGAGACTAGTAATCCATCCTTAAGTTGCTATAATGAGATGATTTTCATTTCACTTGCCAGAAAGGACTCCAGCTGTGAACTGAAGGCTACAAAAATTACAAAAGTACACTTTGGTAGCCTCGTCTGCATTTTTAGGGCTTCTTAAATGTTTTGGAAGAAGTTGTCTATATAGGTAGACATAAAATAAGATGTGGAGGAGCAACACAGAAGAGAATTAACTAACTTTGCAAATGTCTTAACATTTAGAATATTAGATTTATTATTCGTCATATTTAGATAGGATTGTAGCAATTGTTTTTCTTTGGCTTCACTCCAGACTGAATGACCTTGGAGAAAGTCCTTGTACTTCTTCTTGAAGAGATACATGATCTTCTCTACACTGGAGAAATGCCAGAGTTTCCTTGTTTTCAGATCTCTTATATCAGATGCTGAGAAATAGGAGGCTGGTTTGGTCAGCACCCATACACAAAGACTAAGTATTGGCCTTGCCAAACAATGTAAGACATTAATGGCTTCTACAGTGCCATGGGACATGGCCCAGAGAGTCTTTTCAACAAATGCACATGCAACCTAGGAATCCTCTACACACCTACAGAGTATGTCTGCTGTGCACATGTAGTAGCTCTGATCCGTCCATATTAGACCTGCTCCTGTCATTGTAGAACATGAAAAAATGAATGACTCCAAATATTTTTTCAGAAGGCAAAAACATAAGAAGGTTTTATTGTCTAATTCTTACTACCTTTTATGAGGTGTTCCAATACAGACTTAACATGACTGGTGAATAGAAACAACACCTCTCTAATCCCATTGGTTAAATTAGAGAAACAGAACTAGAAAGGCAAAACATCATGTAGAGAAAAGATTGTTTTGAGAACAAAGAGTTGTTTACCAAGATTGTTTTGAGAAGAAGCTTTCTCAAGATATTTTTCCCTTGGGAAAAGTTAGCAGTTGCTAGCAGGCTAAAATCTCTCAGACTCAGAAATATCAGGCCCACATGCCCCCCCACCCTGACATGGCTTCATGCCATTCATCTGTCATCACAGAGAAGAGATCAGTGCCTGCCCTTCTGCTGCCCCTCACGAGGAAGCTGGAGACAGCCATGAGGTTTCCCTCAGTCTTCTCCTGGATGAACAAACCAAGTGGCCTCAGCTGCTCCACATATGTCTTCCTGTCTAGGCCCTTCCCCATCCTTGTAGCCCTCTTTTGGATGCTCTCTAACACTTTATATCTTTATTATACTGTGGCACCCAGAACTGCCCCCAGCACTGGAGGTGAGGCTCTCCCAGTGCAGAGCAGAGCAGAGTGGAGCAGAGCAGAGCAGAGCAGGACAATCCCCTCCCTTGCCCAGCCAGCGACACTGGGCATGATGAACCCCAGGACAGGGCTGGCCCTCCTGGCTGCCAGGACACTCTCATGTCCAACTTGCCATGGACCAGGAGCCCCAGGTCCCTTTCTGTGGCACTGCTTCCCAGCCTCTTGTTCCCCAGTCTGTCCATATATCCAGAATTGCCCATCCCAGCTGCAGAATCTGTAACTTTCTCTTGTTGCAGTTCATTTGGTTGGTGATTGCACAGCAAGTTGGTGACTTGTCAAGGTTTTTCTGCAGGGCCTCCCTGCCTTTGAGGGAGTCAACAGCTCGTCCCAATTTATTATCATCATCAAGTTTACCTAACGTACCTTCAAGTTCTGCATCCAAGTAATTTATGAAGTATTGATGATCACAGAGATGAGGATGGAGCCCTGAGAACCCCACTAGTGACCAGTCATCAGACTGATGTGACCCCATTCACTACAACCCTTTGTGCCCAGCCTGTGAAGCAGTTGCTCACCCATCATAGGATGTGTTTATCCAGTTGTGGGCTGGACACTTTATCTAGAAGGATACTGTGAGACACAGTATCAAAAGATAATAATCACTATATCCTGAGTAAAAAAAATATTTTTGGCTTCACCTTATGGATCTCAGGTACATAAGATTCCATGGCACATTGAAATAGGTCATTAAATCACGTGCTTAAAAATTCAAGCAGGAATGTGAAGGTGAAGACTTGGGTATTTCTTACTACTTCTTGGAATAAGTAACTCATGGAAAGATTAATCACCTTACTATGTACATTGACTTGTTTTTCTAAAATCAAAGAATATATCTACCTAGGTTAGATGCTGAAAATGCTGTCATCCAGAAGTGAAATGATCTCCAGTGTGCTAAGAGACATAGGACAGTTACTATGTATGAACACTGGAAAATTACATTTTCCTTCTTGGAATTTGATAATGTAAAATTCTTACATTGAGCATCTAGGACTGGATGGACATTTTTTAGGGAAAAGCGTATGGTTTCTCACACAGGGCTGCACAGTAGCCTATTATGATCATTAGACAACTTACTAAATGTAGTGAATGTAAAATCTGAAATGTTGTTACAAGGCTACAGCTGAATAGCCAATTTGGGAATTGAAATTTGGGGTGTAAATTGGTTTTTACCTGGACATCGTGTTCTCCTGTCACTGGAAATGAATAACCAACACTGACTTTTGAAAAATTGCTTGTCTCTACAGTGGGAAAATAAGGCCTTTGGGTATACACTGCTTACCAAAATCACAGACATGTTCTGTTCTTCGTTTTTCAAGATTGCTATCTCCTTCTTTAACCATCCACACATTCTGATTTTTCTTTTATGAATGCTGGATATTCATAGGCAAAAATTTTTCTGCAAAGTGATGAATTTTGCAAGCAAAATTCTCTTTCACTGTCTAACTTATAAGGACCTCCAGACAGCAGGAGAAGCCACTGATTTTAGTGCATGGTTAATACTAGATATACTTAAGCATACACAAATACCATTCACATTGCCTTTTCCACTTTATTTCTTGTTCACTTTATTGTTTTCTAAATCAATAAACTACAATGGTGGGAAAAATTGATTTAAAAATCTAAGATAAACATAATACTAATCTAGGACACAGAAAAATAGAAAGGTGTTTAGATAGATGCCAAGGAGGAGAATAAAGAAGGTGGGTATTTTTAGTGTTCAAATATATGAGACAAATTTTTCATTAGGAAAGAAAGAAATAATGGCACAAAGACTGTAAGTGTATAAGAAGCAGAGGTTAAGTGATAATTGAGGCATTCTGGTATAGACAGTCTGTGAAGACTCCTACTCTTAACGTATGCTGAACTAAGGATCAAATTACAGGATCTTTTGCAATAGGAATAAAAGACCCTCAGATTCCATGCAGACAGATTATATGAGGAAAGTAGCTAAATTAATGAACTGGGGAAAAGAAGGTTGATTAATCTGTAGCTGTTATGACTGTGGTGAGGATTTGATAACAAGCCAAGAAAAGCAACCATAATAGGGAGTTACTATTGAGCTTTCTAGCTGAGAAACGATGTTGAGGTGTAATATTAATTGGGATTCTGAGTGCAAGACAGCAGAAAGTAGCTTTGACATTTAAGAACTGATGAGTATGAAACATCCATATTGCTCATTAAAGTTTATCTATTTTAATTTTGTGGTTGAAATATCTTTTTCATATTGTGAACGCCTTTTTGTATATTCACAAGACTATTATTTTAAACCTTCTTACTCAAGGAAAGAACAATGCCTGAAAAACAACTGAGCAGGAAGAACTCTTTAATTAGTGACCAGAGAAATTGAGCTTATCCAAGTTTAAAGATTGAAAGACTGCTCCTAGAGGAGGTGCCTTAATTATATAAATAATTAGATATAATTTTACTTGAAGCTTAGAAACCTAAAAAACTTTTTTAAAAGTGCAGATTTCTTATGGATTGATATGTGAGTTCCAGGCCCTACATTTATCCCTCGGCCATATTAAATTATTGTTTCTGTGAAATACATGCATAGTACAGTCCTGTGTGCACTGCATAGTATCATCCTATATATTAATCACTAAGATTTGGTTACATTAATTTGACTTCTTTGACCTAAGAAGCCCTGATACAAATATTTTCAACAGCTTGCTCACCTTTAGCTGCTGGGAGATTCTGCAAAGCCTTATCACTGCTGTCTTTGTGCTCTTATGCTTAGGAAAGCTGCAGCAACATTGACATCAAGTACCTAGGAAAACATCTGCATGTGCATTACATTTACTTCTTCAGCTTCAGCTCAGTTAATGAACTGTCTGATTCCGTGTAAATCAAGAAAAACAGTTAATGCTTTCATCAGGTGAACAGTGTTCAGGAGTTTCTTTGAAGGTCGGGCCATATTCACTACAGTGCCTGTATGTTGCCCATATAAACACCCCATCTCAAAGATGTTGTTCTGTTTTCCAGACAGGCTTACAGTTGTTAAGAGGAAGTGTGCCAGTCTGCCAGGTACCAGAAGCCAGACCAATTTACTTTGAATTTATGGAATGGAGAGAAAAAAGAAAACACCCAACAAAAATCCCATGAGTGGTTTTCAAGATCTTAACAAAATGGAAAGCATGAAAAGCTGAGATTGCATCTGGGATTTATCACCATGTTTCGATAAACCTTTGGATTTAGTCAATACTCTGTCCTGCACAGAGGATTCAGTGAAATTACTTCACACATACTCTCAACAGTTTGTCACACCAACTTTACACCTGAATGTTTTTGACTGATTAGTTACTGGCATAGACAAGTGAGGAATTCCGAGAAAGGTGACTTTATCTTCTTAGGAAACTTAAGCATGAGAAATATTACTAGGGAGTGTGACCCTAATTAGAAGAATGGGAATAGTTAATTTGTTTCCATCTAATTTAAAGATAACATCTGAATTTTCCTAAAGAGTAGTAGATTCATTTTGCTTAATATCAAATTGATGTGTTTCTCTCCAGTAAAGGAGAGGTCTGTAAAATAGATGCTTTTAAGATTACTTAGTCTCAGATGAATTGTCCATAGCCTTTCACAGTGCATGAGGTCTGAGGTGCCAAAGCATGGAAATCCATCTCAATTATCCACTTGGAAAAGTCAAGAAGGGCCCTAGTTAATAAACATTAGAGTAATTCTTCTATTGCTGCATATTTGATTATTTATGCAAAAATAAGACTGCTTTGACTTGAGAGCTGCTAACAGCTGTATCCCTGGAATATCCTGTATTCTGTCAGGCCCTGCTTGACCCGTGAAAAGACTCATTAGAAGCCTTTCTTCATGGTCACTCTATCTAAAATGACCATTTCAGTGTATGTTCCAGGTCACAGCCCCTGTTCTGTAAGGCTGTTCCTTCTTTACTATTTCCGTGTGCTGCCATTTGGCTGTGTTTTAAAATATTCAGGTCCCATAAAGTAAGTTGAGAAAACCATGAAGATTAATCCCCGTAAGCAGTCTCTTATCTTTGCACTTAGCCATTATTTAGTCTTTGTGTCTTTATTTCTTGAACTTTCCTGGACATCATTTTGTCTTTTGTTCAGATAATTTGTGAAAGAGATTTAGGAGTCTTTTACAAGGATCTATACCCATTCAGAATCTTCTCTGAAATATCTGCAGCATGTAGTTCTATGTTTCGTTTTAAGTAGAGTTATAGTAATGGCATTAACAGTGCTATTATCTTTGACTCTTTTTACCTGTATGGCTGCTATCATATATTAAAATGCACTTTTAAGAATGTCACATGTATCAACAAGACATCTCTTTCAAGGGCTTCAGTTTGCATGCATCTTTTTTTCTAAAATTGTGTTTTTCTGCTTGCCTAGATAAGAATAGCTAAGTGCAAAGAAAAGATGTAGCCAACAAGGTGATACAGCCAGTTAAATTGCTGCTTTGGTGCAAATATATGATACCCTCTAAATTTACCTACAGTCGTGTTAGTAATGCACATGCCACTCTGTACTATTTTTCTTTAGCAAATTGAAAAAATCATTTATAGATAAATCAGAAAGCTGCCAATCAACCATGCATTCAGAAAGAAGTGAAAAATAGTGCATGTAAACATAAGACCTTTGTAACTCCAAATACTGTAATATCAGCTGCCTGGTGTGTTTCTGGCAAGCCAAGGGCAAGTGACAGAGCATAATGAAATGTTAAATTAACCTATAAGGGGTTCCTAAGGACAGAGGATACATTTTATTTAAAGAAAGTAATATTGTACTTCATGCCAAGCTGAAGTAATTTCCTTCCGCTTTCTATACTTCCTAGGTTTCCAGATTTATATTTTTTAACGGCATTTGCCAGAGCTCACCTGAAGAAAGCATTACTCAAAGTCTAAAGGAAATATTTTTGTTCAGAATCCAGACCCATAAAGAATAACTACTGTATGCTAAAAGAAAAAAAAAAAAAACAACCTGTGATTTTACTTCTAATTATGCACATAAGTCGAATAAATAGCCCACTGTTGCTGTGTTGAATAGAAAATTCACACATTGCTGCTTACAGCAAAACACTGGCACTGCTTTCTCTAGCACTAATGTAAATAAGAGATTTCTTAGCATGTAGTTTTTCTTTTCTTGGAAGCCAAGGCAGATTGTGTGAAACAAAATATACACATGGACCCATTGACTAGGAGAACTATTAGTTTAAGTGTCCACTTTAGTCAGTTCTTCGAGAATTTGGCTAATTCTTATTAGGTATAAAGGAGCTTTAGTTTAATTGAATTTACTTATAATGTATAATTCACTAGTTCCAGAAGGATTGTGTTGGCAACACTGATATTAATAAATTATTTAAAGGCCAAAGGGCTGAAAATTTAACCACCAGGAGCTGGACTCAAAGACATTTATTACAATGTAAATTAATTTAAAGTAAATTTAATTAAAGTAAATCTAATTAAAATAAATGCAAAGTAAATTTAGCAGTAAGGTTCCTCTTTTTGTCACAAAGCTATCAAGCAGCGGCTGCTTTGAATTGTAGGGCATAAACTTCCCCAACAGTTAAGTTTCCACCAATACAGAATTTCCAGTGGCTGCATCTTCTGTGGAGCCCTGTTGGTCCTGTCAGTGCTGGAATACATTCTGGGTACATGGGTCAGGAACTTCAGTCCCTTTGCAGAGACCCTTCCCAGCACAACGGCTTCCCCAGTGCCACCTGGAGGCACCCAATTCTTCCATGGCCCCATGCAGGGATTCAGCTTGGGGGTGTGGGCTCTGCCAAGTAGTAAGACAAATGCTGGTGAGTGGCTTATTTCATTTGTAGTGACCTTTTTGCAGTGCAGTGCAATGAAAATTGAAGAACTCAAGAAGTAAGGCTGAGTCTTTATGAAGTCATCCACACCTCTCCATGAAAAATGCAGAACATGAATAGAGTCTGATGTTCTTGGGGATGTGTGAGGACAACACAACTTCTGTACGACAGTAACCATGGAATTGCTTTTTCCCAATACTAGCCAATTAATTATTTATTTACTTGTTTTTAACCAAGGAAAGAACCATGACCTCTATCATTCCTTCTCTTTCAACTTGGATTTGCTAGCCAAAAAATTCCTCAACTATGTCCTGGTTTCCTGATTCATATTTACAGAGAAGTACATGTGCTCCCATCTATAATTTCTTTTCTGAGTATGTGATATTATCCAAGAATATTTCACAGCAAATTAGAAATCCAGATGAGTCACTGATTTCAACAGGGACCCATATCTGCCTGTTTTATGTGTAAGAACATTTTTTACGAATATTGTATTTAGTTTCATTAATTCTTGAGCTGTGCGTTCCTCCTGTTGATCATGCTGAGGACCAAGCAGGTGGATTGCCTGCTGCTTTTGGCCGGGGCTGTGAGGAGTATGTCAGTGATGCTGTGGTCGCAGGCAAATCAAATCACTCTGAACCAGTTAATGCTGCTTGTGCCCAACCTCCTGCATATTCTGAGTAGATATACTACTATATATGGTAGTATATATGATCTGAATATATTCCACGGAAAATGTTCAAATTAGTGTTTTTGTTACTACATTGTATGAGTATTGAGTCTTGTGGTTCTGTTTTGGAAAAAGTATTGCCTTCCAATCACTCAAGATAAATCACTGAATCACAGAGTATGCTGAGTTGGAAGACACCCATAAGGACAACTGAGTCCAACTCACAGGATAGCCCAAGAGTCACACCACGTGCCAAAGCATTGTCCAAACACTTCTTGACCTCTGTCAGGCTGGCGCTGTGACCACTTCCCTGGGGAGCCCGTTCCAGTACCCAGTAACCTTGTGGCTGAAGAACCTTTTCCTAATATCCAACCTAAACCACACCATCAAAACTTCAGGCCATTCCCTTGGGTCCTGTCAATGGTTAGTGCCTACCCCTCCTCTTCCCCTCATAAGGAAGCTGTAGATTGTGATAAGGCCTCCCCTCAATCTCCTCCAGACTGAACAGGCCAAGTGACCTCAGCCACTTATCACACAACTTCACCTCAAGGCTCTTCACCATCTTTGGATGCTCTGTTTAATATCTTTCTTATACTGTTGTGACAAAAAATGCAGACAATATTCAAGGTGAGGCCACATGTTTCAGGTATTTGAGGCTGGCATCTCTCAGTTCTGCATCCGCAATTAACATAGTCTGAGAAAATGAAAATTGACCTGAGATTGTTGGTGGGTTTTTTTTTCCTTCTAGTCATCTCATTCATGCACAGGTGATTTGCACGAGTATTAAAGTTTAGGTCAGCAGAACAGAAATTATGCTTTTATTCTAGAATCCTCCTAGCAATTTACACCAATTTCTCTTTTGAATGCAAAAATGTTCAACATTTTTAAAAAGGATACCCTGATCACCAGAGAAACTACAAGGTATGTTCCATAATGAAATAGAGAAGTGCATTCATTTGTTTAATTAGATGATAATTTCTGTTAATGAATCCTGTACCCTTGTTTTGAGACAAGTAACCAAATTGTTGCTGTCACCATGACTCTCCATTGATAAAAATTAATCTAGATCTGTAGGGAGAAGTCACTGACTTTGTTGAAGTAGCTAATATAGGAAAAATATTTACTTTGGACATTTTACGAGCCATGACAGTTTCTTTTTAACAACATGCATCTTTTTATCTTACAAATTCTAGTAAGAAAAATATTATTTTATTAAGAGATTTCTTTCAAATAGTGAGGGATTTTACCTGTACACTGTCCTGAAGATCCCCACCAGAAGGGGATGCTGTCTTTATAATTTCTCTCTAGCAGAGAATGTCTGTGGATTTTAGTTCTGGACTGGTTAAAAGAGAGGCCACAGCAATGCTCCTGGATACTTCAAAACACCAGTTAACATGGTACCCAATTTACATGCCTGGAACTGCAGTCTTGCTGAAAGGATGTACCTGTTTCCAGCTGATACATGATCCTGCCATCAGCATCTTTGGTATATCTCTGCTTACTCTTGGGTGATTTTATGTATCATGCATTAACGGTAACATATATTTTGGACTTTTGTATTAGACAACTGAGGCTAATGGACTGCACAGACAGAGTTTAAGCTGCTGAGGTAACTGCTTTTTAATATAAACCTTGTTTTATAAAACTTTATATATGCACATCTGTTTTGCTTCAGTAATTCTGCTACAACTGATAAAAGTAATTGAAAAAAGCTTTTGGAAGATTAAAAGTGTTAGAATTTATAATGATTATATAAAGTTATAAATTAGATTAATTGCCTAAATCACTAATTAGAGAATCCTGTGAAATCTTGCTTTCATGAGATAGCCTAACTGAAATCAGAGGAATGTGCAGTGCAGAAATGGCATCTGTGAACAGTCCTTAATCAGCCTTGCAATAAACTTGCAACCCTTGGATTTTATAGGATCTCCATGTCCTGGGTTTGGGATTTATGGAATAGATTTCCTAGTTTTTTAAGGTTTCTCTATGAGTTCTGAGGTTTTTGGCTGCAAAGGGTCATGGCTTGATGTTTCTTAAGGGAGTGTAGAGCCTCTACCTTCAATAGCACTGTCGAAAGCTAACATAGCGTGGAGATGATAGAAGTTTTTAATGATACATGAGCTAAGTCAAGTTCCCCTGTCACTTCAGACAACAATAATGCAGGAAGGATAATATCTTGCTGAATTGATTAGCATCCTTGTTTCTTGTTTCAGGGGAGATCAGAGACTAGTGGTCAAAGGCAGGCCAAATATGAAGGCCTTGTGCAGTCTATAGGTGCTGTTTGACTTCAATATTTGGGGAGATGGGATCCACAGACAGAAAAGATATATTTTGAACTCACCCATTGCTGATGTTGCTCAGATAGATGGACAGGAAAACAATTAAAGGTTTCAGTGAACCACCTTTTAATCTCTGTACAATTCCCTTGCTAAATGCAGCCTTCCCTTGCTAATGCTCCTCCAGCATTTGTCTGTGTTTCAATGATATTGGATTAGCTTCAAGGAACCCTGATAAAAGGGACTTTTATAATGCACAGAAGACATTTAGATTACATTTAAAATACTTCGACTTTGAAAATTAGTTACTTTAAATCTATAAAACAACCTTATTCTGCCATCACTGAAACTGTCTTTCCTAGAGGTAGGAGCTTCCATTTGAGTGGCCAAATTCCCACTGATTTTAGAGCTCTGGAATAAGATGTCTAATCCTTATCCTGTCTGTTTTGATACCAAAGTCTTCCTTTATATAGCATTTATTTAATTTTTATATTTATTTTAACAACTTCAAGGCAATACTGGGAAAAAAAGAGAATTGGAGCATCTATATGAGTCCAGAGTCCATTCCCATATTATGAACAGGCTTAAGTTATTACAAAATGGAGGTGCAGCATGTTTTCTTATTATCCTCATTCTATATAGTCATGTTACAGGTAATGGATTATTTTGCAGAGTAAAATGCATTTAATTCTCAGATGAAGCAAAATTATTAAGTTTATTATAAATCGGAAACATTGAATGTGGGCAGTGACAATTTTAGTCTTCCATTTACTTTGTTTTCACTGATAAAAAAAAGCACTAAATAATTGTGAGAGATATATATTAAAAACATAATAGAAAAAAGAATGTGTTGCTCAACATTGTTCATGCAGCTTCTTGCCTTGAAAAAGTTGGGGAAAAAAAAATCTGACCATCATTGCTCAACACACAAACACACACACACACACACACACTCACCTTGGTGAGCATGCATGAACTGTTTCTTAAAAAATCTGACTCCACTTTATATGGTATTTCTACAAAGGTCAGGGACTGGGGGAGAAGGTTCACTCCTCTCTCCATCCCATTGGTCAAGACAACTGTCCATCATCTGTCCGTATCTCTAGCATGAAGAATGTAAACTCCCTAAGCTAAGGAAAACATTGCTTCTATTTATAACACCCGTGTGTGAGAAACAACCTAAATGATGAAAACTGTGAAACACAAGAGAAGGCTGAAAAATCAGGACGACATCTGACTACTTGTGTTTTAATGTGAAAGTATTGTGTATGTGCTCAAAAATGACCTTAAATTCTTAAATTATTGCAGGAACTGCAAAGAAGTTTGGACAAGTGATAAACAGCTGAGGAAGTGATTTGTTCTGGAGACTTTGGTTAAAAGGGAATTTCAGTTAAGTGGGAGGATGGGGGTTTACTGAATACACAGACTGTATACACAAGTACAGGCCCAAATGTGTGATATTGCAGGGGAAGTGGTGAGATACTGAAAACTGATGGGTTTGAAACTTCTTCCTTTCCATTCCAGCAATCTTGCTTTCTAAGAGGCATGTTTGCACATCTGGTTGGAGGGGAAAGTTTAGGCTGAAAGGACACCTCTCTAACCGTGACTGAGGAAATAAAACAAGAACACTTTTCAAAGCATACTGAATAGATTACCCATATGTTTTCAGTGCATTTTATTTGTTTTTACAGACAGAGAACAAAAAACTTATTTTACAGGTGACTATTCAGCTCCAGGATTTAAAGATTGTAAGTGCAGAAATATCAAGAAATGGCAAAATAGAGTATGTTGGTGAATTTATTATCTTTATTATTTGTCTTCCTTATCACAATGGCTATTTTCCAAGGTATCAGATGCTGTCCCTGTTACATTTGACACTGTATGCAAGCATAAAGAATGCTATAGTGGCACTGTGACTCCATCAACTTAATCTGTTATTGTCTTTAATTTTCTGCCCCTAAATAGTGTTTTGGAATGTCTCTGTGATAAAGCAAAAAAGAATAATTTGATTCCTTTTTATTTGCTCTTTCTGTCAAGCAATAACATTTAGTTAATCTATGGTCAAAATATGAGTAGAACTAGTAGCTTTGTTTTGCACAAAATCATAGAAAAAAGAGGGTGGGAAACAGAGCAGCAAAAATGGGCAGAATGCTACAGAAATGTGATTATTAGGACCTTAAGAGAAGCCAAGGACTATTGTGAGCAGTGAACAGACGTTTTATACTCTGAGTATATTCTTATGCTCCACTTCACTTCTTTCCTTTATGATTCCTTGCATGTGGACTCACTCCAACTTACATACAGGTTTACTGTAAACTGTCCCTATAACCATATCCCTATGGAATGTATCTTCCTCTGTGGTCCCTCAGTTAAAATACTTAGAAAAAAGAAGTAAGTTATGCATACAGAAAATGGCAAATATTTGTATAGAAAGGGTCAAACAGTAAAGCCATCCCTATTCAAATTCTGTGCAGGTTCTGTTTCAGATCTGGATTAAAACTCCATGATTCATGGCTTGATAGAAAGTCAGCTGGTGGTGGCCAGCAGGAGAAAATACAGTGTAATTGTAGTGAGAGAATGCTCCTAGGAAAAGCAGTAAAGCAGTCCTGCTGCTGTGCCTTCCCACCCTGTTATTGGAAGGAGTAGGTGATGTAGGTGCGGCTTTCCTCATTGCCATGGGAGTTGAAGGCGCATTATCCATCATTCCTAGGTCTGTCATGATATTTCATGTTTACTATTTTGGCTGAAGAATAACAAGTGGTGGTGTTGGGTTTTGGAAAAGTCATAGTTTTACATGAATGTCAGAAATTCTTGCTTACCTCTTGGAAGCTAAATCTTACCCAGGATAATGCGGCCTCCTGTGAGACAAAAGGTTTTGAAAGAACCACATAGTGCTTAGGGTGGTGCTAAAACCGCAGCCTGAATTTAGTCTTTGGTTATACTTTGTGTTCCTGAACTATGAGGACATTGTTTTCTGTAAATGTCAAGAAAGAAAAAACCCAAGTTCATTGCTACAGTTTTACTGTTAGCTTTATGTGTCTCATCCAAGGCATTGTCAGGCGCTGCACCATTGAATGCAGTGGAATTATTCTAAGAACTGTAAATGGACTTTAACCTTTGTAGGTAGGCACCTAGTTGGGGACAAAATATTTAGCAATGTGTTATTTCAACTGTTTAGCAACCCATTAAACTGCAAGGTAATTATGACCTATTTCCTAATGGACAGAGATCCCCGTATTAGTATTACTGGAAGCATTTATGTTTAATAATAACTGGCAGTCTCAGAAGAGGCCTCAGATGAAATGATGAATATGTAACTGTAAGACCACCCTTACTTCAAACCTCTTTGAAATCTGGAGTAATACTAGGTTTTTCCCCAAACTGTTTACTGTCATGATTTAAATAACTTGTAGATGCACTTTAATATTAACCATTTTTATACTGTCAGACAATAGTTTTCAATTCTCATGAAGCAAATAATCAAATATGATTTGGAATAATAATCAACTTTTGCTTGGTTTCTAGTAGTCCATTATTTATGTCTGATATGTAAAACTCAGACTGTTTGGATTGCATATTTTGAAGTTAGGCCTGTTTTAGTTCTCACTCACAGATGCTTACATAATTGCCCTGATATGATCTCTTAACCTCCTGACTCCTGAAAA
The DNA here is from genome assembly GCA_013397315.1 of Donacobius atricapilla. NCBI lineage: Eukaryota > Metazoa > Chordata > Aves > Passeriformes > Mimidae > Donacobius > Donacobius atricapilla. The sequence goes on from WBMY01012324.1 coordinate 1,253,405, forward strand.
AAAATGGAGAAAGGAGCCCCTTAGAGACATTTCACCTCCAGAAAATGAAGACTTATAGAATCCTCTTAATTTTTTCCTTTTTCTACAGAAATTGTATATTTCATGTGCCTCAACTGGTAATTTCTAACTTGTGCCAGAATTATTTCAGATACCTTTCATTTATCTTTAAAAAGTGTATGAGTTTACTGAAAGCTGTGTGAGTTACAGAAAAGGTTTATGTAGTTTGTAAATTTCTTCTGTTAAATAAATCTGTGAAATGATGAGTCAACCACTGTGTATTGCCAGAAATCTCACAATCCAGCACTAAGCACTTCATACATACAGAATTCTGTGCTCCACAGGTGACAGTGCATGAGGAGGTCCATTAAGGGAAATAGAAAGCTCCCTTCCTCATCACTAATGTCTTTAGCTGCAGACACCACAAGGTAAGGTGCCTTAAAATGGTGTGACTGTGGCAGTTGTGTATTTTTATGTAAGACTGTTTATTTTTAAAGCCTGAAGGAAAGGAGATATAGGTTTCCTGTATTCCATAAATACAGCTAGATCCTTGGATAGTATAACCTTGTGGTTGTCCAAGAGGAAATTCCATGTAATTTTATGTGATTATTAGACTCTGTCTCTCAGCTTGTTTTCATCATCCCCTGAAAGACTGTTAGAAAAAAAGTGAAAGGTTAAAGAGAAGTTAGGGATTGGTCTCAGTGTGTAGCGAATGCTTTGCATATTCCCCACTTCCTCCAGAGAAGTTAATGGAATGTAAAGTTCAGCTTTTCACAGCAGATGCTTTGCACCTAAGAAGGTCAGTTGTGTCCAGCAACATTTCACTCTACTCTCTGGGTCTTCATGAAATGGTGAAAAGAAGTTAGGAGAGCTCTGATGGAGACACATGGGAATATAGCTGAAAGACTTCCATTGGATACTATGTTGCTAAGGGAAATTTGGGGTGATTCAGCATCCAGCACTCTTTCCTCTAAATAAATATAAACCAATATTACAGCAGACCACACCAGGAAAAGAATCTAAAAGCAGGTTTGCACTTATACAGAGGTAACAGTGAATATCTTTATTGGTGGGAACAAATAAAGATCTAGTGGTTAGTTTTTGAAAATAAATGGGTCTTAATACATTGCCCAAAAGCTAATCTAGAAAAACTAGATCTGTGTTCATAAACTTCCCCTCCAGGTTTATTTGAAAAAGACACAATATTCTTCATCTCTCATTCTGTCCACGGTTTGGGGCTGCAGCTTTTAGCCTGCTAGTTTTATTTTGGAGTAGTTGCCAAGTCACTACTTGTAAATTATATACAGAGATAGGGAGAAATTTTCATCCCCCTGAAGTCAAGGCAAGTCCTGTTATAAAGTTGGTCCAGATGGTTTTGACCATCTTAACATTGGTGCATAGTGAATTACAATAATCAGCTCTGTGTGGTGCATTTACTGTATTTCCATGGGACAACTTGGATGAATATGCAACAATTTTTTTTAAGTACTCTGCATTCAAGTAACTGACACTTAATTTGTTATATCTGTCAGATAGTTCAACGTGCATTTATAACAAAATTTTGGTAGCATTTTTAGCATGCTGTTTTTTTCAAAATAGTAAGTAGTTTGAATTTTTCCTTCCAATGTAACATGCAGATTATAGTTTAGATATAGATTATATCACACAGCAATTCCTCAAACTTTTCAAAGATCCAAACTTATTAGGATGAGAGTAACTCTCCATTTTACAAGTGAATAACTTGGCATATTCAAAATAATAATATATCCCAGAGCCCCCAAACAATCAACTATACTAGTGAGGTGTTATGCCACATGTTTTAAAAACAAGAGCAGTAATTCAGGGAAGGTCTGGATTTCTCTGAGGAATTTGACTCCTATATGCTGTTTAAACATAGAAAATGTGTCTTACTTGCCTGTTAGATTTTGCAGCATTAGCCAAATAATTAAAAAATCAAAAAAAAAGTAAGATTTTAACACAGGAAGGAAAACATTGCCTCTGTTTGCAAGGCAAAAAATATTATTTACTGAAGATACGTTTAAATTATATAGTAAAACAGCTTGTAGCTGGAATTTCACTTCAAAGCTTATCTGCACAGAACACATTATACTTAAGCAAGTGACATGGAATAAATATTCTATGGTTGTCATTAAACATTCCCATTTGCCAACAGTTACCACATAAAACATCTGAGATCATGACTGTTTCCCCTGCAATTAGAACAGGACATATACTTGTGATAATTTTGTGGTAACCAATGAGAATGTTCTTTGTTTATGATTTCCACAGTAGTTGGACACACATTTTCAAAGAAACAAAACAAAAACAGGAACAATGCTTGGAATTTCATTGGAATAAAAAAATCATCCCAAAATTCTAGCCTGTACCTTTAGCAGATGGCTAGCAAAAATATTGAGGTGAAGATATTTTTTACCTTTAGTTATTCACTTCAACTCCTCTTTTGCAAAATAGAAATAGATATATCTAAGCAACTCAAAACTAGAAGGCAAATTTTGAAAAACATTGGTGGAAAAATCACACATTCTGTAATCCCAAGAGGTACTTCCAGGAGTCATATAGTGTGATAAATCCCCTCCTCCATAAAAGCATCTCAAGTAGGTCCAGCAAAAGAATACTCAATACCTACTGAGTGTGCTACCTCTACTTCACCACCAGGGAGTGACTGTCCCATTGCACTTAAACACGATTTTCAGGTGCTTTTAGCAAAGATTTGAGTCCTTAGTGGCTGCATTTATCATGAGAAACAGCTTTTTGCTCTGAATTAATTTCTTTCCAATTTCAAAATATTGCTTTAGGCACTGAGCTGCTCTTTCCAGGTTACGCTTTCATAAGGAAATGAAAAACAGCTCATGTTGTAATGAAAAGAGGTTTCTGATGTTTTCATCTTCTGATGTCCCAGAAATAGGTTCCGATGAAAAAGAACAGGAAAAAAAATGTTTAGTCCAAGGGGCGAGTAAAGACTTGTTCAATCTCAACCAATTCAGCAGTTCCTCATACTTCTTATGTCCCATGATTTCCAGTGGTTTCAGATTATTCTAAGTTTTGTTTCCCATCATCACTTGCTTAAAAGATACACTGTACCAGATTTTATGTACAAGTCATACCAATTACAAGAAATTGTTTTAATTCACAATATTGCTCTGAAATGTACTTAAATATCAAGTAAAAATGTGTAAAACCTAAAATAAATAATTATATGGAATTATAAACAATTACCACATCACATGGTAATATTCATATGGGCAAAATTAATCTTCAGAAAAAGAAATGTCTAGATATAGATTCCACTTTTGATCTAAAGGAATTGATCACCACTGAATTCAGTATTACAGCACCAAATCTACTACACAAATCCTGTATTCTCAGTTGGATAGTGTGCTTCTGTTGAAGGAGTGACACGATTAAATTTATAAAGTGATGCTTGTCACACTAGATTCTCCTGCTATTACCAAGAGATGTGCTCTGAAGAACCCGAGGCATAACAAGGTGGGGAGCTGAAGCTGTACCAAGTATGTACATGTACCCTCCCAGTGCTGTGCTGTGCTTTGGAGTGCTGTCTTGTATTGAACTGTTCTGTCGGATGTATTTAGACCTCACCCAAAGAATTTTAAAAATATGTGCTGCTCCAGGAAATCTCCATGGCTGAAATAACTTTGAAAGAAGTCTGACAATTTTACTAGCGAATGTTGTGAAGTGTTGGCTCTTGCTAAAGTTCAGTCACTTGGTAGGCGTACAAGAACAGATGAACAAAGCACATGGAGGAAGGGTTAATACCCAGGTATGATTGTCTGTGGTTGACATCTCCTGAGGATATGCACTAGAGTCTCTATCTTGAGGTGGTCATAGTTTATCATAGAAACATAAATGAAAATAACCTGGGAGCCATAGGTGTTAAGTTTCATGATTGGTATTATTTGGCAGAACTCCACTGGATGTAGGACCTCCAGACAGCTTTTGTTCAAACCAATAATAAACTATAACTCTTTTAAAACATCAGATTTATTTTTACCAATAGATTTATTATTCTTGCATGCTGTAGTTTTCTGTTTATCTCCCAGCAGGATAAAATACATAGGACTGAAATAACCACTCCTTTAACTCTAGTGCCAAGGAATGTAATATGTACATTCAATAAAGGGGCACCCCATGTCTCTACTGGTTTGCTGAATTATTTTGCAGTGGTCTTTGCTTTAACTGAAGGTTAGTCACATGGGTGTTGTTAGTTTCATACAGCTATCAATTAAGCATGGATGTCCCACCCATGTATCCCCTTATTCAGAATTTGTATTCATTTTAGGAATCTCAACACAAAGGAGAAGTCTTTTGTTTTATAGTCTTGTTTTAACATTAAAAATTAGCTTTGTAAAAACAACATTGCATGATCTGAATCCATGTTTCAATATCTTGGATACAATGTTTTCTCAGCATCTACGTAAGAATCATCATCCCTGAGGCAAATTTGGTATGGCTAGACTTTCCTTTGGTAATTGTTTGCAGGCCATGCTCCAGAGAAGATTCCTTGCGCACAGTACACTTTCATTAGATCAAATATATTAAACTGGGCCTTTGAATACACTGGAAATATGATGAAATTAGTCTCTTTGGTACCGTTGCTGCAAGACATCGTAACAATGTGATTATAAAGACACAGAGCAGACTTTGCATGAATCTCTCTCCATATGTAAAATCCACAGCAAAACACCTCTGTTCCATTTGACATGTCTTCTCAGCCTTTTCTTCTGAAATTTTTAAACCAGGTACAAGAACTGTTTAAAAGAAGATGGCCTCACTATAATGAACATAAATAAACAAAAATGTCTCCTCTCTGAATAACCTGTGGAACAGGTGAGATTTACCTTTCTAGTGTAGCAGCTATGAGCCATGTCAAGCCGACATAACAAAAATATGAGAGAATTCAGGTGTCTCATTCATCTCTCATCCTAATATTACACTGGATTTATTCCTTTCTATGGGCTTGACTTACAAATTTAACCAAAACAAAATTCACCCATGAAAAAACCTCTTTTGCACGATTTTGGGTCCATAGATGGACTTCTTTTAATAAATATGACTGGAAAATACAAGCTTCCTAGTAAAACAGTGTGGAGACATCAGTAGAATATAAAAGCATATTGAATTTTTAAGAAGTTTGGACAGGCTTGCAAAATGCAAATCTAGTTATGACATCACTGCAGCAATGGAGAGCAAGCAAATAATTAAAGAAATACTGCAGGATCTTTTAAAGTATCATTATTTTCTCTCTTATTGAAAATAATTGCAGAGTATTTCTTGAATGTGAAGGGACAAAACTTGGTACTTTGCCCAGAAAAGTGGGCTGCAGAGCAAAAAGTACTTCAAGGCCTTTTTACTGATTGTTGGCAATAAGAGGAGATTCCCTCTTTCTGAGCAGCCCTATGCACTGGAGATCCATCCTGTGAAAAGAAACCCACATGTATGCCAGCTGCTTCTGTACAGTCCTTGCTTTTAAACAGAAACTAAAGTTCAAAGTTTCCACTGCAGGAGCTCTAAAGCAGAATAATGTGCTTTTTGGCTGGACATTTCAGATATCTGCTCTCCAGCAAAGTCCTGACTAAAATTGTGTTGGACCATGATAGTCATCTGACAAGTTGTGTTCAGTAGTCTTAGCATTTTGTGGGGGCCTAATGCAGTTGCTTTGCCTGCTGATCACCTTCCCTAAAAAGTTTCAATTAATTTTTATAAAGCCTTTATAAAAAATGATAGTTTGTAGAGAATTCAAATGTACTTTTCAAAACTAAAACTGTTGCAATCGAAACTTTGAGGAAATTCTTTTATTATCATTTTTTCCTTTAAAATTTATTTAAAACTTTACTACCAGTGTTTGGTCAGAAAAAATAGCTAACTGTAAAACTATCTTTTCATTTTCAAGGAAGTCTGGTTTTAACTTAAAATGATAAACATGCATTTGGGCGTTCACTTAGGAGCAATTTCATGTAACCAGAATGACGGTTGCCTTGAAAGGCAGTCTGAGAAAGACATTTTGTCAAAACTTGTGGTTTGTCTCATGAAGAATACATTACCTTCTTGTTTGAATTGAAACACACATTTTGAGTCTTTTCCTATTCACATGTTCTCTCTGACTTCCTGAATGTTTCTTTACACACCTTAAATCAGTATTTTTCACTTGGTGTGAAACTCAACTGTAGCCCACTGCCTGTGGACTCTGCAATACAACTGGGCATAATCTGACAAATGTGGTTGCAGCTAGATCCCACTTTTTGCTGTTCAAAGAAAACTTCTTGATTCAGTCATCCTCTCTTTGCCTTCCTCCACCTAATTACGAGTCACTGGAAGAGCCCTCTTCTGGGTCCTAGGTGGTGAATCTATTTCACAGAGATGGGGCACAGTGCTTTCTTTTGGGTTCTCTGGGACCTTTCCTGGAGAACCAGTGGTCATGGTGCAATCTCTTATTTGCATTCCTGGTCAAAGAGGGCTGGTTGATCCAGGTTTGCAGATGAAAGTAAAATCTTCTGCTAGATTAAATATTATAACCGGGTAAAGCCAACAGGCTTTCAAGCATATAAAATCTTCTTCAGGCTAGAGAGACGCAAGTTTGTCCATATTTTCTTAGCTATCTGTCAAAAAATATGATCTCAATCTGCAAATTTTATGTGGTCAGGATGTGGAACAATTACAAAGATTTCACATTCACCTCTCCTGGAATACTGCGGTGAAATTTTAAGGATCATCCTAACCAAAATTTTTGCTAAAATGTATGGCTAATCAAGACTTACCAGCTTGAAGCCAATTGCAAGTTGAAATCGTTCCTGCAGTTTTTACTTTGCTCAAGTAAAACGTATAGAACAATTGTAGTTTTTTGATTGATTTTTATCTTAGGATTTCCATTTCTCACTTCCCATCTGCATCCCTTTCAGGATAATGAGGCACAAAGATTTGCAGTGGGTTGTACAGGCCACCATGGAACTCCTGAGTATCCATGGATGATCTTTGCTCTGTATCTTAGTTAAAAAGAGGAAGCATGTGATTTCACTGTATCTGAGCAGGAACTGTCTATGCTAACACTCCTTCATTTAATCCAGCCACAAAAGGACTCAGAGAAAGTATGGTCTTTAGAACTCAAAGTGCTTTAAAGGTGTGGACTGTAAATTGATAAAACCACTCCAAAGTATGTGTTTTCCTCTCTTGTTCTTACTAATTGCATCCTTAAAATTACAGTGGTGGGATTCAGCAATGTACTTCTTCATCCTTGTGAATCTATTGCACTTCAAGTGGCTGAGGTTTTTGTAAATAATTGCCATTCAAAAATCACTTGAAATTTTAGGTTACGGCAAAAGACTTCATCTTAAAAAGTTTTAAAGCAAGAAAAATAATACCACCTCATAGCAAAAATTCATCTTTTAAAATGTAAGACATTTCAAGTCATTGAGCACACAAAATTATAATCTTTAACTATTTTAACTAGTCATTCCTTCCTGCCTTCTTTCCTTCCTTTCTCATATTTTGGAAACCAACTAACATTCTTCCTAAAAAACTTACCTAAAACTGTTCTTGGCTAGCCATTATGTGTGGCGAGGTTTTGATACTGAGAGCATGTTAATGGCCAAATTATAAGCCCTTGGGAATTAGAATTCAGAAGACAAACATTAACAGACCCTTAACTGCAGTAGCACAAACCAAGATGCTATAAATTACAGGGTGGTAGTGTTAAAAGCACTGGCTTCCCAGTGTCTGGCACCCAAAACCTTTTCATTTGTGTGTGTATCAGGCTGTGGAGAGGTTGCCACTTGCCATTTGGCCAGTATTCAGCTGGCAGAGATGTTTGTTTAAAGTTCAGGCCAATCAATGGCTCAGGCCTGCAACTAAATATTTTGTTGTTATGGCATCAGAAATATTTACCCTTCTCTATTTTTTTTCTCTTTCTTTCACTTGTTCACTCTTCTGCTTTTCTATGGAATATAGTACTTGCCAGTTTTTGCAGCTATATGTATTAACAATTCTGGCCCAGTATCTTAATGAGCTAATTTCCATCCTTACAAGTGAACTTACAGCCAGGATAGCTTCATGGATTTCTCATGGATCATGGGCAGTACTTGTGGTATGCCTTCCTTTGCATCGGCACATGCTGTGTTTGATGCCAGAGTCAAAGAGAAATTTGAACACAGGTATCTCACAAACTTTGTAGTTATTGCCGTCATTAAGGTGAAATAGCCAGGAATTTATATGTTCTCTGTTGACCAATAGCTAAAATATTACACAATTCTCAGATCATGCCTTCTACAGCTGTGACATAGTACAGGAAGTTTAGCATCTCTGTTTCCACGTGCTGCTACTGACTGTGGGAGCAGCAAAGCCTTTGGATACAGTCACCCAATCTAAGTAGGAGGCTTTTAGCATGTTCTTTCCCAGGGACCTTTCCTCTATGCTTAGCTCTGCCTTAGGTGAAGGTTCATATATGTGAAATGATTGTCCGAATACTGAACTGAAATTTATCACTCAGTATGGTTGTTTCCTGGTCCTATATGATTTTGTTGCTTATTGCTAGGGGACACACTCTTCAAATTCTTTGAACTAACCAGACAAAAAGTGTTAAAGGAAATGCTAGAATGAGTCATAAACTTCTTCAGCATTGCTCTTGTGCCTATTTATTCCTTCAATTGTATCTGAAGTGTAAGAAAGCAGTTGTGATACATATTAACTCTTTCTAGTAAAGAACAACTGCCCAACTCTTGTCATTGCTGGAGTGCTGAAGCCTTTTCCCTCAAGAAACATCTCATGTCCATTGACCCGACATTGGCAGGTGCCATCTCAGCTTCCTGAGAGCTGGATGAAAACATTCCACCAGACAAAACTTGTCTAAACTATGATTCTTTCTCACAAAGGGTTTAGGAGTGATGTCTTTATAGTTTCTTTAAATCCCCGGGACCAAAAGTTAAACAAATGATACTGCAATGTGCCAGCAGCTCCTTCCTTGCCCCTATTTTATTATTTTGTTACTATCCTCCAGTTGTGTGTCTGATTCTGAAACTATTAACCATTCATTAGTAACAACTGAGTATGGCCACTGCAAAAGGAAGGGTCCCTTGGAAACTTCCAAAGAGAGAAAGGGACAATCACCTTTTCACTCTGCATATAATCACAGACCTGCACCCACTCTTTTTTTCATTGCAAGCATGCTGAGCAAAATAAACTGGACTAGGGGAAAAAAAACCACCTTTTTTAAAAAAAGAGATTTTTATTTATTGTCTCACTGCAATAATGGTATACTTATTAAATGTACTTATTAAGGTACTTATTCATTGTTTGGGGCTAGACTAGCTCTCAGTGAAGACTGTTTCTCTAGATTAGACTTCACTATGCTTCCTGGGCATTAAATGTGCTCATACAGCTACACCTTTGTCCTTCACCTACACCTTCCATTGTGGAAGGACAAAAATGTTTCCACAGAAGTAACACAGAACAAGGTTGAAAAAAGCCAGTGAATATTCTGCAAGATTTGTCTGCAGAATTCTCAGTTAATTTGAGAGGGATGTGTAAATACTAATATAGTTAACAAACCTGAACAGTCAAGATTTTTAGCCCTTGAGCCCTTCTATATTTAATTCTAGGATGCATCTCTGACAAGAGATATTACTTGCTCCCAAATGTTGAGAGAATATTTGTTTGCAGTCTGCTGTTTGCATGCATAAAATTATCTTTCAGCAAAAGTCTTACATACTCATAAACCATTTGTTGACCTGAATGTAATCAGCTGTGATGTCAGATAGCAGTGCTTTAAATAAGGATGCACTGAAATTGGTTAAAAGTCAGTTGCTGTAAGGGGAAGAGTTTGCACAAGAGAATAACACTGAAGAATTGAGGAAATTAACATCTTAAACTGCTCTAATGTCACTTCTGGAGCACACCTGCACTCCATCCATATACAGACAGCAATCTGATGAAAAGCCCTGTTCCAGAAATAGCTGGTGTCCTTAATTCAAGGGCTGGTATAGGCCATAGAGAAGTAAGTGTGATAAGTACTTGCACTCTACACAGTCCAATGGGAAGCTGTAAAAGTAGTAGGTCATATCTAATTCCTCACTCCAACACGATAGATTACTTCTTATTGCTTTGTTTTGGTTTTGTATGCTTTGGTTTGGTCTCTTTTGTTTTCAAAATTACTGAGGTACAAAACAAAATCCATTGTCTTTTACTAGGAAAAGCTTAAAGCTGAGGCTTTGTATGAGAATAATGTGGGAACATACATCACAGCTTTATATGTAGGGATTATCAGCCATTGTTCTATTCATTATTTGTGCTATGTGGCATTCTTGGCATGGGGACATACAACGGAGTGAACAGGCAGGAAGAATGGTAACATCTCATAATGACCCTTGTACCTGGTATATTCAGATGTATATTCACAGGGCAAGTAATCACTGTTACTTGACAAAGTGAAGCAAACAAATTTAGTCTGCTTATAAGGGAAACTTCACTTAATTGCAGCAATATATTAGACTATGGGACAGCTTCCCAAGGGGAAAACAGGAAGCAGTCTAAGCACTTTAAAAAGAACTTCCATCAAGCTCTGGAAAATATAATGCAGAAATAAGAACATTTTGGCAGAACATGGAGCATGTGCTTAACACATCCTTCTCTTCTTGACTGTGTTTCTGTAATTTTGAGCCAGATTATAAACCTGAAAGTTAATATCTTCAGTCACTAAGACCCGCAAATTCGATCTCAATGTGATTCCAGTTTAGAACTGAAATCTGACATTAGAAAGCTGTAAGGCAGAATTTTGTAACAGAAACCCCCAAGTCAAGGTTATTTCTTAAATTGATAAAATTGAACAGGTTCTTCTCTGGTATAGATATACTTTGCAAATATCTAAGAAACTGAACTGAGTCAAAAGTGGTTTGGGGTAAAGTTGGAATGTTATTGTCCTGGTTTAGGGCAAATCTTGGGAGGAAACCTCCGAATGGGATTCCTTTGGAAAATAACAAACCCAAACGGCCCCTCCCCCACAACTGGTCTGGAAAGAGACTTTCTCAGAGAAAAGTGGAAAAAGCTATTTATTTAACAAAAGAAAAAAAAAAAGAGGAAAAAAAATTGCCCACGAGCACACAGGATGAATAATGTGGAACAATAAAACCTTTAGTTGGAGTGAGATGGCAAATTGAGAAGAGTCCTTGCCGTAGATTCAGTTCGTCTTTCTCAGTTTTTATCAGTTCCTCCGGCTCTGGAGAACACTGTCCCAGCCCCTGGGGTGGGGGGGGGGAAATCTTTCAGCTCTCCTCTGCTTTTCAGTCTGGAGCAGTTTCAAACAGTCCCAAGGAAAAGGAAAAAACCCAATTCTCTGCCCTAGCTAGCTAAAACTAACTTAAAAAAAAGGGGAAAAAAACCCACAGGAGACCTCTGTCCTGCAGCAATCCAACCGAGCCACAGCTGCACAGCAAGAGAGAGTCCTGGAGAAGCATGTGAGGGGATAACATAGTCTTCAAAACAAATTGCACTCTAAGAATCACCTTAAAGGTGCAGAACACAATATACAGAACAGACAATTGGGGATCCAGGCATCATGAAGTCACTCTAGGACAGTTATGAATTTAGATTAAAATTTGCCAAATAAAACCTAATTTGACAGTACACTTCAATTTTGGCAGAAGTCAAGCCAAGGGGGTAAAAATATATATGGTCCAAAACTAGAAAATACACAAAAAGTGTTGAAAAGCCAACATATTGAATTTGATGAGATGTGTCCGATACTTGTACGTAAACAGCACTATGATTCCTTTGTACCAGTAATTACAGATACCGTGGTAAGAAAAAAACTTCAAGAGCTGAAACAATGCAAAACTCAAGCAGAGTTCATCAAAAGCCTTGAAATATTGATTACTACAACATTTTCATTCATCTATAGAGTGTTTGGTTTGGTTTGTTTGTTTTGGGGTTTTTTTTGTTGTTGTTTTTGTTTGTTCGGGGGTTTTGTTGTTTGTTTGTTCTTTGTTTGTTTTATTATAACAGTGACCAAAAAAGTAAAATAGATAATAAATGCCACTGGTTAAAACTTAGAATTTCAGAAATGTCAGAAAGGATTTGTTCCATCAAATTTCCGCACAACACTTTAGAAATCAAAAATTATCCCCATGCTTTACTATTGTTGCAGGATTACAAATCATTCTGGAAACTTCAGAAGTGGGCTAAAATTATGACTTCTAAAGATTTACAGTTTAATTTAGGTATTAACTGAAGAAAAGTCAACATTAAAATAAGGCTAGGGATAGGCAGAGAGGAAACATGAGAAAAACCTGTTTGTCTTGTTTCTTGTGACAGATTTGATATATGTTTTCTTTTTAAATCTACAGGCATTACATAGCCATAATTATAGATGTGAACTTTTTGTTTATTATTGCTTACTTAAAACTGTAAAAAAGACCAGGTAAAATCTGTAGAATTTTTTACTTTTCTTATAAAAATGCAGAAGGTATTTCCCCCCTAAATTTGCAATAATCCCTATGTTGTAGTTTAGGTTGATTTTTTTCAGATTTTTCTTGGGGCAACCTTTTTCTAGGAACAAAATATTTTGAAAATTATTACCTATTCTCCAAAATTCTTTTGAACTTTTCTGCTTTAATACTGAACCTCTGATCTGTCTATCATTAAGTACTGGTGATAACATCTGCAATAGAGCCTGGGTTCATTTAAAGTTACAAAAGACTTTGTGTTTCCATTTCGTCTTCCTTTTCATCAAGGTATATAAAATTACATTAAACCAATTTGATGAATACACTTTGCTATAAAGAATTTTGCTATGAACAAGAGAAGCATTTTAGTATAATGACATGGACATATGAAAGGAGTGTCAGTATCTAGAGAAAAAAAAAGAAAAAAATTGTAATAAGAATTCTATTGTGGTCCTCATTTTAAATTTACTTGGAAATATTGAGCACCATCTCAAAATAGAAGTGTTAACTTGCATTTCGTGTTGTTTACAATTCCTGACTAACAGAGAGACTGAAAGGTCTGGAAATCTCAAGTTATGACACTGATTCCTTTCTGATCCATTCTATTTCTGCCACTCACAATTTAATCACATAAGAGTAACACCTATTAAAAATAAAGATGAGTGAAACAAATTGCAAAAATATCTTTAGCTCTGCGCAGAAGGCATACACAACTATGAAGAGAACACTCAAAGATGAAGAGAACACTCAAAGAGAACAGTATTGGTATAAGATTGAAAACAAATGCTTTCAGCAACTTGTCCTGGGCAGGGCTGAATATTCTGCACAGATTTCTTTAATTTCCCCTTTGCTATTGAGCTTCTTTTTGCTGTTCCAAAATCTTACCTAATAATGAGAAAACAGCCCTTAAGAAAATATGATCACATGAACCCTCATGGCTGTATATGAATTTACGAAACCTAACTCAGTCTTTTTCATGCATGCAAATAAATAATTGATTTCCTGACATCAGTTAGTCTAGGAAACTGTGGTCAGCCTCGCCTCTTTTACTGCAGGCAGGGTAGAGTCCTAGTTATGCCAGATGGTCTCTCTGTAACAGTAACATTTACTGTAGAAATTAGCTGGACTTTCAATCTGTGATCCTAGAGTTAAAATACTAATAATATGAATATTACTCGTAGTAGTAATTTTAAAAGTCACTGTTCCTGATATGGAAGAGAATAATAAAAGACTGAGACCAGTATGTAACTTTTCTACTGAAATATTACAAATTGTTTGTTGATGTGTGTGGCAACCCTGGTGCACAAGTCTCCTTTGGTTTTGGGTTGCAAAGTTTCTGTTATGGAATTATAAGAGACCAAGAAAATGTGCATTAAACAGCATGGCAGTAAAACTGTACTTCAAACTGTGGGGGAAATATCTTTGTTGCATGTGGTTTGTCATCTCCCTTTCAGATCTCAGCAAGAATATTTCAAGAAAAGCGTTGTTAATGTTAATTGTATTCTTTCAATTTTAATCAGGATCAGATCTTATGGGAGTCTAAGATGTCACATAAACCAAAAATGTCTGAACAGTGGAGACAAATAATCAGTGTTCAGAATATTTGAGGGTAAGTGCAGTTGGGGCAGTTTTCAGAGACTATTTATCAAAACTTTAAGCACATACACGCCAAGTTCTGATGTCGGCTGAACATATTCTGATTGAATATTTATCAAAATTGGCGCTATGATTGTTCATAAGTATGAAAGTCCCTCTTTTTTGAGAACTAATAATGTTTTAATTGCTTCATAGATTTATATAGAAAAAAAATCCTCTGTCACAAACAATTTACAATTCCAACAGGAACCAACGCAATTCAGTTCATTTTATACCAGCTGTATTGTCCATTCTGAGATGTTGCTCAGAAAGCAAAGCATTTGTCTTTAATAATGGGATGTAAACACCTGGCTAACTCTAAACCTTTAAGTATTCCGCTGAGTAGCAGCACTTGAATGCTTTACTAAAGTAGACCTTCTGATTCAACGGAATCTGAATTATTTGTGTTGATATCTCATGCATAAAAAAGTTAATCTGATTTTGGAAAAAATTATGGCTTGGACACAGGATTTTGAAACTGAAATTAATGTACTTTGACAGCTTTGTGGAGTTCTCTGAAATTTAGATTTTAAAGCAAGATATTTGCATTCAAAATAGGTTTTATTTAGATGCTTAAAATAAATCCCCCAAGAGCTGAGTCTGCATATAGAAATTCTGTTTTAAATGCATAAATATTTCTATGTATGATTGCCATTTGAAAGAAGAGCAGGCACTAAGAATAACATTCTCTTACTGCCAAAAGCAAAGTCTGTTAGAGCCATCATTTGGTCCACCAGAAATGCCCAGCTCCAAACAGGGCTACTTTGTGTCTGTGAAATAGGAAATGGCTGTACTGAAAAAATCAGCAACTACTCAACAGCCTTTTCTCTGTACACTGCTGCCTAAACAAGGAAAATACTCACCAACATTCACAACAAAGAGGCTTTGGAGGAGTGCAACAAAGGCTAGTCCAAAGTCAGCAAAAAAAGGGACATATGAAAGACAATTTCTAATATGTAATTTATAAATTATCAGGTAGACTGACATGAAATAATTACTTTACAATTTCAAGTATCTTACTTGAACTTTGGTCAGTTAAATATTAATGAAAATAGCAAGCAGATTGAGTATTTGTTCAATGAGTGGACAATATATGGAGAATGACAACTATTCATGTGTTGTAGCCAGACATTCCCCCAGACAGGTCCAGTTCCTGTTCTGCCTTAATACAAAATGAAAAGAAGATTTTACGTGCAAGAAGAAAGACTACGAAAAATAAGTAGTCGTTATGGTAGTCAGTATTGTGGAACCATCTCTGAAATTTCCTTTAGGATGCACAATATCATTATAATTATTCTGTGTAACATAGGACAGAAACATATTGCTGTTCCAAGGATTGTCTCTAGAGGCCTGCATGTAGGAAGATATGACCTTGCTACCTGATCAAATCCTGGCCGAGACATTCTTGAATGTGTTTTTGGCTGAGTGAAACTAAAACTGTTTCTAAGCCATAACTGTTTAGAGGTACATCATTTTGCTGAATAAAAAAAGAAAAAATGGATGGAATTAAGTGTTTCCATCCCTTCCAAGGTGGTCTGTGCATCCTTTAAAACAGTAAATTGGCACCAGGAAAAGACTTTTCAAACCTTGCCTTTTCAGACATATTTGTCATGCCAATGTTAAACACAGTGTAGAAAGATGTGAAAAAGAGCTCTGTGATATTGTTGATGTATTATAACACTGAGTTTCTAAAACACAGCAGTATGTCTTTTTTTTCTGTGGCGTGGCGCAGCTAGCCAAACTTCTCACTGCCAGGTTTCCATGATCTCCTAGGGTAAAATGGCAACCATTTAAGAGTGAGTCCTCAATTCTGTAACTAATAAGGACCCACAGAACACAGAGGGAGGGTAGATCTACAAAATTCACCTGTGGAGGAAAATGGGGAAACCTCTGTACACTCCAGCTTATAGAGCAAACCTACTAAACTGGCTCTTTGTTTGGTTTTGACACAGTGCCTACTAGCATAGCAGTACAGCCTGAAGGAATGTTTTTGCTATCATATGCATAAAAACATCCAACCAAAAATATAATGAATGCATGCAATTTATACATAATACACACATTTGTATATATATGAGGGTATATCCTATTTTTGTGACCAACTCACAATCATGAGTGCCTAAATATGGGCAAGCCTATGTGCAATTTAGATTTTCTGTTTCTGAAAAAGCCACCGTAGAATTTTATTAACAGATACTAACATGTGGGCCTCTCTGACATTTCATACAAGTATTTCAATTCATTTCTACTCAATGGGACATTCAGAATATAGGAATCTGACATAGCTCTTCACCACATATACATGTAGATGTATTGAGCTTTCTAGGAAAATATTCCTTTTTCTAAAAAATTTGAAAATTTCATTCTGTCTACTTCTTTTGTTCAATTTAGTGTCACAGAAATGTGTGATAATGATCAGGAACTCTGAGTTGTTAGGGTCTTATTTTTTCTAACACCCGTGAAACACTTATTTTGTTCCTTCCATTTTCCCTAACTGAAAGTTTTGGTTGTTCAGTTGTGAAAGCGGAAGGAGAAATGGTAGCACTCAGATGAAAAATAAGGTCTGAACAATTTGCTCCATTATTCAGATGAATGGTATGAGGATTAATCAAGAGCCAGTATCAGCAAAAGAAATAGGAACCGCTATTGGACATTGAGATGCACAATATGTCTGGGAAAAGACTGATATTGATGCACTTTTTCTGTTAATTCCACTTGAATTCTCATGTTTTGCCTTGATACTTTTCCTGCTCATTGATTTTACAGAGGGAGTAAAACCTTTAAGTGGCATCAAAAACTAATTGAGAACTATATGAACAGTTTGGCTGTAACCAATCTACACAGACAATGAACTTACTCAAGGTTTTACAAATGTTTATATTTTCAGTTAAAAAATATGTAATTATATCTATTATTATATTCCTGTTATAGTTTTCTTGGGAATGTTAGTATTCTCACCTCAGAATGTTGGACTTTTTTTAAACTTAAAAACTTAGTGAAATTTAAGAGAGGTTTTAGTCCACACGCATTGCCCAAAATCAAGAAACACTTTTCCAATTTGAATGAGTGAAGTCAAAAGTAATCTTTCTTCTCTAGTAAAAACCATCTAATTCTGTTTATGAGATCCAAAGGGCCGATTGAAGATGAGAAATTCTTGTATTTCAAACAGAGTGAATGATGATAAGTCTGAAAGTGGGAGGTATAATCCCAGAGTGGATCATTGACAATGATGTAGAAGAGACATCCAGAAAAACATAGGTGCCAAAGGAAGAAATACTGGCAAATAACTGAGACCCAAACTACTGTCATTTATAGCTGAAAAAAGTGGTTAGTCTTTTGGGTACCTCCTGTCATGGAAGCAACCAGTCCCCTTGTAGACATGACCCAGTAAAATATGGGAGATGGAAAACTGACGATCTGCCCCTTGTGGCTTCAAAAGAATCCAAAGAATGTTTGGTAGCAGCACAGTATTTAATCATTGTTTGCCTTCAAAATTCCAGTTCTGGTCATTGCATTTAGCCCAACTAAATTACTTACATGTTTTCAATTGGCAAAAGTTATTCTTCACTTCCTTTTTATTTAATTACAGAATTTCTATGTTGTGGAAAACCTATTTGGGAGGGTCTTTTTGTGCCAAAAGTGGCAGTATTTCAGGTGAAACTGAATTTCATCACCTCAAAATACTTCTGAATCTTTGTGAATTACAGCCCTACACAGACATAGCAATAAAAGAAAAATAAACCAATTTAAAATTAATGTTGACTGCATTTTGAGTGCTCAAAAAAGGCACAGTTACAGCTGTCTTTTTATTATCTAGCAATTTCTGAGGAACCTATTACATATTTGATCCCAATATTTGGGAGGTTTTTTGCTAAGTTCATTGCTGTTAATGACTTTGGATCATATACTTCAGAATTTTGTTGTGGCTTTATTTCCTTCCATTGGCCATTCATTTTCAGAGTCACATATCCAGCTATTACTATGGTGGTCACACCTCAGGTATTAATACTAAACTTCTCAGTATGACTTTGACAGAATGGCATTTTTAAATTGATGTTAGTAATCTGGTAAATATATGCACTGCTGAAGTCTATTAGCAACACAGAAAGAAGCCTTGTTTGAATCTTAAGGTGGGATTGTTGTACTCAGGATGAGCAGATGGTTTTGAGGGAATCCAGGACCTCACAAACAGATTATCTCCTATCCTGCTACACTAATACCAGGCATTTGAAAGAGGACACTGAAACAGCCAGGTACATTTCATGTGGTGTCATCCTGAGACCTCCTGATTGCTGTCAGGGTGATGGATTGAGATTCACTATATAGAACTCCACCACTCAAATAAGGAGTGCCTGATAGAAGTACTAGGATATCATAACATTTTTCAGTAGCAGTTGAAACACGAATTCTACAGGTATTTATTGGGAGTCAAATCATCTTGAGGTTCAGCAATGTTTTATTTCTCTCAATTTTTGCAAAGAAACATGAACTCCCTGAGTCAACCTCTTATGTCCTGCCTGTCCAGCTGGTTGTGTCACAGATGCATTTCTGTCTTCAGCTTACTGTCCCACTTGCCCATTTTTGTTACTCTAACTCAGCTATTTTCCTCATGCTTATCCTTCTCATCTTCATCCTTCACAGTTTCTGTGCGTCTTTTCCACATAAAGTCTCCTCTCTCTGGTCATCTCACGCCTGTTCCATCTGTAGCCTGGGTGTACAGGTGAGGCTGTCCTTAATTGTCACTGTGTTTGCCAGCCCTGAGGGCACCAGCAGGCCCTGCTGTCTCTGCCTACAGCCCAGGGCCCCGTGTTAGTCCATCCATTGCTCAGACCCTGCCCCAACGAGGCCACAGCAGGGCCTGTCTCCTGCTCCCCACGGCGCTCTTCTGCCCGGCCATGTGTCCTGAGCTGTGCCCACGCACAGCCCCGCGTCCCAGCACGGCCACAGAGAGGTGCCTGCTGCTAGGGCTGAGACCACCCTGGACCCCGCCCTGCCTTGGGCCATGCCTTGGGGAGCCCCTTCATCCCCAGCTGCTGCCCCCATGGAGCTGCTGGACCCCACTCCATCCCAGCAGCACTGATTTACCCGTAGGAGTCTGTCTCGTGGGAACCCCATTTAAACAGCTAACATTTTTTCATCCCACAGCTACACATTCAGTGTATGCAGAGCTTTTAGGAAACATTTTCCAACTAGCAAATATCTACTTCAGTTTAATGAACTAATTGTGCCTTCTGAATTTTTTGTCATTTGGACAAGATATGTATTTTGAACAGAGTTAGGAATGGGACATCCTGCATCAAGGCAAGGCAACACTTCAGCATCTTAAATAGCAAAGGAATTTATCACTTTGGACATGAAAAGCTTTTTCAATTTTCTCTCCTTACTTGCCCTCAGAAATTGCTGAGCTGTTTTGACTGAAAATTCCCCAAATAGCTCAAATAGCAGATAACTGCATGGAATGCTTCTAACTATAATTAGGGGAAAAAAAGAAAAACCAACTGAATTGGAAGTTAGAATTTGGCAAAACTATAAAAAATTACAACCAACTGGAAAGGGTCAAAGCAACTGGAAGAATATAGGTGGTGCTCCTTGCCACACCTATAATACATGAAGCTTATTTTTCTTAAGCTAAATTCATCCACTGACAAATTTATGAGCTGCTGAGTGTTGTGTCTGGGCTTCAGAACACTTTGAATTAATACAGGAAAGCCTCTTTTACACTGAGCATGAGACTTGTTTGAAATGCTGGCTATACCGCATTTTCCAAAAATTGTTTAAAACAATATAGCCCTATAAACACTGGCTAACCATATTTGGGCTTGTCTCTCTTCCTTTTATGAAAAGTGTCTCATAGTTTGCTAGTATAACCTTACAGTATGTATGATGTTCAGAGGTAAAAGAAATTAGATTATATTTTTTGACAATTAGATCATATCTTTTTTCTCCATTGGAAAAAAACCTCTGGGAGTTGAAGCCTGAAACTTCAGATTTTCTGAGTTACTTTTGCTCTGATGATTCACTGCAGTCACAGAACAGAAGTATGGAAATTAATGCTTCCAGTCTCTCACTTTCCTTTTATCCCTGGGTACCATGACTCCATACTTCCCTTCCTTCTCCAACCCATGGGTCCTTCTCTCCTGAATTGCCTCTTGTACAGCTCCCTTTTTTGTGAATTAGGATAGCTTGAATGTTGGTAGACTGATCATTCATATCTTCCATAAAGAAGGGAGAAAATTCTTGGTGTTCAACCAGTTACTACAAATGTTAGAACAAAAAAGTTCCCACTCTTGCTGAAGGGAAGTATGGGTGTACAGGCTGGTCACAGCTATGTTTCATAACTCTTTAATCAGAAGGGCACATATCTGTTTAAAATTGACATCTTATTCTACCTCTACCTGCCTCACACTCCTTCAAAACCTGAATATAGCCCAAAGAAGTTTGTTGTCTGTTGCAGTCTGGTACAGGGTCACAAATACAAAGAGATATTCTGTTGTACCATGAACTAATTTTGCCAGAAAAATGTCCCTACACGGATGGTTTTAGGCATAGGTGGTAAACCAGCACTTTCCTAGATCTGATTTCTTTGGGAAATCTTGTCTGCAAACAATGCACCCAAATTGTGCATTTTTCCAACTGACTATGTTCACTCTGTTTTCAAAAGCACTCTTACTCCACTTATGATGTCCAGCATCTGACTGAGAGCTGTACCGAGAAAGGAAAGGTAGGAGACTGCTAAAGTTAAAGGCTAATGAAAGCAATGTGAGAGGGTGTTATGGCCTTCTACAAACACTGAGCAACTGAAGAGGCAATGGAAGGGATTAGTTGTGCAGCAGAGCAGTTTCGCCTGAGGTATGCCAGATGTCTGAACTGCAGTGGAGGACAAAGAACAACATTCAGAACTCACTGGGTTATTGAGAGTATCCGTCAGACTCTGCTGCCTCCCATACTACTTTGTGGAGAGAGG
This sequence comes from Donacobius atricapilla, assembly GCA_013397315.1. Classification (NCBI taxonomy): domain Eukaryota; kingdom Metazoa; phylum Chordata; class Aves; order Passeriformes; family Mimidae; genus Donacobius; species Donacobius atricapilla. Next base: position 1,274,465 of record WBMY01012324.1, read on the forward strand.
ACTAAATAGGATGGCTTATTCACTTAATGTCATCCTCAGCATAACCCCAGACCAAAGTGTATTATTATTGTTATTATTATCCAAGAATCCTTCCTCTAGGAAATATTGAAATGCTTCTTTTTTTCTTACAAGGAATGCTGTTAATTACTGTGGTAGAAGCATACTGCTTTGGTGCATTGATTTAGGTATGAAAGTACTGATATCCCCCAAAAGTCTTGACTTTAGTGGTCTCAGTATTTTTTCTGTCCTCATCAAATGTGGCAAATTATATTTTGATAGCATTTGTTAGGAGTATGTCACACAGGAATAATACTGTACCAGAGATTCAAGCAGGATCTTCTGAAAACTTGCTTGAATGGTATGGCTGATGTAAGTGAGCAAAAAACTGGGACTACTGACTAGTGGAAACAGCAGTACTTTCACAGATGGAATGCGTTTAGCTGACAATCACTGCTTTAGACTATTTCCCTTTTTCTCGTTAACAGACATAAACTTGCTACTGTATTTTGTTAGTAGTAGGTTACTTTACAAAATGAATGCCAAAAAAGCAAATACAGAAACAGAAGACAGGCTTGGCCTTTTATTTGTCATTCAAATCCTTAAAAATAGGCTGTTCCTCTTGCACTACCAGAAAAAGTTTTAATATGCTTTTATGACATAAAGCAAAAAAATGCAGGTGCAGCTTTTATCTGTCCATAAAAGGCCAAAACTTGGGAAGCATTCATAATGAATTGAGTGATGTGCAGAAGAATTTTTATTTGTATCGTAGGAATTCATAACTAGTAATATTATAAGCAATTCCTTGACAGTTCCTATTCTGCTTAGAAAATATGCTAACAATTTGTACAGTCTATTAGTAATATATTCCTGGATGCTTTGAACAAAAATACATGCAGGACCAAGTATTTGTTCTGTTATATTGCTCATGCAGACTGTTTTATTATCACAATATTATTAATGAGTGTTGTGTTACTGAATTCTATTTTAAGCACAAAATTTTTGAAACATTTGCTCAGAGGTTCTAAAAAGATTAGGTGTTTGCAAATGAATATCAGTGTAGATTCCCAGCCTGGAAATGGCTTCCTTTTAGAAATTTATTCTCTACTATCTCTGACCATTACATATCCATTAAGAACAAAATTAAAATCAACAAATTAACCTGCTCTGCATCTTCAGTAACAAGGTACATGCAGATATTAGTGTGTGTGAACTTTGTAGGGTTTCAAACTGTCTCTTAAAAATCACTTTCCCTTGCAGAACTCATATCATTCCCACATCAGTACAACAGAGACTGAGTGAGCCCTGATTGAATTGGGAACAAGTCCGTTAACAACAGTAAAAATTCAGAGTCAGACATTTCTTCTTATCATGAAGAGCATTTCTCAGTAGTGCTGTAGATGGTCTGATTTTTGTTCAATTTCAGTAATCAATAGACAAAGACATTTTATTCTATTTGTTCAAATAAATCATAATCAGAGTCAGTGTTCTGCAGTAGTTAACCCTGTTCGTGGTCCTGTTCTTAAAAGAACAAACTGTGTTGCACCATGGTGTGACCTTCCTTGATTCTTTAAGGATTGGTTAGAAAAGAGCTATGGTCTCTTTCCTTTGTAGGAAGGTAATTTCTACCCTTTCGCCCTATTGTCTTTCCTTGGGACCTCTGCTACTATCATTTCTACTGTATTGAAGCTATTTTTTCTGAATGATTACTGAAGATATTTCTAGATCTCTTGCCCAAAGGCATGCTAGTTAAAGAAATGTTTTTGTTTGGTTGGCTTTTTTAATTTATCCTTCTTAAATAATAGACTCTAGAATATAATAGAAATCATGCTATGTTAATTTTCCCTCTGAAATCCATTTCTGACTGCTTCAAGCTAGTTTACTCTGTACCCTGTCTCTTCATGTCAGTAAAAAGGAAAAAAGACAATGTGACAGATTGACCCTGGCTAGATGCCATGTTCCCACCAAAGCTTATCACTTCCCTCATCAGCTGTACAGGGGAGAAAAATACAGCAAAAGCCTTGCGGGGTGAAATAAGGGTATTGAGAGATCACTCACCAGTTACTGTCAAAGGCATAACTGGTTCAACTAGGGGAAGATTAATTTATTGCCAGTCAAACGAGTAAAGAGATAATAAAAGCCATCATTTAAACCCTTTCCTTCCACACCTTACCTCCACACCACCTTTCTTCCTGGGCTCAACTTCAATCATAGTTTCTACAGCTCCTCTTCTGCTGTGGCCCAGATGGACAGACAATGGGGATTGAGGTCAGTTCATCACTCACTGTCTTCCTCCTCCCTCTGCTCCAGTGTGTGGTCCCGCCCATGGAAGACAATATGCCATGAACTTCTTAACATGACTTTCTCATGAAGCTTAACATGAGGCTGTAGCTCCTAATGAACTACTCCAGTCTGGGTCCCTCTCATGTGATGCTGTCCTTCAGGAATAGACTGCTCCAGCATGAATCTCCCACAGGGGTCATGAACCCTGCCAGAAATTCTGCTGCACCATAAGCTCCTTTCCTAAGAGATTCACACTTTCTTCCAGATGCTTGTTCCAGCAGGCTCCCCTTCTTAAATGTTTTCCCTGAGGTACTACACCATTTCTGATGGGCTCAGCATCAGGTCCATTTTGGAGCTGGTTGGTATTGGCTCTATATGTCACAGGGGAAGTTTCTATCACCTTCTCACAGAAGCCACACCTGCATCCCTCCACCCCTCCCACTACCAAAACCTTGCCATGCAAACCTAATATAGGCAATTAAAGTAACCATGAAATGCACCCATCCCTCTTCTCCTCACAATAGCCCACAGTGAAATGAAGTGTGATCACTCCACAGAAAGCCACCTAGGAAGAAGCAGGTGGTATGACTGTAACAGTAGTTCCACCAATCACTCTTTTCTGACATAGTCTTGTTCAAGGATATGACAATTTAGGGTCAGTGATTTAATAACTTTGGCTGCTGCACACCTCCCGCTGGATGAAGAAAAAGATCATGGGAAAAATCTTAATAGACAACTGCTTTTACAGAACAACTTTGGGACAGTGTAATAACCGAAGATGTGAGGCACAGAACCTTAATTTCTTTTCAGATGGAAAAGTGTGAAATAGCATATGAGCAATATGTTGATCCATGTTTGTAAAATTGTGGGAGAATATGTGTGTGCATATGTCATGGAATATAAGGTAGCTTGGACATGGGAAGATTAATTAAAATGGGAGGAGGAAGGAAAGTTTAGTTATAAAATCCAGGAAGGTAAATGAAAGCATGTAAACTCTGAATAGAAGAGTCATAACTAAAAATACAAGGGGCGGAGTAATCATAGGCATCTTCACTCTGATTAGAGCCTAAATATCCCTGGATTAGTGGGAAAACTGATGCAGAGAAAAGGACATGGGTATGTACATCCATTTTAGTTAGTCTTCTCTCTTGATTTCTTTTCAGATTCCTGTGAAGATCTTCCTCTGCCTATTTGTCTCTGTGGTTTTACATCTTCAAAGAGTTAAAATCCCAAGGTGAAATGTTGTGTGTGTGGAGCTCTAAGAGAAAGTGCATTTCCTCTTCGTTATACAATCTATGAGCAGGATGGAACCTTGGCCCTCACAAATAGGGAACCCATGTTTCATTCTGGCACTACCCAGAAACTCTCTAGTTGAATGGGGGAAATAGATGGTTTTTTAGGATTGTGAGACAGCCTGAAGTCATGGATGACATTTCCCATTGAAAACCCAGGATAATTCTGGGGAACTGCATGTGTCCAGTAAACTTTCTCCAAAGGGCTTGAAAACTGGAGCTGCTCTCCCAGTGTATGTTCAGAGGCCCCTGCCAAAATCCTGTATCTGGATGTTTTTCAAACTTTGCTGGTTCTAATGGTCCTCTGAGTCAGTAAAGCACATTCCAACACAGGAGATTGAGTAATGTCTCTTTCTATCATGAACTTTCTGCCATGGATGTCTTTGTAGATCTGTAACTGGCCCAGTTATGAAGTGACATATTTTCACTTGAATAGAATAATCACTTGCTTTTTGTTGTCGTTGTTCGACACACAGACACACAGACACACACACTTTGGTGAGAAGGCATGAACTGCTTATTATGAAAATCTGACTCCATTTTATAGCATTTCTACAAAGGTCAGGGATTGAGGGAGAAGGTTGACACCTCTCCCCATCCCATTGATCAAGACAACTGTCCATCAGCTGTCTGTATCTCTAAGAACAAGAATGTAAACCACCTAGATTTAAGGAAAACATTGCTTCTATTTATAACACCTGTGTGTGAGAAACAACCTAAGAACTGTGAAACTGTAAGACACAAGAAGGCTGAAAAATCAGGGCAACATTTTGTTACTGATATTGCTTGATGTCCACTTTCTTATATGTTGTCTTTTTTCTAGAGGTAAGTCATTTCCTCATTTTTTGCCTAACCACATCATACATGGTGGACTTTATTCATGTAGCAGGGAAAGTTTTCCCTATTCATGTGGTAGGGAAATCTCTTGCTTTCCTTTATCATTGGGAGTTTCTCTCTGAGTGCATTGAACAGAAAAGTGTTACTACTTAGAAACAAGCTTGTTTGAAAAACACAGGATGGTTTAAGCTTGTGTTAGAATAAGTCAGTCTTATCTTTTTTGAAAACTTCTTAGGCTTACTTTCACCCATCCTGCTGTTGAACATTGTCAAAGCCCCAGTGATAGGAAATACAAGATAATTAACAAGGGCTTTATGAAAGAAGCACATTTTACAGTCCCATAGCAGCCATAGAAATGCCCAAATTTATTTACCACTTTATTTTAGTATTCAGCCATGAATTTGTGTTTGATTTGTGTCATTCCTGCCAGAGAATGGACAGTGTCATCACAACATGTCATCCAGGCCTTGAATTGCATTTTTATATTAAGCTGTTTGTGACTGGCCTGGTACAAGTCCATACACCTGATATTATTCTCTTACTAGGTTGCCTATAAGTTGTCTTCCTAAAAAAATTGGAACATATTAAGGAAAAAATTTACAGAGATACTAAAAAAAATTGCTTAGAGCAGGACAGTTTTGGTATCATATCACTACCAATTATTCATAATGATTGTAATTTTTCATTAATAACTTTTATTTTGAAATGCTCTTATGTGTTAAATGAATTTGCATTTGGTGGAATTACCCATGATATCCACTGAGAAAGATCAATGATCAGACCCAGAATCACATCACTCTTTTTTTTTTCCCACTCAGACTTTGTAAAACTTCCCTTTAGTAGGGAATGTAAGAGCAAGCCTTAATTATTTGCATTTCAGAAATTTAAGAGAGAAAATATGATACAGACAATTTCAAAGGTCATAGGATAAGGCTTGTATTGTCTCTTTTGCCCAAATGCCAGTAAAACCAATGTTTTCCTGAACTGTATAGTTTGGCTGCTGTGCTTCTTGTCCAGACAGGGCTTGAGTGGTCCACTGATCCACCGAAATAAGTTACAAGACTTCTTGTACTGTATTTGCTTTGAGCTAGAAGGCAATACTTTTGTGGTATTCCAGAACTAAATTCACAAGTAGGTCAGTCAAGTTTACAATAATTGACATTTGTCTGTCTGAATTTGAAAAACTTGGCCAAATTTACTAGTGACTTACAAAGAACCAAGGCAACCTGGGGCTGGCTACTTGCAGATAAAGCATGCACATATACAAATGAAGGGAGAATCTGGGTTATGTTCAACAACAGTACTGCATGAACTACAGTGAAGCAAAATGGAAATGAAAGATAGCCTTACCCAAAAATATTTTTCCAAACAAAAATGTATACAACCTTTTCCCTTAGACAAATGAAGAGAAACCTATTAGTCCCATCCTTTCAAAATTCTGGTTTTCCAGATCCAGCCTAGAACTGATTCAGTCACCTGAGCCAGGTAGTAGCTGGAATTCATTCACTGCAGTATACAGTGGATGGGAGGGCATCTTGAGGCCTCCATACCTCTAAGAAAATCTGATATATATAAGAATACATCTACCGTTTAATGCTCTGGAGCATAAAGTGGCTCTCAGACAGAGTCAGGCAGAAAACCAGCTGTGATCACCACTTTCCATGCAGGCACAGGAAAGGGCAGTGTATAATACTGTGAATGATCTGGCAGGAGCTGCCGATATGACTCCAACTGTAATGCATCTTGGTCTGTTAAGCTGAGCCAGACTGAACTTCATCTCTCTCAGCCTCCAGTAACTTTTCAGTAAATGGTAATTTTCGATAGTTCCTGAGACTTTGCCAACTATTCTGATGCAGATTGCCTCACATCTGTGTAAAAGGCTCATTGATTGCACTCTGGATTTCTATGGCATGGAATTGTTCAACTCATTGCTGCATCTGACTGTAGCTACTTGTCTGGCCATACAGAGGAATGTGAAACCCTCTCATACAAACAACTAAGAATTATATTTTATGGCATTTGTCTCTAGAGTAGAAAGCTTTCTTGAGAGCAGATTTAAGGGATGGAGAACTAGACTAGAAGAATGGAAAACTAGAGGGATTTTAAAAATTACAAGTTTTTGTAACTTCTGAGGTTTTCCATTACAAGGGCATCTATTTGGGGATAACAAATATCATTTTAAAAATGGAATTTTGGGCCTTGATTCATTTGGGTTAAATAATAATGAATAAGCAACGTCATAATCTGTTATTAGTTATATCTGTCTTATCCAAAGCACAGGGTAGGGTAGAAAATGGAGCAGTCTCTGCTTTTGAGCATAGGCCCTATCAGTCTATATGTTAGCTAGCACATACCAATAATACTGATTGCAGTATTTTGGGGGTATTCCAATACAGCTGACAAAGACAGAAGGCCTATCAGTGCTCAAAATGAAGTGATGCTTTTCCTAAATTCAGTACTTTACCTGTAATCAGCTGAAGTATTGTTCAAGTATCTGATCAAGTAAATTTGCTTTTTTAACCAGGTGTTACACTACACTTTTTTATCCAAAGGGTTTTTTTAATCTTTCTCTTCTATTGATATATAATTATTGTCCTACCTTAGGATCAACTGAACAAAACATGATCTCAACTTTGGAAGGTTCTGGGAAATCCTAGACATTTCTCAGACGTAGTTGGAAGTGACCAAAAATTGGTTGGTTTTGCCAGGAAATGGATTTTTTGTGCATTCAATCTGATGTTTAACAATCTAAAGAAGGATTAACGAATCTCTTTCTAAATGTGTAACATAGCAGTGTTTCTTTTGTCTTAGAGAGACATTTATAAAACTGTTACTATTACGCAGAAATAAGTTTTTTCCAAAGTTATTTTGAAAAGTTGTGCCACACTAGCTATCACTACTTCAGAAATATCTGAAATCCAAACAGGATATTTTTGTCACTAGAATATGCTAAACATGTAGGAAAATAACGTTCCCAAATTGATTTTTGCATTTTTATTAAAAATTCACATTTTTGTTATCAAATTTTGAAATGTCATGCATAATGCTAATCGTTGATCACTCTTCAGTCTACATCCTGCTCTGCTCTACAAAGTCTTCTGCTACTGGCAGCTTAAATAAATGTAAGAACTTCTTAAGGGCAGACATAAAGTTTCTGCTTCTTTTTCTGCAGATTTGCTGTAGCCTATTACAAGAAACTGCACATCTGTTGAAGACTGCCTTTTTGTTGTTGCTCTCCAAAGCTGGATGTTATATAGTCACTTAAGTCTCACAGGTTATGGTTAAGTCTTCATTTTTGTGGATACGTATTTATAGAACAAGCAGAGTAACATGCCACATCAGGAGAACAAACCCTATGTCTTTCTTGCTGCTGTCACAAATGCCACAATGTGGTGTAGGACCTAGTTTTGAAAACAAATCTCTCAATGACTAGAAGAGTAACTCGATGTAGCACATGGAAGCTGCATGATCTTTGGACTTTTAGTGGTATGTCAAAATTATAGAATATGTTGCCAAGGAAGCTCCATCGTGGCTTGCAAGCTTCCAAATTATTTGTCGTGTTTCTGACCTTAAAGCATAATTCTGCTCATGCTTCAAATTAAGACAGTCCTATTTAGGACATTAAAAATACATGGAGTTCAGCTAGAACTTTGCATCTGCATTGTTTCATGTAAACTTAGCAAACTTTAATCCATACAATATATAGATGAAACAAGCAAATAGATTGCATTGTAATATGATCTAAATAATCCATGTAGCTGAGGAAAAAGAAAATGAGGCCTATTAAGTGATCCTAATGTCAATAGTGTTGGATACAGCTCTGTCTGACCCAGCTGGGAAATGTTCACAAAGTGTTATTATTGCCAGGCGCTGAGTATTCCTTTAGTGATAAATTGAACATGAATTCTTGTTTTTTCAGTGCTTAGTTAAGTCTATTAGGCTGTTCTGCCTCTAAATGTTTGATCATACAAGGAAAATATTGTGGAGGCATTCAAGTAACAATAGAAATAACATACTTGCTTTCTCAAGAGGGGCAAGAGACAATGCAATGTACAGACAGTCACACTGGCACTTAAGCGCCATCATGGTAGGTGTCATATCAAGCCCATTTAATTTGGATACATCAATATAATAAAAAAAAGTCACTCATGTAGATCTAATTATAAATCAGTAACAATTCCATAAGTCCCTTCTGTGGTGACAGTCATACACTGAGGTGTACTGTAGCTTATATCCCATGTCTTGCTTTCACACATAAGCCTGCTGAAAAACTGGAGAGAATCCGAGGGTCTAATGGCATCTTTATAATGTTTCTCAACTGATGGAGGTAAAGAAGTGTAAAACCAAACTGCCCTTATTCTGTTAGCTAATTCTTTTTCTTGGCATGTCCATACTCGGGAGAAAGGCAATTGAGCTTCTTCAGGCAAAAGGTTAGAATCTGACACTTCTTGCTGTTCAAAAATAAAAAGTAAAAAAAAAGAGAGAAAATAAGATTTATTATATTTTGAATCTGCTACTGGGTGTATTATTGCTGTGTTGTTTTTCTTTTGCAATCAAAGTCAAACAGATTTTTATTTTTGTGTGGCCTACCACAAAAAGTAATACTTTCTTATTTTCTTTACTGAAAGGGAACACAAAAATGAATCATTTTTAGAAACATGTTGGTTAAAAATAGATATGTCCCAACCCTTTTTCTCTTCACAGTATGTGAAATCTGGTCAAAGTGTAATATTTTTGCCTACTGTTACCTAGATTAAATTTCCTAGGGCAGACAGAATGTTGGAAGCCAGAAAAGGAGTATCCTCCTGCTACTTCATAAACAATGTCACACCTAGCTGGGAAAGACAGAGCTTTATAGGAATCCTGCTTTTAATGGTGTGTCCTTATTTCCCCTGTTTTTTTGCTTTCAGTACTGTTACTGGAAAGTTGCATGGGCTATTATAGTGACCATGGTAGAACGCACGCATGTTTGAAGCGTATACACATAACAGTATGGTTAAACAAAACACCATGAGGAGGGAGGAACAACTATGAGGAAAAAAGAGAACAGGAAAGGCTATCTTTGGAAAAAAACAAGCAGCTATCCCCAAAAACAACATTGCCTCGATTCAGGGAAAAACCAATGTAGGTTTATGTCTCTAACCCCTCTCTATCAAAGTACTAACTAAAGCTGCAGCTTCTGATTTTTACATCAGTTGAATGACTGTTTTGACTAGGTCAGAAGGTAGCTTGAAAAGAGGAGCTGGGAGTGAGTCCATCATTTGTGTTGGTGCCCTAAGAATTTTTCTAACCCCAAAAATGTCTTTCAGGGAAACAGCCTGTCACCCAAAATGGACATTTATTTTGTGCACAGTGACTCCAGAGATGTGGTAGGAAACTATCTTCACATCTGTCCCATGTTGACTTGTTCCTGAATGAAAACATCTATTGCACATTGCTAATACCGCTGTATTAACAGCTGGTATTTCCTGGTGTCTAAGAAGAATTTTCTTGGTATTCTCTGAATAACAGCTACCATATTCAGTGCTTAATGTATTCAAACTATTAACTACATTAAGATCTGATAAAATTAAGGACTATGATTGATTTCTGAAACAAATGCTTTATGAATTTACTGTACATGAGTTATTAATGCCCTTGCCATATCTAACTGATGAACAGATTACAAAAATAGGAGGATTCCTGTGAATAAAATTTTTCAGTGAAAAAAATAAATGAAGTACAATCATAACTAATCCTCATTTGAGTTACAGCCTTTAGTTTAGAAACAAGATAACAAACAGACATTTACAGTAAAAGTAAATCTGCTATAACCTTAGGTAATCCACTAAGTATTTATCCTCATTGCCTAATAAGAATTTTATTTCTAATATAAAAAAAATTTAGCTCTGTTTCAAGTAACTAACAGATTTTGCATCTTTATTGAATATATTTATACCTAAAGAACCTCCAGTCACAATTTTATTGAAATACAGATAATCACACTGTGTGTCCAGGACTTTATTCGATAGGATATCACAGTATTGCTCTCAGTCTCTCTCCGTATTTCTCTGGTCTTTCTTTATGTTTTTGCTATCTTTTAATTCTCTTATAATTTTTTTGTTTTTTGGGGGGGGGGTGGGGAGCGGGTGTGGACATGGCAGAGGAGGAAGAAGAAAAGGCCCAACAAGTAAAAAACTTAGTAATTTATCTAGGTTCATGCCCATACATGTTCCAGAAACCCATAGAGCCTGATTTTAGGCATTAGTTGAATTTTTAAATACACAAATGTAAACCCAAAGACTCTGCAGATCCCTCTCAAACAGCCAGCATAACAAACTGTGTAAAATCCAGACAGGAGACTTTTAGGATCATAATGTCACATTTTTAGAGCCTTCCTATCCCTTTAGGGCCTATGAAAGAATCCAGGACTTGTGAGGCAGTAAGGCAGTATGCAAACATTCTCAGCTCTTCTTCCTCTGCGTCAGACAAGTTCATCATAAGGTACAATGGCTGTAACCAAAGAGCTCACCTGTTTATCCTGGTTAAAACATGCACATCAACCAAGGAGAAAGAGGCTCAAGGAGTTAATTCAGTTCATGCAAAGAAAGGATCCACTGTGCCTTTCTAAATTCCAGATGAAACTCTGACCTATTTACCTGAGTGAGACGATGAGGGTAGTACTGCATTAAATAAAAGCTGATCAGATTTTAGTATCTTGGACTGGGGTTTTAGCCATTGTGCTTATCTGTTATTTTCTTGCATGCAGGCTATAAAGTAAAACAAAGCGTCTTATGTCTGGTCTGTAAAACTTTGATACCAGTGATGAACATCACAGGGAGAAATCTCAGAATTTGATACAAACTTTTTATGTTTATTTTGTTTGGATGCTGATAGGATCTGGCAGAGAAGCAGAATAAATGATGTTGGTCATGGCACCTTTTTCAACAGATTGCTAGAAGCAAAATGCTTAAATCAAAGTAGTTTTTAAATGATTCAGACCTTGCCTTCACAAGATCTGCTCTAATGAATAATTAATCACCTGCTAGTATGACCACTTTAGAGCGCAGAAGTTGATTTGTGAAATTCAAGCAGTGGCGGTCTCCTTGGGCTTTAGCTGAATTCTTGTTTCCCCAGTAAAGACCGAAGTTCTGCCATTTTCTGGGAAGGAGTACATCAGGTAGCTCTATGTCTTGTCATTCAAACAGTCCTGGGATATGTCCTACTAAGCATAAAGTTGCATGTGGCTGGGATTCAGTTCAAAGCTTCTGCTAGTGTTTAAGCTAACCACACCTGTTCTATTCCTCTGTGCTTTACACCATGCAAGCAGGAGCACATCTTCATGGCTTAAGAAAACTCACACTGGCTTATTTTTCAGTTACTGCTACTGAGCAGCCTCATCCTGACTGCAATAGGGTAGGGTCTTTTGAATATATTGAGGGAATGAGATACAAGTTCCTTCTTGACTCACTAACAATATGCCAAAACGGCATCATTCTAAGATACATTCTGCAGGTTCTTGCTATCCCCAGAACTGAATTCAACTGAATAAACTCTTTTTGCTAGTACTCTGTAACAGATGTTTAATGCAACTACAGGAGAATACAGCTGTTCTACATTTGACTAAAAACTTTTTCCAGAAAGTCACAGAAAGTTTTGTACTGAGCTAAATTCCAGTCTTAATAAACAAGTTAAATAAAACCTCCTAGAAGCTCCTTTTTATCTGGGTGCATTCTCACTTGTCTCCAAATATTTCCCTCATCACACTCCTTTCAATACAAAACAATAACAAAATTATGCTCTTGTTTATTAGGGCTTCTAGCACTTGGAATTGTTCAACAGTCATTGAATGCACGTTAGCTATGAACTTTGAGGTAGCAGCACCTGACAAAAAAACCAGATTTTTTTGTGTGTGTGTGTGTGTGTTGTTATTGCTTGTTGAGGAATTTGACATATGAAAAATTCACTGCTGGGAAACATTACTTTGGCTGAGCTGTTCTGCTTGTTTGCATAGTCTTATTCTGCAGTAAACGTGAAAGATTTTAGTAGAAGAGAAGTAAATAACTGCATGTTTATGATTCAGTGTCATGTGGAGAAATGGTGTGAGGATTGCTGCCATGCTTTATCTGCTCCAGGGTGGCTTATTTGTGTTTCAAAACACTGAGATAACAAGTCTTCCAATATTCTGGCCAATAATATTTTATTTTTGCACAGAAGAATAATTGCACAACAAAGTTTTTGGCATTTGCAATTCATTGATTTATGTAAACTGAGTTAGAATATTTTTTTCTTCCACAAATCAAGTTGCTGCTATGTATTTCTGTGTCAGAGATGATAGCCTCAATAACCTTTGCTTAGCTGAATGAGATATTTCCTTGAAACACTCATCTTCTAGACTTGATACAAATTTGAATGTCCATTCGGTAGGAAATGTCAACATTTCATTGCTTGATTTAATTTCTTATCAAATCAAATAAGTGATTTTTTTATTTTTGTTTGCAATGAAACATTTCAAAATAGATATGCTAACCACAGTTTTCATGTTTTTTATTATTAAATTGAAATGGCATTTCCCAATATTGACAAAGGAAAATGTTTTGATTTGGTTTGTTGAACTAACCAGGAATACTTCTTTTCATTTTCACACTGAAATGTGATTTTTTGGAGTTGTAAATTATCTCACAGATAGACAAATTACTTCTCAAGAATGGAAGCATTATCATTCTACACTCTGAGGTGGCTTCCAAGACCTAGAAATTTTCCATGAAGCATTAAAGCACTTAGTTGAATAACTGCATTGTGTTATGTAGGACTTGGTCAGAGCCATATTTCATGTGTGTGAATTAGATATGTAAGCCTGGATTCTCAGGAAATATTGTGGGCTGCAGTTAGCCTTATATTTTAAAGCTTCTCTTCTTATTTTGATCCTTTTTCTGTGCTTGTCTAGTATTTTCTTTTCTGTAAATTCAAAACTATTTCCAAAGTTCCTCCCTCCCTCCCTCTTCCTGTCATTCTCACCTTTCCTTTCTTTCTTCCCTCCTTCATTCCTTCCCTCCTTCTCTCTCCTCTTTCTCTCTTTCTTCTGTCCTTCCTTCACCATGTGTAATTTCAGTATTGATGGGTAGGTAATACAACCATTTGGCGACCTTTCTTGCTAAATGCATGGGTTGTTCAGGATCTCACTGACTCTGGTGTTCTGTAATAATATATCATGACAATTGTTTCAACATTCACTGCTACCATGGTTTTGTCTGCTATGACTTGTTGGGGTTTAACCCCAGCCAGCAACCAAATACTGATAGAGTTGGACACGAAATCAGACACACAACTCTAGAGTTTGTCAGAAGGCTGAAAATGAAACTTTATTAACAATTTGACTTATTTATATTCTAGGTTGCTAGAACTAAATTGATTGGTGTTAAAAGTAACACCCAATCAATCACATTGCCTAAGAGGGAGAGAGAGAGAACAAATGGTCTCCACCGCTAAGAAAAGTGTAAACAAGATATGGTAAACAAAACCATCTTTTGCTATTTATGGAAAATTTTATGAGAACTGAGTTTCAGAAAGCAAAACATCCCAGGCTGAAAAAACAGGGCTACAAAGTACCACACAGCCACTCGGTCACCAGTGGGATCAGGGAGACATTCAGAAAGGTAAAAGGTGGAAAACCCATGGATTGAAACAAAGACAGTTTAATAGGGAAAGCAAAAGCTGTGCGCACCAGCAAAGCAAAACAAGGAATGAATTCAGTGCTTCCCATGGGCTGGCAGGTGTTCAGCCATCCCCAGGAGAGCAGGGCGGGCCCCATCATCTGTAATGGTGACTTGGGAAGACAAACACCATCACTCCAAATGTCCCCCTTCTTCCTTCTTTCCCCAGCTTTAAACACTGAGCATGATGTCACGTGGCCTGGAATACCCCTTTGGTCAGCTGGGGTCACCTGCCCAGGCTGTGTCCCCTCCCATGCACCCCCAGCTTCCTCACTAACATGGCCTTAGGAAAAGCAGAAAAGGCCTTGGCTCTGTGTAAGCCTTGCTCAGCAATAACAACTCGATTATCAACTCTGTGTTCATCAGAAATCCAAAACCTAGCCCTGTCCCAGCCACTGTCTACCCCAGCCAAAAGCAGCACACCTGTCCAGGTATTCTCTTCGCTCAATACTCCATGATACTTCCTTATAACTGCTCTCAGTGCTGCTGCCTGTTAACATGGGGGGGGAAGATGGAGAAATAGCACAGAGTCTTTCCCCAGATCTTGAGACTCCCTTCTACCAGTCTAAGGTGCCCATAGCCTTGGGCCCAGATTTCACAGTACTCTCTAGTTAATTAGCTGATCTGTTACACTACATTTCTTCCTGCAATCATGTTTGCATATAATGTGATACTCAGAATTAATAAAATATTGCCTGTTGGCTAGACTTACAGTCACAATATTAATGGGCAAAACTGCAATAACCATTAGATTTATTAGATTCTGCCATGCATATTTGTAATATGGAAACAAAAATTTGGAATATAAAAACCACACAGATGCAGAAAATTTTACAACATCTATTTGTGGCCGTTTAGAATTACTGCTAAAATATTCCAACATGCGGAAAAAGACAGATTGTCTAATTTCAAACAACACTTATGAATAAAGTAATAAAAACTTGGTTATATAGACTGAAGGAAATTTTAGCTGTGGTCTCCCAAGGGCTAGTCACAACAGAAACGTGATTAAATATGAGCAGAGGCTTCTGTGTGACTGTATTAGAGAACTAAGCAACCCAGATCCGTTGTATTAAGAATTAGTTCTGTGACAAAATTGTTTTTTAAAGACCATCAGCTGTGTGGCATGTCAATGAAGCATTATTATTTTGCTGTAAAGCAAACCAGTGGATAGACTTCTATGCTGAGGCACACAGCCATAGACCTGATGGTCTGAGGATTAAACCTTTTTTTACCATTAATTCTTGGGTAAGTAATGCCACATTAGGCTCTTCCCTCTGTTTCTTTGGTTAAAAAGAGACTGTATTTTTCTTGCTGATGACAAATATTCTAATTAGTTAGTAAATCTGCCATCTTGTGTATACCACTCAAAGAGTATAGTCATGAGTATTTGCAGAAGCTGCCTAGTAAACAAGCTTTAAAACACAAAAAATTATCCAGCTATTGAAGCCAAAGGAGAACTTAAGCAAAAGTGAGAGCTCAATTCAGCTCTCACTGAAGAAGGAAATGTTCTTGCAGAGTGCTGGTTTAAAAATCAAAAGGAAGATTTATCTGAGCTTTGTTTTTCTTATTATTAAGTCAAGAGCCTAAAAATATCAGGGCACTGTCACAAATAGAGCTGGGCAGTCTATTTTTAAGGAAAATTTATTTAACAAAACCTTCGTACATTGTGACTGACCCTTTAAGTTCAGTGACCACGCTGCTGCCTTTGGCAGGATCTCAGGAAGGGAGGGAGGGCTTAGCAGATAATAGAAAATGTCTGGAGCTCCCAGGACTCTTTCAGATCTAGTGATTGGTAAAGGGGAAGAAATGAGCAGGGCTATTTTAAGAGTCTACCTGGGGCAATGTGAAAGCAAAAACTGAAATACTGATGGAAAAAGAAGTAGAAAGAAAACTCTGAGATGGAGAAATGTGTTACACAGGGAGGACACTGGAGAAAACTTGCCAAAAGTTTGACTAGTATGTTAAATCTGAGGAATAGAAACTATGATAGCTGATGTTTTCAATGGGTGACATGTAAAATGGGAAACTGGAATAAAAGCACAAACGGATGGTAGGCTGCAAGAGCCTAAAAAGCGTTTTCCTAGGATGGGCTCCACAGGTCCTCGATGTGGCTTTCTGTACTTGTAACTGTGCATTGACAACAAGGGTAGTGTTCACGTAGGACTGTCATGTCATGCTTTTCTAGGTGATCTGTGCCTCATAGGCAGCCTTCTTTCAGGAAGGCCCCTCAGCTTGTAGCAGGTAAGCAGGACAAGGATCCTGTTTGCGGGCGGCCTTTGGGATCATGGCTGCTGCCTGACCAGACAGCTGGACACACGCTCTGCTTGGTGCAAGGCAGAGCACAATGTGCCCTCTTAGCAGCCATTCTCACACAACTTTTGCAGCACTGCTGCTGGGGCTGGGGCTCCCAGCTGTGCTGGAGCTTCTCTGAAGGAGCTCCTGTTGTCATCCCTGGTCTTTGTACCATGCCTCTGCAGGCTGAACGCAAGCTGGGCTTTTGTGCCTGCTATGTAATGTGAAAAATATATGAGTGGCCCAGGAGGGGCTTGCTGATGGTTCACCATCACTTCAGAGACTGCTATTTCTTACTCTGTGTGCTGCAACTGGACTGGCACAGGCTCTGTATCTGCTCCTTGGCTTGGGAATGACAGGTTGACCGTGCTGAGAGGTTGAGTGGTTGTGAATATGTGTGAATAACACCTCCTTTCTGTGAACGGCCTTCTGGACAAACCCTAGCTCGTCTGCTCTTATAGATAATATGTGCCATGGCATTTCACATAGACATTTTCAGAGAAGAAAAACAAAAGGTTTATGTCCTTCATAAAGATGTAAAGGGAAGTATTTTTTTAGTAACTGTGAGTAGGTGATTTTCTTGAAACACACATATTGGCAGTTTATCTCATATTTTGTCACATATGCTTTCAGATCAGATTAAAAAAAGAAAAGTCCAGGCTCTCTGTGAGAATTTGGGGCATGAAGCTTAATTAATGAATCCTTTAAACCCTGAGGTCATATTTTAAGGAAAAAAACCAAACAAAACCAAACACAAACAAAAAACCCCAAACAAACAAAAAAAGGGCACTGAAAAGAAAACAAAGAAAAACAACCCAAAAAGACTGTCAGTGGGAAGTATGTGTATTTAATTTCTGTAGTACTTATTTTCACATACAGAGGAAACTATTTCTTTTACTCAAAAGAGAGATGGAGGGGAAAACCAATGTCATCGTGAAACCTAAAAGCAAAGGCTGCTCCAGAAAGAACATTAGTTCTGAAGAGTATTAGAGTTAACATAATACTGACACATTCTTAATAAATTTTAATGTGATAATGTTTCAGACTATAGAGAGACTGGTCTGCAAATGGTTGGGCCCTGCATTTGAATGTCCTCTGGAATGAGGAGCAGAAGGGGTAAAAGAGCAGCATAGGCCTCTGCCTACTCTCTGTGTTCTATGAGCTCTCTATCTTTACAGAGAAGCAGATAAGGAATGCTTTGCCAGTCCTGCTCTGCTTAGAGTTTATAACCTCTGTCAGGAGAACCTAATAGGCAGCTGGGGAAACAGCTATATTTGTCAGGGATAGTCTGATATCCAGCTATGTCTGATCAAGTCTCTAGAGTGCTGTGCACTGTTTTCACATCTGAAAATCTTTTCACATACTGAAATTTTCTGACTTTGTCCTTTTTTTCTAATGGAGATTGGCTATGGTTTGTGAGAGGTTCCCACAGATCCCTCAAAATCTGAAATCATGGTAGATTACAAATCCGATTTTGTTTGGGAACTTCTGTTCATAAAATGAACAATGTAATCTGTAATTTGTGCTGTTAGGATAGCCCCTTGTTCAAATAATAATAAAAAACCCTCACTCCAGAAAGCTCCATAGAACGGGGAGGAAAATATTTGTAATTTAAAATTTAGACTTTTCTATCATATCAAGAGAATTGCTGTCCTGTTCCCATTTGTTCAGCATTTTCACCTTGGAAATACCTGGGGCGTGTATGTCAGTTACTCAGCCAGGGCCCCATGGCCAAACGTCATGAACCTGATGCTGACCTCTTCCCCTCCTCTCAATGAGGGGCTGACCTTTTATCACAGCCTTCTCTACTGGGTAACCTTACTCTTTAGCATCATGGCCCCATGACCCTGCAAGCCTGGGAGTAATATTCTAGTAATGATTTTAGAAATCCCAGTGCTTTTGTATTATCACCTTTGCCATCTTCTAGTTGTCTTCACTTTCAATCTGAAAGTAACTGCTCTTGTAATCCAGTGCCAGCCTCTAGGACCTCCAAACTCCTTGTCTTTTACAGTGTATATATGCAAAACATACTGAACATGTACTTGCTGTGTAAGAACATTATTTCAGATGACTGTCTGGCAAAGAAAATGTTTCTGGATTGGAAAAAACAGACTAGCTTGCAAATGTTGCCAAAAGTACTGAATCTTTCTTGAGGGCAGACACTTTGGATACTTCAGCTGGCAGAAAATCACTGAAGGATATTTTTCAAAATATAAAGTTCTGTCCCTTTGAAAAATGTTCAGTTCTTTAGAAGAATGTAAAGTGTATTCACACAATACTGGAACCAAACCACCTGACGCTGCTAGAGTAGGAATAGTTCTTTCAAATCAAAATTGGGCTTTGTATTTTAATGTTACTAATAAAATGAACTGAACGAATCCCTTGCAGTTGAGTAAGAGTTTATTTTTAGGTAACCTATTAGCTGAAAATAGAATTTCCTATACATAGGAACCACATTTTACTTCTAGTGCGTGTGTTTATGTCTGGGCAGGCTTGGATGTGACTACTGGTGACGGATGAATTATCACTTCTGCACTCCTGGCAAGCCACACTCATTTTGCGCTGGAAGCGTAATGATGAGCTGCTGAAATGCTGAACCCAGAGTCTTAGACACAAACCCAGAAAAAATAGGTATCTGTCTGTGCTGTGGGCACCAATTCTGTAGGCATTCTCTGAATTGCTTTTGGATTGTGGCATCCTTGCAGGCTGCACTCTTTGGGCTTTAGAAATGTTTTTCAATGAATTATATAAAAGTCTTCCCTTTCTCCCCTTTGTTCCATATTTTTGTTCATGTATTTCCTTTTATTACACAGCTCTGTGAGGAAAGTTCAAATAGTCTGGGGGAGAGGAGAAATAATATAGGCTGTTGTATTTATGGACAGGAACAGTAAGGATCATGTTGAGTACTGTCTGCCTGGTTCTGTCGAGCTGACCTATAAATTACCATTACACAACTTCGTAACATGAGCTATAAAAATAAGTATTGAGAAATGAATAGGTCAGAGAATGAGAGTGAGTTCATTCTGTTGTGATTTCAAAACCACAATAGTTTCCCCCTTTCCTCTTCTTCTCACAGAAGCAGAAATTATGTCATTTTACCTAGGTTTGTCTGTCAGATTTTCCATAATTCATTTGTAGATTCAAGAGTTCAAGCAGTTCATGAGTAGCTTACCCTCTTTATTCTTAACTGGTTCTGGTTTTTCTTTTTCTAATGTGTTGAAAACCAGATATTTTTCTTTATTGGATTTTTCAAAATGGATTTCTTTTTTTGTAGATGCCTTTGAAAGCGCCTACATTGAGAACTTTCTAGACAGTAGTCTAACTACACAGAAGATACAGTATACACATATTAATAACAGAGCTGCTGTATTGGTATGAACTCAGTTTTGCACAGCCTGGATGGACTCACTACTCAGAAAGCGGTTTTGTTTTTGGAACTCACCCTTAACTTTCTAGCAACAAAAGGTGATAAGTAATGAAAAAAAGTCTCTTGTACATTTATGGTGCTTAAAATATGAAAACAAGAAAAGATTACTGATTTAATAAATGGAAATCCAAAGATTCTTAAATGCTTAAACCCACAGGACTCTGAAATAGTGTCCTCTAGAAACCAAAACAAGTGAATCAAGTCCCTCAGACACAGAGCACTGAGAATATATCATATGCAAGACACTGTAGCTTTTGAAGATTAATAATTTGGCAACATAAAACATTAATCTATGCTATCCAGATGCAAAGGGAGCAGGATAGTGCAGTCAGAGAGGCTTTTAAGCTGCCATCCACATGGAATGGCAGGGCTCAGGGAGCACAGCCCCTGGAGCAACACAACTGGGTAATACTTGACCTGTGTGGTTGCAGCTGTATTGTTTCTGCTTTTCGAGTTCCCTCATATGGCAGTAGTTGAGAAATTGAAGTGCACAGATGAAGATGAGAGATTGAAGATGAGGAGATGGGAGGCTGAAGCCCTTATTTTGGAATATTTAGAACTGCAGCAAGCGAGTTAGGAGGAGAGGAAGAAGTATCACTGCGCAGAAAAGTGATTCTGAATCAGAAGGAACCTAGACTATTAAAATCACAGTTTAAAAACAGTCTGATAACTCTGATATTTAAGTGCTCTTTTACATTAGGTCCTGCTGTTTATTCAATGATTTATTTTCAAAAACTGGTGACTACCTGGAAATACAAATGTCAGTACCAAAGAGAGGCCCATCCATACTAGTACATCTCCAGGTAACTCCTAGGATAGTTTAGTTATACCAAACTACCATCTACTCTTGAAATGCTTCCCTCTGTTCTTGTGCATTGTTTTCAATATTCATGTCAGAAACTTGTTCCAGCAGAAATTCACTATTTTCCTTTTACTACTGAGTGCCACAGAATCTGAGATAGAGAATTTTCTCTGGTTTAGTCTCCTTGTCCTCATGATTCCAGCCTGCACAGTGTAGGCACCAAGCTTGAATAGGACTGTCTGGGCCAAATGTTCCAAGTCAGGCACACTCCTATCAGTCGTGGAGATATAACTGAGCTCCGGGCTGGTATTACAAGGTGATTCTGTGTGCAGAGACAGCAGGCTCTTTCCAGGTCACATCAGACTCGGACAGCAGAGAGGCCACCTGAGTCATCAGGGCAGCTGGGGCTCAAATGGGAGATCCTGTGGCTGATGTGACAATGTCCTCAGCTGGCTGAGCTTTCACATGAAACATAGAGGGAGTGGTTACCCTGGGACTCAGCTGATGCCAAGAAACCCAGGGATATTTCTTGGGCACCTTTTCTGTAGTGGACAGTCAGAGATGGGCTCCTTCAGAGTGCAATTACAATAATTTGCTCTGACTCATTCTTAAAAGCAGTTTATCAGTTTCCATCAACTGTTTTGGGAGCTGGGTGTTACACATACCCCTGAAAAATCTCTTTGCTGAATGACTAAGGAGAAAGGTTCCTAACTGGTACTGTTGAGTCATCTTGCTGTGGCCAAGCATCTTTTAGCTGCTGAAACACCTAAGGTGGATAAGCCAGTCTCTGACAAAATTAGAAACAAAACCAAAGAATCCTAGTTCACAGATCTTTTTTCCCCCTTGTAACCACTGGAAAACACATTGTACTTTTCTACCTCTAGGTATTTTCCATTGTTTCAACTTCCTTCCAAAACTCAGACACAAAGCTGCTTGCAGTATATGACTTTCAGATATACAATGGTGTTCTGATATAAATATAGAACCAAAGAGGGTTTGTAATATTTTTTAAAATTTATTTAACTGTAAGGAGCACATTTTCAATAATCAAAGATTTGGGTTCAGTGAAAAACTCTTTTCCATAAATGGGACTCACCTTAAAGCATACCAGACGGAGCACATGTGCTATTATGGGAGCTGTGCCAAGGATTCTGTCTTCAGCTTGTCCTTTGAAAAGTCCCTTCAAAGGGGAGGGACTCTTGAATGTTTAGAAATGGACGACACTTGAATGTTTAGAATGATTTTACATGATACAGCATCCTCTGATTTCCTTTGTCACTTTTAAAAATTTATCTCTATGTGTTCAAACTTTCTAGGGTGACTAGTGTATGCAGTCCCTTCCTGGTCTTCACTGAATTAAGGAATGGCAGTTTGATTAGGAAATATTAGCTCTCCAGAGAAGAAATAGAGGAACAATTCCTCAGAATGCTTATATTTTTAATCTACTTCCTTTTCCCAGGCCTTATCTCCCTCTGACAAGGCTTGTGATTCCAGCCTAGAGAGCTTCTGGATTGTTGCCTATCATTTTCTTACAGGAGTAGTTGTTGTGAAGTTTCTACTTTATCTCCTAGTGTCTGGATATCCCTCAACTCTTTCCAGTGAAACATGCCAGTTCTTAACCTTATTGAAAAGCAGATGGAATGATCCAAGTGCCACATGTAGTAAATTGGGGCCCATTTTTGCCTTGTGGAATACCACATTCATTGTTTCTGGCAGATAATGCTCAAGATTTCTGTACCAGGCTTCCTGTCCCTGGCAGTGTTAATGCATGCCCTTTATATCTCTGGATATTTGTCAGTTCAACAACCACTGACTGTTGCAACTGGTGTTACTCAATGTAGAACTGAGTACTATTTTTTCAATAGGTATAAGTATTATGAATATTACTAGTAATGTGCTATAATAAGATCAGAACGAGAAAGGAGGGTCCCTCTATTGCTACTCCAGAGAAAGGGATTAAAGATGCATCTGTTGCGCAAGTGCCTTTTGTATACTGATACAAAAGTATCATTGTGAAGTTCCTCTTCCAACCCTTATGGTACACATATTGCAAGCTTGTGTCTAATTTAACCTCCCTACTAAACTTTTGGGTTCCTCCTTAGATTTTAAAATTGTTTCCTATTTTCTCCTGAATTCCAAAGGGCCACTTGCCTGTGTACTCATATGTGTCTGTCTAATAGGAAACACGGATGATTTGATCTGTGCAGTCTCACTGCATACTCTTACCCCTCTGTGTCTGAGAGTCTCACTCCAAATGTACATGTTCTAGCAGAGCACAAAGAGGTGCTAATAGTAATTAAAAAAAAAAAAGTTTTAGAATAGTATTTTGGAAAACAGGGTTGATTGCTCTGCATATTCTCCAATGACACTGTAATTCCTGCTTGAGCAAACAGAAAAAGCCATATTTGAGTAACTAGAAAGAAAATGGTCAACTATCTGAAAGAATTCCCAGATAGGATCTAGACTAGGAAGTAATTCCTGGAGGACATGAACTTAATAAATAAATATCTAAGTAACAATCTAAACAACTTTTTCAGTACATGTAAAAGATACTTCAGATACCATTTTATGACACATCTCCTCACTTAACCTTTTGATTGCACATCATTTGTCTAGAATGAATTTTAATGTGGTAGAAGGACATGTATTGAGAATTTTAGTCCCAGTCAGCCATATATAACAGGACACCTTACATGTAAAAGGATTATTGTCATAAACGTTCTTCAACTACATTTTAAAAAAATTAAACTGTAGAGATGAATTTTTGCAGTCTCTGATATATATGTCATATTACATATAAGTCTGTACTAGCAACTTTAAAAGTTGCTAAGGAAAGTTCTACAACTGGAAAAGAATTAAAACACCAGCAACAAAAATAGTATTTGGATCTGTGGGGAACAGAACTGTAACACTGTGAGTCTTAGAGGAGTTAGAGACTGTTTCTCTGAATCGGAGTATGTAAGATCTGTTCTTGGGTATGCGCTCAGCAATGTGACTGTATTTCCTTTTAATGGTTTTAAATGTTTCTGTGGTCTAGATTTACCTTCTGGTAAAGCTGATGTTATTTAAATAAGATCCATAGCCTCAAGTAGTGAACACAACTTGTGGTAGTTCACTGATGGTAACTGAAGAGGTGAAGTATTGAGGGGTATAAAAGGGAAACCTTACCTAAGATATGAGATCTGATCTGGATATGAAGATGTAAAGTCATTTCTGTAAGTAAGCTGATCATTTCTGAGATTGTCTTGAAACATATTAACCTCTGGAACAGAGTAGTGTTCCCACCTGAGTTGGGCAGATGTTCTCCCCTCCTGAGTTCCCCTACTTCTACCCCAATCTGACTAATTTGCTTGCTTTACTAATAAAATTGTGTATCTGTTCTAAAATCCTGTCTTGACTTGAAATTCATGCATCCAATAAGTTATATGATGACTCTTTCAATGAAAAATTTATTTATTTTCCTAAGTTGGATGTGGAATATATATTGGATTTGGAAAACTGCTATTCTTTTGAAGTGTTGAGGCACTTTGAGGAGTGTTGGTAGATGCTGTCTGCCTGTACACGGTGCATTCCAGAAGGTTGGAGCAGTGTATAACAACAACAGCTCAAAAGGGCTGCAAAGTGCACAGGACCTACAGTTAAAGGGCGAGAAAACTTGAATTGCTCTGGTACTTTGAATGGGTAAAGCAACTTTTCAGCTCTGTTTCAGCAAAATTTTGAAACTAGTTCTTGACTTAAAGCATGCAGATGCCTTGCTGAAATTGGGAAGATTATGGCTGAGAGAGAAACTCAGAACAGATTTAAATGCTTTGTCAGACTGGTGCTTTGAGGTAGGCTATTCTAATGGAGCTCCAGAATGTGCAAATTGAATGCGTTTAAACATTCAACTTGCTAAGATTTCTGCCATAAATGCAGAACTTTGGATGCTTTAAATTTAAACCACCTAAATAGCAAAAGCACTTTTGAGAATGTACCCAAAATTTCCAAGGGGAAAAAAACCCCGTAACTGTGACAAAAAAAAATTAAGCTCAGAATTCTTGAGCTAAATAAATAAATAAATAAATAAAGGTTGACTGCTTCTATGGTTGCAAATATTTTATCTAAAACTGACTTCAAATACATGCTTTCTCTTGATAGGATTTGTAAAAAATGCTTACTTTTTGTATTTGCAATAAGTCTTCTGTTCTTGATTGCTGTCAACAAAGTTTAAAAAAAAATGTTCTTCAAAAGGGCATATAAGCCTGAAGAATCAATTGATACTAATTTACGTTTAATAACATCCTGTTGCTTCTGGAAGCACATTTCCTATAATAAAAGGGCAGCTCTCTTTGCATTTATATGCATCAATTTGATACAAACTTCCTCTGGTGTGAATAGATATTACAGAAAATGCACACTCTCAGGTCTGTTTATATGCAGTTCAGTTTGGAACGGTCATCCCCATTATTTTGGTTTGGTTTTTTTAGTCATTACAGTAGGCAGAATCATTTCTAAATCAAAATCCCATATATCACTCTTCACCATAAAAGTCTTGTTTTGGAGCTTACTCTCATAGCTTCTCCTATTAACTTGGGTTATTTTGGACTCAAACTGCGAAAGTGTCTGATCTGCTCTTTGTGTATCGATCACCTCTTGCTCCGTCACTCCCATCTCTTTTATTAATAAGTCAAAAAAACACCTTGAAAGTCAGCACCCATCTCTCTCATCATTGTATTCATCAGCTAAAATGCAAGAGATGCCTGCGGCAAAAAATAAGCCTTTCCTCAGTTAATTAAAGATGCACTTTTCATAATTAGTACAAATGATCATTTAAACAGCTTTTAGGAAAGGAAACAAGGGAGATTTCTAGGCCATGAATATCAGAGTTCTGCCAATGCGCTTAAGGAGGTCAAATGACCTGACAACATGCCTGAACTCTCATATGGTAAAATAATAAAAAGGAGCAAGAATTCCTGTACAGTGTTCCAATTTAACTGTACTGAGAGACTTCTCAAAGAGAAATATTGTATGAGGGAGGAAGTAAAAATGTAAGAAGGCAACAATTAAATTAAATTAGTTGTGTCTTCCAAAATGAACAGCTGTAATATGTTACTGTGTATTTTCCTCTGTTATATTCTTTCTTGACATAGATAAGTTTCTGACTAATTGAAGGCTAATTCAAAAGATTTTCTGTCGTCTGCTTTTCCTTGCTACAATTTCTTATGGACACGGATATTCTGAGAAGCAATGACATATAAAACCCATTGATTAAAAATAAAAAAAGGCATCCCCATTTTGTTTTGAAAATATCCTGCATAAAGATATCGTTAGCATTTTTCAGACCTTCACAACAGGCCTCATCTGGTGAAGTCAGTGCAAGTCTTTCCACTGACATCAATGGGCAGTGAATCAGGGCTCATTTATGTCCTGCTTCTAGCTGTGTTTTCCCCATTCTTTTATTGTACAGTGTTTTCATGCTGAGATTTGTTGAAGCTGATACAGGTAATTCTTGCATTTCTTTTTAATTCTACACAAGTGGCAAATACTGTGTTTATAAGCATCATTTAATCCAGTGACTTTTTCCAGTTGTTTAACAATCCCATAGAAAGAACAAACAGAAGGAACTGCATTTGTAATGAGAGGATATAGATCAACAGGATAACTGTGTAGGAGCAGTTTTGGCTGAAGACCACCAAACCCCAGAAACTTCTAACATAAAAGCTGCTGTGGGACTTCAAGGTTTCACTTTCAACTTTTGCGTGCAGAAAGCTGTTGGTGTGCTTTCAGGGCACACCTTATCCACCACATTTGACTTAATATTAACCCTAATAGGCACTGTTTTATTTTATTTTTGCCAAAATTTAAAAAAAAAGGGGTTTCCTACAGATTTTGGTACATAGTAAAGCACACTTACCTCAGTATGAGTGCTCTTCCCTTCTGATAAACAATACGGCCTGTAGCTGGCCACAGCTACTCATCCTAATTATCTATTCTGCAGTAATTTTGAATTTAAGGAAGGAAGATCCTGCTGACTGCCATTTTCTGCAGTGGAGGATGGTCATGTTTTTCCGTTGGAGGGTAACTCTGGAGGAGAGGGAAAGGAAGCATGAAGAGCTAGAGCAAGATACAAAAGAGCTGTGGCATCTGGGGTGGATTAGCCTAATGCCTCTCTCAGTTTTGCAAAAATCTTATCAGAAGAGCCTCAGGAATGACAGAAGGAAGAACTGAGACAGGCTTGTTGCTTCTCTCACAACAGTGATGGGAGAGTCGTAAACAAAGGTCAATATGGGTCTTTCAGTCTTCCTGTAAAAAACAGTATCTTTTTTCACACTTAAGTGTTCCTGTGCATCACATTTTGATTGCCTCTTAAAAAAGAACAAAATACATCCCCCATCAATTCCCCATCAGAATACAGTAATGAAATGCCCAGCTGCAGATACAGCAAAATTCATTCCAGTTCTGCTCAGTTATTGTCTGTCTCATCTTTAGCAGATGGCTGGACGATGATGTCTGCAGTCATAAAAATATTAAAAACAAAACTGCCAGCTGAATTGGAAAACTGACTAATTTCTATTTTTATAATGTGCTGCATGAAGCCATTACTTCTCAAGCCAGTAATGGCCATATTCAACAACAGCCATGTGAGAACATTTAGTGGAGAGAAGATGCAGTACTGGATTTCTCCATCCCTTGACTTCTGGGAAGAGGTGGCACCTCACATCACATATGAAGTATATATATAATGTGTGTGTGTATATATGTATATACACACTGCTTCCATATCTTATTAAGAAGTGTCAGCTGTAACATACTGGTAGCAGTGAGATGGATGGTCCCCTGGTGAGACAGAATATCTCTGAGGTTTGCTTTGGAACTGCTTATACAAAGCCACATATATTGTGTTGCCAGCACTGCATGTCACCTCCATGCTTACAGTGAATGAGATGTCTTTGGAGCTGTCAGCAACATGGAGATGCTTTTGAAAGAGTATGGCCTTCATTTGCATTCCAGGTTCTCCCCTTGCTCCCTAGTATGTACTGGCTTTTTTATCTGTGGGAATATAATATAATATAATATAATATAATATAATGCAAAATTGCCCAGGTAGACTTCTTTCTCAGACAGGTTCTATGTTTCAATTTTACAAAAATAGAGGCTAAACTAGTCATGTACTGAGAGGTGACAGAAAGTGATGAGAAAATGATGCTGTCAAAGTATTTGCTGGATAATGGTCTTAATTCTCTTTGTACTGGATAGATTTCTAAATGGCAGAAAATCCTATGGCACTAATTCATTCACTCATGTGAGCAATATTTCATTCCTGGAGAGTGAGATTTTATCACTCTATCATTGAGATGCATTGTTATATTGGGAACTTCTGTGAATTTTTAACCTACTCAAAACATAGGCTTTTGAAAGGAAAGGTGATTTTCAGAGCTCTGGCTTAATAACCCATTGTTTGAAATACAGTAGAGGATTCTGATTTTCAGGAATCCTTCTTGAACTCAGACTCCACAGTGGTATCTTGATTATCTGAGATAATCCTGTGGTCAATATCCTGACATTTAGAACATCCAAAAAATTTAGCAGTTGTTACATATATTCTAGCAGTAATATTCTCAGTTAAGTATCTGTCCTAAGATTATATTTAGATTTGGGGGTTTGCTTTTTTAACTAGAGAAATTCACTGGCCTACAAAACCCACAGTTTTGTTTTCTTTGTGGAAAGCACATAAAGAATCCTACTTCTGGCATCTCAGATCCTATTTTTAACTAGCATAACGCACATTATTAAAGCGAACAGACTCTTCCTTTGTTCCATCTTTCAATTTCAAATTGTACAACAAGGGGGTATGAAGAAATGCGAAATATTGTCCCGTTATATTGCGTTTGGCTCTTAAAATTTGTAGTGCATTTATTAATGCTAGGTTATTTTCACTTCTATGGCCAGGAAAGTAATTAGTGTATTGCTCAGATGACAGAAGATGCACAAATCAATTTTTACACATCTTATTACTTACATTTGGAAAAAAAAACCCTTTCCTGAGTGTTGTTGCGGTGTCTAGGATTGGAGCAAGGATCAGAGAAGGCTCTCTTAGTGACCTTTGTTCTCCAATGGGTGGTGCAAGTGAGAGAGCAAAGAGGCTCCCGTGCCAACTTTTGAACTGATTAACAGTGAGTGATAACAGGGGGTAGGTAAGGTTTTGCAGCCAATCAGGTTGAGGAGAGGGGGGGAGAGGAGGAACCCCCCATCTGACATGCGATAGGGAAGTCAAGGGGTGTGGAAAGGGTCATGTCCACCAACGGGACGTTGAGGAAAAGAGGAATTCCAAGGTGTGGTTTAGGATTGACAGGGATTTCTCTAGAACTAAGGGAAGGGACTAGGAAGGACTGACATCATGTAAATGAGGTAACAAGTGGGTCTGGGGAGTGATGGACAAGAGGGCAGGGGAGGGGAAAACCTGGAGTAAAACCAAACAAAGCAAACACTGGGGGGATAACAAGAACAAACCATCAGGAGAATAACTTATAAAGACTTATCAAAACCCACCACCACTCGAGTTTTCGGGATAAAACAAATTTTTCCTTTGTTGTTTTTTTTTAGCTAGGACTGTGCACACCTTCTTTATTGGTTTATGTTCAGACCTACCTACTGAAGAAGATTTGCTCTCCTCTGGCCATCCACTGTAACCTGGCAAGGTATCATGGTTTAGGAATCGTATTCTCCAATTTAGTGTTCCCACTGAAACTACACACCTCTCACTCACTTCCNTCACATATGAAGTATATATATAATGTGTGGGTGTATATATGTATATACACACTGCTTCCATATCTTATTAAGAAGTGTCAGCTGTAACATACTGGTAGCAGTGAGATGGATGGTCCCCTGGTGAGACAGAATATCTCTGAGGTTTGCTTTGGAACTGCTTATACAAAGCCACATATATTGTGTTGCCAGCACTGCATGTCACCTCCATGCTTACAGTGAATGAGATGTCTTTGGAGCTGTCAGCAACATGGAGATGCTTTTGAAAGAGTATGGCCTTCATTTGCATTCCAGGTTCTCCCCTTGCTCCCTAGTATGTACTGGCTTTTTTATCTGTGGGAATATAATATAATATAATATAATATAATATAATGCAAAATTGCNACACATCTTATTACTTACATTTGGAAAAAAAAACCCTTTCCTGAGTGTTGTTGCGGTGTCTAGGATTGGAGCAAGGATCAGAGAAGGCTCTCTTAGTGACCTTTGTTCTCCAATGGGTGGTGCAAGTGAGAGAGCAAAGAGGCTCCCGTGCCAACTTTTGAACTGATTAACAGTGAGTGATAACAGGGGGTAGGTAAGGTTTTGCAGCCAATCAGGTTGAGGAGAGGGGGGGAGAGGAGGAACCCCCCATCTGACATGCGATAGGGAAGTCAAGGGGTGTGGAAAGGGTCATGTCCACCAACGGGACGTTGAGGAAAAGAGGAATTCCAAGGTGTGGTTTAGGATTGACAGGGATTTCTCTAGAACTAAGGGAAGGGACTAGGAAGGACTGACATCATGTAAATGAGGTAACAAGTGGGTCTGGGGAGTGATGGACAAGAGGGCAGGGGAGGGGAAAACCTGGAGTAAAACCAAACAAAGCAAACACTGGGGGGATAACAAGAACAAACCATCAGGAGAATAACTTATAAAGACTTATCAAAACCCACCACCACTCGAGTTTTCGGGATAAAACAAATTTTTCCTTTGTTGTTTTTTTTTAGCTAGGACTGTGCACACCTTCTTTATTGGTTTATGTTCAGACCTACCTACTGAAGAAGATTTGCTCTCCTCTGGCCATCCACTGTAACCTGGCAAGGTATCATGGTTTAGGAATCGTATTCTCCAATTTAGTGTTCCCACTGAAACTACACACCTCTCACTCACTTCCCTCTCTCCCTGCCAGTGGGTGGAGAGGAGAATTGGAGGCACAAAAGGTAAAGAGCACACATTGAGACAAAAACAATTTACTGGAAATGACAATGAGATAAGAAAACAAATAGTAACAGCAATACCAATGACAGCAGACCCCAACATCCTGACTGAGGAGCATGCCCTTCCTTATTCTTGGAAAATGATGTGAGGTGGTACAGAATAACCTCCCAGTCCTGGCCATACCTTTCCTGGCTACTGCAAAAAATTAACCCCATCCTGACCAGAACCAGGACACAAATATCACAGAGTTACCTTTCGGTGGCAGAGAGGGATGGACCAAAGTGAAAACCAGAGTGTTGCAGTAATTATTTTTCTTATTCATCTGTTTTAAAAACAAACACAGAATACTACTGGCCAAGTTTGTAACAGTGTGAGAAAAAATGTGTGTGTGCAAAAGTGTTTCAGAACTACCAATGAAAAGACTGACAGAAGAGAAATTACTCTTAATCTTGGTTTTCTGTGTTCTGGGTGATATCTGCCATTTCATAATCTCTAAGATATGATAAAATTTTATGTTTTTATGTTTTTTTCTGTTAAGGATTATGTTTAAATTTTAAATTCATTTAGAGATCCACAATGTACTTGAACTTGTCCTTTATCCACAGAATAATGAACTTTTAAAATAAGATATTCCCTGCCTCCTGCACTTTGTCACTAAAGGTTTTGCTGAGATAGACATGAAATCTACACATTTAACAGCCACTAAGTTCTCCAGTCTCCTGTTTATCTCACTTAAGCTTTACAGAGTAGGACATCAGTCCCCATCCACTTTTTTTTTTTTTTTTTTCTTATGATTTTATAAAGCTTTCTCATATTTTTGCCCAGCTGATACTTTTCCAGGAATGAGAGCCTCCGGTACTTGACTGGTCCATGTATGGCAGCTGCTGCACATCCTATTGGTACTGCTGCCCCTCTCCATACCTCTTCCACTGCGTTGTATCCCTTTTGGAGACAGAGGACTCACCTGTCCATAGGATTCACGATGCAGCGTGGGTCTGCCCTGGGGTAAAACTCTGTTCTTTTCTTTCTCTGTCTTTTTTCCTATAATTTTATTTGCTACTTCAACTCCTACTGAGCAGTAAGCTGATGTTTTTCTAGCTCTTAATGACTTATAGCTTCCAGACTTTTCCTGTGGAGATGATGGTCATCTCAGAAAATTCTGACATGGAGTTTTTCCCTTCATTTATAAAGAATCACTTATTCCTGTCTATTTTTGAATATTCCACATGCTAGTTTCATTTGATATTCTCCATTTCTTATATTGGAGAAATCTGAAAAATTAGTATACTTCAAAAAATATGTTCAACGTATTAAATTATCCTTTTATTCTATTATCTTGTTTAATAAACAAGTCAAGCTAATACATTCCACAATGATTTGATGGCCAAACTGTAAATAATTTTTAGAAAT
The DNA here is from genome assembly GCA_013397315.1 of Donacobius atricapilla. Classification (NCBI taxonomy): domain Eukaryota; kingdom Metazoa; phylum Chordata; class Aves; order Passeriformes; family Mimidae; genus Donacobius; species Donacobius atricapilla. The sequence goes on from WBMY01012324.1 coordinate 1,306,445, forward strand.
CTTTTAGGATACTTTTTAAAAAGTCAGTTTAATGACATTTTTATGCAAGTCATAAAAGTGGCGGGAAATAATATTGGAAGGTGTCATCTTCATGTTTCTTAATAGAATCCCTCAAAGAAGTACAGGACAGAGTTTTATGGTGATGTTTTATCCTAAACTAACTACTTTGAGGCAAGAAAAATTGCATGTAAGCTTTAAGGACACTATGGGACACTCTGAGAGACACTACTGAGAAAAAGCATTCTCAAAAACACAACTGAGCCTGGCACAGTGTCACTTTAAACATCTGTTTGGACAAACATTCACATCTCTAGCTTGCAAAATCAATAGAAATATTCATTATTTACTTCATTTTAGTTTTGTGAAGCTGAAATATTAGAAAATAGTCAGGTGAGCTTCTCTTCTGCATGCTTCTACTGCAACCTAAAATTCCGCTATATTTTGTAAAATGAATCTTAACCCTTGATACCAGATTTTCATTTTAAATTTCTTATGTATACTTCCATCATTAATTGTAACATATTGTGTTCATTAGCTATAGTCATTTCCCACAAAAGAAAATAACTAAACTGGCAAACTATTGCATTGTAGGATGGAGTTAACAGTACACGTTTGCAAAAAACTCATGTATAATGCACAACCTCTTTCCTCCTGACATTGAGTTAGCAAGGAGACCTTCTGGACTGGCGCATGGTTCCTATGCTACCTCTGAGGGGAGCCATTATCCAACAGTTGTGACCAATGCCAGGAAACCATACATCTCTGCAATCCTTGCAGGATTCCATAGACTGGCTCTTCTCCTGTTTAACTGACGTGAATCAAGAATAGGCTGCAGCCACATAGCCTTCATGGTATGTTGCGATAGAACAGACATAAAATACAACCAAAAACTTTTGCAGTCCAATCTGTTGTCTTCAGTACAGCACAAAATTGAGGAAAAGTCAAATGAAACTGCTTTTAAAAAAAAAGGAGCTTTCAGTTTTTCTTCATTTCAATATCTGGTTGTGTGTGATTTGGTAAAGTTCATTCAGGACAGAAGATATTCTTCGCTACTCCAAAGTTTATGCAAACATAACTAAACAGATACAGAACATGACTCTTAATACAGAACATTACTCTTAACTTCAACACTTGTTTTCATGGTACTCTACACATTTATCTGAAGTTGAAACCATATTCTGAAGTTTGAAATTTCATTTTCAATTGAAACCCTGAATGACAAGCATAATTTTTTTAGCCCAAAATTTCATTTGGAAAGGTGCAGGAGAAATGTAGAAGGCGGCAGAAGAAGAGAGATGAAACAATTCAACTAACAAATGGGAAAATGGTATATAATCATTATTGCTATGTTATTACTGGTGTTCACAAAGAAAATAACTCATGTCTTCATGCACTTTGCATTACTTATTAGACTAGTAGAGTTTGGTTTGCAAATATTTTTAAGTGCTGAATTGTCATGATGTACTCTTAGAAATATAACTTTTTTACTGAGGAGGCCAACAACAATGCTACTGAGAAAATTACCTTCTTAATTACCGTCCTCTAAGAAATACTTTCTGGAAAACTCTGCCAGGAATGGGCAAATTATATAGTTAAAGGCAGCATTGTATGTAAGAGATTAGTGAAAGCTTTCCCTTTCCTTTGAGCTATTCCCTTTACTATTGAAACTATTTCATAGGATATTTACTTTTAATGCAGATTTCATGCGTTTCATTGGTTGCAGTGAAGTCTTGAGTGACTGACATACAAACTTTCCTTAAAAGTGGTAAACTTCATATATTTCAAATACAAATGTTTTTCATTATGTTTTCTTCTCTGTATTTTTAATATATTTTATTTTCTATTTCCTAGAAGGCAAATGACTGAAAAGTCAGCTTTGAAGAGACCTTAGGATACATGCTTTTCAAATGACTCTAAAAGAGGTCATAGTAAGTTTTTTCATCTTCACTGTGTAGATCCTGCAGACTCCTAGCCAGGCTCAACAACAGTGTGACAATGCCAAGAAGTCCTTGCTGAGATCTATAGGATAAGGACAAACACCTTAACAGAGTAGTTTATGTGGTTAGTAGTTATTTTCTTTTTTTTCTCAGAGATTTTTTTTCCTAATGAGGGATTGTCAGGAGATCAAAGGTAATGATGTCATTTTATGTCCCCAGTCTCCTTATTTCAGATGTGCACAGCAGATCTGGAGCAGACTAAGGGTTGTATGTCTTTCCTTCTATTTAGAGACTCTTTGCAATGTTGCAGATTCTGGGGTTTTGCTGGGAATGGAGGCACTTGTGTTTCAGAATTTGGACTCAGAGCACTACTAGATCATTTCACACAGACTTCCAACAAGCTAGAAACCCCAAAACCCAATCATATGATAACTTCTGGCTGAACTCCTGCCCAACTTGAACTAATGTCAAATATTGCTTTAGCTAAACTAAATCTCTCTCGGTCCTGGCTTTCAAATAAAACATTTGGGTTTTTGTTTTGTTTTTTTCTCTGTTAAATGAACAAATCTGCTTGGGATGTCCTTAAACGTCCGTGCACTGATTCACCCCAAAGTAATAGTAGATGACTAAGACAAATGGTCTGAGTTACTGATTTCATGGCTGGAGAGAGTGAGTAAGAAGTGCACTCTGTCCCTTGGCTGTCATACACTGCTTTACCATATCTCCATTAACACCCCTGTGAATGTGTTGATTACTGCTCTGGATTCTCTATTTAATAGATTTTATGGAACTCTCACTGGAAAAACAAATTATTTGTTTGGCTTATCTGTTTTCATCTTGGCACAATAATTCATTTTTCCTAATCAGCTGATTTGAAGCTAGATGAGGGGACAAGTTTCATTTGAAGCGCACTGAAGTACCTCCTGCCTACAACTATACAGCTCTTTGCTGACAGCTCCTGCACTCAAAATTTGGGCAAGATTTGCATGGCCCAGTACCAAAATAACATATTACAGTAGTTTTTTTGAGTGCTTGAAAGCATGGTGATGACCTAAGATTAGCATTTCATCCAAACCTAAAGATCTGTTCCAGTATATTCCAGTCAATCCTTACCTTGGGATTTAGGACTAAAGGCAGAGATTCAAAGTGTGCTTTTATTTATGAACATTGTGTGGGAGACCTGGGGAGTTTAGAGCAGAATAAGTTTATAGGGATAAACACGCCATGTGCTTCTGGAATAATCCTGATGGTTTTCTCAGATAACTGTTTCTGCACTCACAAATCTGTAAGTTTCTTCAAAGCCACCCTGCCATGAGACATAACAGGGGTAGAAGCTAAATATTAAAAGACCAAAAATATAACTTGTAGTAAAATAAATATAGGTCAGCATTGAATTCAAGCTATAGCATAGCAGAATTTACCAGGTTTGAAGAGGAAGACATTGCACTTCAGATTGCAAAGAATTTTTGGAACAATGATGATTTTACTGTAATTCCAAGTCACATGCCTGTAAATTGCCTAACAAAGGTCTTATTATTCCCCTTCTGGTTTATTTTCTTCATGGCATGAAAATTGAGGTTGAGATGTTTTATTATTTCTTAAATGTTGAGATAGAATAACAGAATGATTTGGCTTCCAATTCAGACAGACAGGTGGCATGGATTTATTTGGTTCCTATTGAAGAGTGCTTCCAGCAGCTGCTGAAATGGAAAGCAAACACATGAATCTTGAGATGGAGGAATAGCTTAAGCCCAGATTTGTAAACATAAAATTTTTATTTCTTTTCCTTTCTAACTCAAAGATTATTCTTGCCAATTTCTCAAAAGTGTTATAAATACTCATGAAACATATATATCTGCTGATTCTGGTCATAAATTGCAAACACCCAACGCATGAAACAAAAGGAGGCAGTAATTTTTTACAGCGTTGTCCAACAAGACACTATTCCATTTTTAAGAGAGAAAATGGATAGGGTCAAAATCTATAACCAGCTAAATAAGCTGAGCAAGCCAAAATATTTTTTATCAAATTGAGCTTTACATACTGGAATATTTATTATTTTAAGACAGGTAAACAAATACATCGCTATTAAACTAACTTACTAAAAGTGTTACAGATTCATAGGTATTGTTTCCTCCTCCCTCTCATTCATTCTGTTCTTTTATCATCCTTCTCTTCTACTTGGTCATTAAAAACAAAGGGCAGGAAATTAAGGAAGTAGGAAAAAAAAGAAAAAAGGTAAAGGAAGAAAGGTAAGAAGAAGAAAATGCAATTATTGTAAAATCAAAACCTGAAAAGTATTTGATTAAAAAATGTAGAGTAAACATTAAGGGGTTTGATTTTTTTTTCTTGAAACATACTTGCCATTTTTCACCCAGTCCTGCTGCCAACTTTCTGACTGTGTAGTACAATCAGCTTTTCAGCTACTTCTACAATGGCGCATTCAGAAAAAGATGCATGTGCTAATGGCACCTGCACAGCCACTCATTTATGGCAGTCAAGGAGCAAGTGAACACGCCAATCAGATAATATATGCAGGTTGGATAACTATATATCTAAATATCTGCTTGTGTGTGGTACCATAGCTGAAGTCAAGGCAGTAGGGTGACATGGAGGCTGATATGTTCTCTGGGGTACATCCATTTTCTCCATGGCAGGAAATTGGTTTTGCAATGGTAATGTGTAATTGACACTGCCAGCATAGCATAAAATAAATTGCTAACCTTCTTAGCTTTAGTTTCGGATTCAAAAGAAGAAAAACTAATCTGAAGCAGCTGGCTTCTCAAGAACATATACATTTAATTCTTTTTCTTGTAATATAAATATATGCAAATATATTAATATATCTATAGTTGTCTGCTTGCATTAAAGGGATAACATGCGTGTCTCTCTATATATATATCTATCTGTATGTGTCCTTGCTGAGTATATTTCTTCAATGCAAGCAGATGACTACAAGAATGTTAATCTCTGAAACTGAAAATATTAAGGCCTAGGGGATATTGACTAGACGTTCTATTAGAGCTGTGAAATAACTCTTACCACCAGTATTTCTAATGAGGACCATCTGTAAATATTTTGTTGTTGTTGTTCCAAAAAAGCATTCAAATTGTTTTTAATCCAGCTGAACTTTTCAGGGATTAGCTATTATGTTTCCATTACTCCTTTCACTGACAAATAATTTTCAGGAGCAATTCCATCATCAAAACAGTTCACCAAGCAGAATATTTTGTTTCATAAATGGGAAAAACAAAACCAAAGAAAAAAACCCAAACACCAAAACATCCAAAGAAATCACAAAATTTCTACGAAAGGAAAAAAAAATCAAAGGCAATCTTCAATGTCTCTGTAAATTGAGCTTAAAATTGTCTTATTTTATGTAGTGTGCAGTTCTAACTAATAATAATAACAATTTTCACAGGGTAGGATGTCCAGAGTATTCTGGATATAGTATCTTACCACTTTTTTTTTTTAACTCTAGGCTAAAAAAACTGCAAGAGTAAAAAACATATTTGTGATATTTCTGATTGATTCATTATTGTCTTTTAGGAACTTACTTGTTTTAATTTTCTGCAGAGGAAATGTAAGCAAAATTAGCAAATGATTGTATGATACATATGAAAAAAAGAACAGAAAATCTGTAGGCATCTCCATTCTGACCTTAAGGAAGTTTAGCTTACTCTTTGACTAAAGGTTTTCTGGATTCTCCATAACTGTATTCTTTACAGAAAATTATATCCTTTTATTGATTCACAGGAAGCAGAGGAAAGGTGGTATTACAGTAAAATGCATATGAAAGGCAAGATAATCAACTTATGGCACATTTCTTCTTTTGCCATGCAACTAATCTCCCATGTTCCCCGTTCTGTGTCACTGTTAGAAGAAATATAGAAATATATACCCAGCGGTACAATGTTCCTTCATTCCATCTGTGCCCATTTTCAGGCAGGAGGTCTGACCAAACGGTTATTATAGTCCCTTTTGGATTAAGATCTGCTTAACTGCTAGACCTAAAATATTATTTATGGTCTTTCAGTGAGTTTCTAATTAATTCAGCATTAAAAAACCACAAAACAACAAAACAAAACCAAAAAGAAAACTAAATAAAAACAACTCCCTGCCCCCAGCCTTACTATTTCTATATGTAGGGAAAAGTCATCAAATGGAAAATGCAATACTTCACTGAAGTCAAACTGAAGTTACATTGATGTACTTGAGATGATACACTTCTACCAGATTGAACACCAAAATCACTATTTTTGTTATGCATTATTGCAGTCTTCTGGTGGAGTGTTTCTGACAATTATTCCAGTAAGATCCATAGAGAATTGAGAACCATTCTGTTTTAATTTACCTTGCAGATCCATAAGCCATCTCTGAAGTTATCCAGGTTTGTCTGTGCTGCATTCCACCTGGTGTGCCTTTGGACAGTACCTGCTCTGCACTTCTCTCCTGCTCTTCCCCTTCCCAGTCACACAGCAAGAGGTTTCTACTAACAGCCCTGCCTGACTTGACTGTGTCATTCATGCCTTGCCACTCAGCATGCTCTCCCCCTGGATGCTGCTAGGAACTTGGTCCGAAATCCTGAGAACAGCAATGTGGTGTGGCACAGTTCAGCCTGCTGGAAATCTGGGAGGAGAGAGCCCTGTAGTGTGCATGCTTGTGTGAGGATGTGGGAGCTGAAATCCTCTGCAGCGCACTGTGCTGGGAGGCAAAACACAAGTCAAAACCAGACACCTACTTGTAAAAATCACACCAAAAACACACTGTGACAGGTGAATTAAGTGCTTTGCTCTCCCCATTTGTGTGCAAAAAGCAAAACTCTTAGTACCAGTCCCTGTAGACTAACATTTCCAGGTCCATGGCTGTCTAGAAGCCTCCCACCACATCATACCACAGAAATGCTTAACAGTCCTGGGATATTTGTCAACAGAAACCAAACCATGCTTTTCCACCATAGCTGAGCTATGTGTGTCTGAACTGCTTCCTCTGGTTTTGTTAGCCATTTCCTAGCCTGGGAAAGAGACATATCTGTGGGGTTTGGGGGAGTGGAGGTGGTATTTCCAATGGGGCTCCCCTACCATATCACAGTATTGTGGATGGGTGGCGCAGGGAGAGAGAGGAGCCATGGGCCCATGGAGCACTGGGAACCTAGCAGAGACTGGCTCTACCACAGCGGTAACTGTAGTGGCTGGCCCACGCCCGCCGCTGTATTTCACTGTGCTGTGCTCAGGCTGCCTCAGGGGGGCTGCATAGAATAACTACTGACAGAACAGCATTCGGTGAAGGTGTGTGGTGCCAGCCATCAATGCAACAGGGTTGTTGATGCCTGCTGTTCTGGGGTTTGTACGTGACTACAAGGCAGACTAGGTCATCTGACAACCTAGAACTTGGTATTTCAGTGACAGTGGTGGAGAAGAGTCTTCTCTAAGGGAGAGAATTCAGTGAAAAGCAGGAAGTGAGGAGGAATGCATCACTTTTTTAACACAAAGAGCAGGCCTGCTTCTGCTCTGGAGCTTTCCACTCTTTGTATAGGTTACAGGAAGCACCAGGTTCCTTCAGGGCTCGACCTGGATGCAGGACTAGTGTGGGAGCTCATGCTATAGCAGGAAGGATACAGGTTGTGCCCACCGTAGATGAGGTGTGCATGTGCCAAGGCATTTTTGAGCATTTTTGAGAGCGTGAAAATTATTGTACACAGTGCTGCAGGGTCTGTCTCCTGTCTTATTGGATATACATTGGCAGACCAGGAAAATTCCTGGGGATCATCCACACTAATGAGCATACAGAAAAAGAGTTTTCCTCCCTGGGATTTCAGCTAGGGCACGATACTGTGTGCAGAAAGAACCGGACACTGTGTGCATTGTCAGAGAATTTGGCCTCAGGGGAACTAACAGGGATGCTGTGACAGGATACTGCAGACACAATGACTTATATTTCCAATCAGGATTAATAATTGTTCAGGCCATCAAACATAAATAGGTGGTGTTTAGACAAATGAATTTTATATCAAGCTTTCGGTCGTATGTATTCACGCACTGCCACATCAATTGAAAGCAGGATGAGAGCCATCAAAGCAGCAATAGGTTATGGGCAATCTGACCTGATGGGTCCTGGGAAAAGTGTAGGTTTCAGTGCTGAGTACACAAATCAGCCATGCTAAGCCTGCCTGGGAAAAGGACAGTCAGAATATATTGCTCATCAGTATGGCATGAGACGAGTCAGTCTGAAGTTTTGTGCATGCACACATGGGCACGTGTATACTCTTCTGGGTTTGGGGGTTGATTTGTTTACTGATGTTCTTAGGGCTGTCTTAGCAACACCATGCCTCAGAGTGTCTGAATCTGTTGCTGTCACTGAAACAATGATTACCAGGTACAGAACTATGTTTCTCTGGAGGAGATGGGTGCCCTAGGGACAGAAATCACAGTTCTACAATCCATTGAATAAGGCAGAGGAGAATTCACTGGTTCTGACAGCTCTCCTCCCTGGCAAGCTGACTACTCAATCCAGAGGTCTACTGCTTATTTTCCTTTTCCTGCTTCTGAGTCATACAGATTCTTTCCCACTGTGATTAGGTGGGAAGCACACTGCCTGGGCTGACATGACATTTGTATAGTGGCATCTCTTCATGTTCATACTCATATTGGATTTGGAAGAACTTCTGGCAAAAGCAATCAATTATGTGCTTTAATAGAAAGAATTTGGTGTGAAATGCAGTTATGAGATAAGCTCAAATGTATACAGCAAATGAAAGAAGTCTCCAATACGCAACATAACTCACAGGTACAAAACTACCTATGCTTGTGAAGCCATTGGAGTAGCAGTATAATATAAATAAAACATGAAAATTTGACTCACACATATATATCTCATCTGCAACTTTTAGAATACTGTGGAATTAAACTCTAAAACGTTTCAGTACTTCTGTTAACAAACAAAACCTAGAATTTTAGTTTGTCACAGTTCTAAACAGATTACAGATTATGCTGATAAGATTTTTCAAACTCATGATTTTTAGAGTAAAAAAATGATAAGCGGCATGAAAAGTGGATTTCCCCCCCTATTTGGTATCTCATTCAGTACAAAAGTTTGCCAGAGCTCAAGCAGGCTGCCAAGATTCCAAAGGCTAAGCAATTCACAAATGTAGGCACACCACCTGTGCCTCTGCAGTCCAGGCAGGGCATTGGCATCTCATTTGGAGGGAAAACAAGAGGAAACCAATTCTGACTCACTAAGACAGGTGGAGGAACAAAGCAGTGGCTTTGGCTTAATCATGGAATTGACTAGAGGAAAATTTTTATTGCCAAAGGATACACTTCTATTTGCGATCAGCTCCACTGTTCTTGGCTAAAAAATGAATATTTCTCCTTGATGTTCCTTTGACTTATCAGTACATGAGTGAGGCCCTCTTCTGGTGTTGGCTTAGTTAAGAGAGCTATCTTTCTAGGCCAGATCCAAATGCTGCTGAAGTCAACCAGATAGGAAAAAGAGTTAGTCACCAAAGAGCCACCACACCAAAATACAGAGCGCTTGTTATAGACCTATGACTCAGACTGATGGCTAAGAAAAGGATCCCTACATTTCCCCTTGCTCTTTAATTAATAATTTGTATGGGAAGCATTAAAAATATGCCTGTTTCAACCTCTTGAATTAGAAAGCTTTTGTTTCCTTCAAGACAGAATTTCTTAGAAAAGTAAAATATTTGAAATATTAACAAATTTAGGTACAAGATTAATAAAAAGATCAGCATGGCAATAAGATATAATGAAATCACTGAAATTAAATGCTCCATCTGCACTCAGCTCATGCATTTTTTGGATTTTCAATTTGTGGAAATTATTGAAATTTTTGACTTTCATCCTTACCCGAGAGGAAAATATGCAAGCAGCTCATAGCTATCTGCAGTAGGAGAAGGGATTTTCCTATGCTGTTTCAGTCGCATTTAGTTGCTCTTCGTTGTGAAGTTATTTGCATTGTGTGACTTATTCCTGTAATTTATAAAGGCCTTCTAATGGAAGAGATGAGATGAGGCAATGGAAGTTGGTTAGGACTTCCTGAGTATGAAGACCAAAGCAGCTCATAACTTGTGTTCCCCTTCTCTTCTGCTCTATTCATTCCCTAAATTGGCATTATTCCTCGTACTTTTACTGGGCAGAGACAAGCTAAGCACCTCCTAATACATAAGTCTCAGCCACACTCAGAGTCCTTAATGAACATTAAACTTCCTACAAGCTAGATTTCAAAACCTAAGTATATTTTTGAATGCAATTAAAAATCTTAATAGGTTTCCCAAAGTCAATCCAGAATAAAGAACATTCCTCTTTGGCAACTTGCAAATAATGGAGAAAATTCTAACCACAATGTCTCTGAAGCTATCCCTAGAGTCAAACTGGAATTTTTATTGCTGCACTGCCTTTATAGTCATGCCACTTTTTAGCACTGTTAGTTTTAGAAGTGAAGGATAAATCTATGAGCAAAAGTTTCTGATGCCTTAAGAAGCTGCTTATTCTGCCTGTGTTGTTTATGAACTACAGGTCATTCCATTTCTTTCAAGCCTCTGCATTGCTAAGGTTTCCAGGAAGCTGTCACTACTATGGCACATATTAACAAGTAATGTTATACACAGCACTAAGGATGGCTATCATTCCATGCTGATGGAACTTTTCCATGTTCATGTGTGGTGGGTTGGCCTACCAAGTCACTCTATCACTCCCCTCCTCAACAGGACAAGGAAGGGGGAGAAAATAAGATGACAAAAACCTTATGGATCAAGAAAAATGCTGTTCAATAAAGCAAAAGCAAAAGTTGCCCATGTACAAGAAAAGATAATAACCAAAATATTTTATTCTCTACTTTCCATCAGCAAGCAATATCCAGTCACTTCCCAGGAAGTAGTGGTTACAATGGAAGATGAATATCCAACATAATGAATGTCCATGCTTCCTCCTTTTTTTTGTATCTGAGCAGATGTCATCTAGTCATCTAACATCCCTTTGGTCAGCTTGGGTTGGCTGTCCCAGTTATCCACTCCCAGCCTACTGGGAGTGGATCTTGCCCAAACCCAGCCTACTGGTATGGGTGCAGAATGTTGGACGGAGAGAGTGCTGATGCTGTGCCAGTTGCCCTTGCCCTTGTCTAGCTCAGCACCTTATTATTTCTATGCCATAGGACTGCTGATACCCTTATATGTATATAGCAGCATTTCAACTGCTGTTCCTTAAATCTGGATTGTTCTGCGTTATTGAAAACACAAAACTGAGATTAGGCATTTGTAAGACTTTCCAGACTCAGAAAGCTGTAGTGTGGTAAGTCTCCTTAAAGTCTATGTGCTTATGAGCTGAAAATTATCTAAAATGTAGCTATCTCCTTTTGAGCACAGATATAGAAATATTAGGGAAAAACATACTCTTTGGTTGGTTAGCACCATTAAATCTGCAAGCACCCTCATTTCTGGCTAGGAATAGGAGTAACACCTACAACCTTCTCTTTCCTGGTCCTCGTAAATCTGACTCTTATGTCCTGCAAGTGAACAGAGTATAAATAAAAGGAACGTAATTTATGAGTCTTCTACACAGAATGTTTTGCTCCCATATGAGAATCAGTAATAGCCATCAAAGCACAAATAACATGATTTCACCCTTATGCTAAGCAATGCCTTTTCAGGTTATCAGATGCTAAACATAATTGTTAAGATCTATAAGAATAAAGGAAGTCAAAGGGATAAAAACAGTGAGTTGTGCTTTAGGATCTGCTGATCTGTGAAAAGATTTTTAATTATACCTAGAAGAGATCCATTTCGTGTGCAAGCTCACATGTATGCAATTCCTAGAAGTTTACATGGACAAGCACTCCTCAATAGATACCAAGAGTCAAAGTACTTGTAAGAAAGTCTTAAGTGACTAAACTCCAAAATTGCATATGCTTACTATTATCCCCCGAGTTGAGATGGTAAAATATTAAAAGGCAAAACCAATATACTCCCTCTCTGTCCAAGACTATCACTTTGATGTGCTTTTGGAGGATTTTTGCCTGTGTGTATGCACATTTTAAATGCCATGTCTTCATATGTACACGTATATTTTTGTATGTGACATATATGCACATACAAATATATATATATACTTGTGTATAAAATGTGTATCTGCTACATATATTTGAAGTATCTATTTTTCATATAGTTTGTGGTTGGGTTTTTTGTTTGTTTAAACCCCTTATCAAGTTTGACATTCAAGATTTTTGTTTTCAGGAGTCCAAGGACGAGTACTGAAAAATGCATGCAGTGTACAAAATGCATTTCTGGGAAGAAAGAAAAGAAGAAAAACAACGTTACAAAAGCAAACCACTTCCATGACTTGTCCCTCTGTTTCCCACCACGAGTTCCTGGCAAACACAATGCATATGTTGAGCTATGTCAGGCATATCACAGTCTTCAGATCAGGACCTGTGCATACACACAGCCATGTACACAGTCAGAGTGACAATAGATACCGTGATTACAATTATGAAAAGAGCTGACTTGGATGCATGTCGTGTCAGAATATTGATGGGCCAGGCTTGGAGAGCTGTGTTTTGGTATGCAGAGCGCATTATTGTGGGGCTTTCAGGTGTGCAGAGGTGACTTTGCTTTGTGACTGGCTCAGGGGAAGAGCTAAAGAAGAATTCCTCCCTCCCTTTCCCTCTTTGCAGATACTCAACGAAGTTATTCCACGTACCCTGCCATGTAAAAGACTGCAGATGAGGACAGTCTGAAAAAGATAAAACCCAGGGCATTCCCTTTGGTTTTTTTACTTATTGGTATATACCTTGCATTGTAATTTGTTCCCTCAATGAGATTTCTATTAGACATATGTCTTGTTTATTTTTGTTCTGAAATTATTAATCTAAACCTTTTGAAATTTTCATTAATTTCCTTTGACCTTACAAATATCCATTATATTGATTTTGTTGTATTTTTTCTTTGAGGCTTACTAACTAACTAACTAAAAGCCCAGAGTGATTTCATATGGAACACCCCCCACCTTTCTCATCAAGCATTAATATGTGTAGGGCTTTTTTTGTATTCCTGACCTCTATGAAGCAAACCCATGGCCAGTGTGCAGAAGAAGTCACCATGCTGACTAGTGGATTGTTGCTTAAGGGGATAAATTTGATGTCCTGGCAGTAGGGTAAAGTATGGTTTGGCAAATATATTTAGGTTTTGATGCTATGAGTTGTCCTTTCCAAACAGTTTCTGGGTGGTATTTTGAAGCCACACAGCCTGCTGCTGTTTTCCTGGATATGATAACACTGCAACACGCCTGTTGTGTTAGTGGCCCTGCTGTATGAATTCTGCACATTTAATGATCTCTTCTTATGACCTTTTTTCCCCAGAAGTGGAAATGACAACAAATAAGCTCATGCTTCAAGGACTTGTGTATCTCAAGGTACCTTGAAGCACAGCCAGGGCCTAGAGAGGAGCAAATCGGGCTCACACTGGGAGCTGCAAGAGGGCAATTTCTCACCCTCAGCCTCTCTCACAAATGATGCTTGGCCTTCCAGCTGGTTGGCTGGTGAGAACCTGAAAATGTCACTTCCACCCTTTTGGCTCAGGGCTTAGGTGTGAAACTGCATAACTCCCTGCTTGCTACGAGAACATTCCTGCATTTTTTTGCAGGGGCCATGGAGGGGATACTGGCTCCCTCAGCCTAGCGCCCCCAGCACATGCCACCCACAGCCCTGTGGCTGATCAGTGCCACCCAAGGGTTTTGGTCCAGCTCAGCACACCATGGGCACCCACCTGCTGGAAGAGAGTGAAGGGGGAGTGCAGGGAGACCCAGGGCTGTCCCTTCCCCTGGGGCACCCACAGCAGTGGAGCAGGGCCCTCCCCAGAGCTCCTGCTGGCTCTGGGCCTCCTGGACATTGGTCCTCCCTGCCAACACCCCTCACAGGCACGACACGGCCCCTCATGTGGTCAGTGAGGAGCAGGATATGGGGGTCCAAAATGCAAATGTTCCCATTAATGGATGCCATGCTGACATGTACTGAAATGGAGAGAAGGTGAAAATGACACCTTCTTGATGATGCCTCACTCAGACTCACTGTGCTTGCCCTTGCAGATTTGGGAAATCCTTCTCCTCGCCTTTCTAATTACACTTCCGCTTGCAGTACAAAAGTCTTGCTTACCTACTCCTCAGGTACTGAAACATCTTGGCCTTTTTTCTTTAAATCCTGCCTCATTTAATTTTGTGTTCTGTCTTCCAGACAGAGATGAGACAACTCCACAGTAGGTCCTCACACATTTTGGTCTATCTAATGTCTGCCAACAAAGGATTATGCATGGTCCTTTGCTGAGGTGAGGCAGTGGTGTCTCACGTAGAGAAGGCTGACGTTGCAAATGGTATGCTGGCTTGATACAGGGGCTCAAACTTCAGCAGTCAAGAATAGCAGAATTTTTTCTTCAGAAATGGACATTCAAAGGAAACTTTGTTTTGCACAGTGGCAGCTGCAGCCATGAGTCTCAAAGACAGAGAGAGGGGAGATAAGGTATTATATAAAAAATCCCAGGACTCATGATAATGGCATTTCCAAATGTTTAAAAAAGAAAAGAAAAAAGAAAGGAAAAAAAAATCTGTCTTTTTCAACCCAAATCTTCAGGTTTAGCTTTAAAAGCACTCCAACAGAGAATTTCAGCATTTTAATGCAGGACAAGATTTTGCACAGAAATCTATGATGAAAAAAACCCCAGTTTAGAAATGTGGACCTTCATCCAACCTTCATCCTCAAGTCAGTTCAAATATTCAAAATAGTTCAGGGATGAAATGCAGGACATTTTTATGGTTTTAGCCTATGAATTGTGAGATGCATCTTCACATAGTAGCATATTGATGATCTGTATTTTCAAAGCCTAGATGCTATCTCTTGCTGGGCAAAGTTTGAGCTCACATCTTGGGAAATGCTGCCTTGAGAGTTTAATTTTCATATTATATTCCTAAATGTACATATATTTCTGGCTGGAGAAGTAGGGGAACAATAAATTTCAATGCAAAATTTAGTACAGTTCCAGCACAAAACACCTAATCATGCCAAGATCCAGAAACTTATATATTCAAGTAACCTTGGGGAAGTTATTTTCCCCATTTCTGCTGCTGGTACTCATGAGCAGATCTAAAATGTTCATCCCTTACTATGCCAAAAGACTGCTGGCAAACATTTTTTTATATGAAACAGTCTGTAATTAAATACTTGTAGATGGCTGAACTCAGAGAGCTATGAATGCTCTGGGACGTATAAAGAATCCCTACAGCAAGAATTGATTCCGTGATTTGAGTCAACAAAGCAAATGAGTTCTAAGCACAATTTAATGAAGTCTACAAGACAACATAGTTATACTTCTCTTTCATTTAAATGCTCTTATGAGAACACTGCACTTACCCAATTTCTTTTAAAAGGTGGGGAAATGAGCAAGAAAGGAACATTCTTCATGTTTTAGTCAAAACATAGCAGTTACTGTTCCTAAAAGAATAGCTCAGACTAAAGGACAAGTATGAAGCCTGTAGAAAATACCATAAATTCTTCTGGAGACAAGATCTGAATATTTCTGCTTTCCCTCCCTCTGAATAATACCATCCCCCTTTTCCACAGATCCTGAGAGATCAATTCCTACTCTTTAGCTCTGCAATTGCTGGTGCAACTTATAGTAGTAGGTTGATAGTAAGGATGACCAGCTTCTGACTTTTTGTGATTTTGTCTTGTGAGCCATAGATGCTTTGCAGCAACAGATGAAAGTCACAGGGAATTTTTATACCAATTGGTTAAGAAGGGTCAAGAATTTGTGGGTTCTGTGCCACGATAATACAAGTAGGTTGCTTTGGGATCTTCACATTGTGAGGATCTATCAGTGCTGGCCCAGGATATAGATCCTGGCCAATTCTTTGCATATTTAGTACAGGTGCAAGTCTCCCATCCTGGTTCTAGTTTCTGAGCAGCTTTCCATGAGCTTAAAATCTAGTTAGATATTTACTGTATAGGTTTGAATATACATATAATGACCTTGCCACTTCTCAGGAAAACAACATGACTCCAGTTCATGTGTGAGCAAACTTAAAACAGTTTGGGAAATGTTGAATATTTGGGTTTGATTTAAAAAAATATTTTGACATTTCTGAACTGATTTTTTTCCTAAACATATTGGTCTCTGAAAACGCCAATTTGGGATGAAAATAGTTTGGAAAATATCAGCCTTTTTTCCCTAGGAAGGAAATTTCATCTGTCAACTCACTGTATCATCCAAAACAAGTCAAGGGCAGAAATAAGCAGAAAACACATGTCCTAAATAGGTACCTTTCTGTCTATTGCTGCGCCCAAGGATTTTAGCTCAAATGGGAACCATTTGGCATGGGCTGCTTGCCTTCTTTTTAATGGCCTAATTTTGCAGCAGTAGCCATGACTATCATAACAATGAAAAACAAAGAAAAACATGGAATTGGACTCAGACTTAGCACATTCTGTCTGCCCGTTAGGGGAAAGTCCAACCAAAACCTTCACTCCCAAACACACGCTAAATTTTCAGGAGGTTTGCCTAGCCATTCATAGCTTCTAGCTCAATTTAGTCTCTGCTACTAGTAATTGTATCAGATCTGTTTATGAAAAACAAACTGCAGGCTTCCATATTTTTCTAGCAGATTTATATTCTACATCACCTTGGAGTCATTCAGTTACAAAGGAAGAGAAAGAAAGTGTCTTTGTGCCAAATTCTTTATCCTCGTAATTTTGGCAGCAGCAGGGGCTCCTAAATTAGCTTTTGTAGTTAATCTCAACAGGTCATGCTGCTCTGGTTTCTGACTTCCTTTCACTTTGTGTGATCACTGACAGTTGCGCAGTCAGGAGGAAACCTCTTTTATCCTTTCAACCTACTGGAAGCAGGCTCTGCTGATTGCTTCCCTCTGATTCCTAATGCCAGGGTCTGCACAATGCCCTGCATCAGTTTCACTGTCAGCAGCTTTCCTCAGTACTTGCAGCAGAGGTCTTCTTCCTCAGATGTATAGAGATATTTATAGGTTTTGTTTATTAATTCACTAAATAGCAGTCATAGGAATAAAAATGTGTGATTCACCATCCTGCCTGATCTTTCCTTAAGGAAATTTTTTTCTGCCTATCAATTAAAAAGAAAGATTATGAAAGAATGCACAAAACAGGGTAGGCATGATACAACCATTTATGGATCTCCGAGATTAAATATGTTAATATTAGATTGCCTGCTTAATAAAGGCTCAGGTTTTGATCTTGGACACACAGCTTTGTAATTTCCCACTATTGCAGCTGATGATGAAAGGCAACAGACTCTTTCCTTGGAAAGGTTTCTGCTCTCTCTCCTTCCTTCCTTCCTCTTGCTTCTCTTAGGTCTTTTGCAAGACAGTTTTGTAGTTACCTCTACAGCTGTTGGGTGAATCTTTTCAATTGCACATATTGGGCCTCTTAGGCTTCTTCTCCCACTTGAAATAAGTATTTTTGAATTAATCTTGTTTTACAGTAGGGTTAGCATTTGAATGGAAAAATACTTTAGGCAGAAAATTACTGCTAACGATTCTTATTTCCTTAAAAAAAAAAAAAAAAGGGGGCGGGCTCTTTCTTGGCAGTAACATCTGTGAGAAATGGGATCCTTGCAAACATTTGGGAAAAATCTATACTGCCAGCTCCACACATCACATTAATTTTCCCTTTGTGATGTGTTGCCTTAAAACTAATAATTAAATATGAAGATGTAGAAACCAAAAGATTGAAGAGCAAACCTTACTCATGTATTCATTACGCTGCAAGTGAGTGCCACAGCACTGCCAAAGTACTTGAAAGCTGGAGGCGCCTGTTCCTCACTGAGGTCCCCAGCGCTGAACCCGTCTGCTGGCCAGGTAGAACAGGTGTATGTACTAGCCTGACACTGCTAGGTTATTCCTATCTACAGAAAGCAGAAGGAAGCAGGTTTATTACACATGAGAAGAGTGATGCTGTAGATGATACATCTCAGTCAGATTTGAGACTGTTCATAATTCAGAATAAAATGAACAATAATATACAACATAGAGCTGAATGTACTGAGATCTTCAAAGAAAGTTCCTGTACACACTGCTTGATATTAATTTCTTGCACTCTGTGAATGAAGTATTTATTTTTTGAAGCTTGAAACTAGTGGACTGTGCATGAGGGAGAGAGATGATGGACACAACCACAACATATCCTTTTTCCCTCTCAGCTCTCTTCCTTCCAGAATAAAAAGCTTACAAAAAAAATGTAAAAGGAACTAGAAGTGCTTGTGGTGCCAGGAATGAAAAGATTTTTCTTTTAGTTAATTTTCTATGCAGAATTTGAAGAAAAAAATGGAAATAATTTTTTTGGAGGAAAGGTGAGCTCTTTTCATCTCCTCTGAGAACTAAAGAAAAATTGAGCTTTAACTTCTAGCTTGGAAATATCTTTTCAGTTAGTGATCTGATAAAATTTTAAGGGACAAATTTGAGCTGTGATGGATGACTTGTGGTTGTGACTTTTCAGCAGAGAGGAGGAAAGGACATTTTTCATTTCAGACTCATGGAAAAACCTCATAAAATAAGGACTAGAGTGGTAAACATGAACATGAAATGACTCAGGTTATTTAAAATGCAATGCAAAGCCTAAAAATGTGACCAGTGACAACCAGGCAGAAAAACTATAAATATAAGTGGTCATGAGAAGCTGGCCTGTTATAGATGGCTTTAGGAATCTGTGGGGGAAAAGCACATTAGAGTTTTGAACCCAAGTCCTAAATAAATGTTTCATACACTCACTGGGTTACATATTTCTGTTACTATTTTTATAAATTTCCTTCTCAGAAGAGTCTGTTCTGGACAGGATGTCTGACATCCTGCATAACTCAGGCTTGGTTTCACCCAGCCATTTCTGCATTAAGCCCCAAAACCTGCAGTTGGATCAGAACCTACCTTTCACAAGGGCAGGACCTCTTACACAGAAGACTCCACCTGATGGTTAGCACGGTGGCCAGTTGTGTTTGCTGTAAAGAACTTCTGTCCTGTTTCCAAGTTGAACCTTGCTTCCCTTGGCCTTTATATTCCTTGGAAACTAAATTTAAGAGCTCCTAGGTCTCAATTAGTGTTTAGGGATGACTGGTGCTCCATATTGCATTAACTGAATGTAAATGCCAGTGAGGATAGATTATGGCAGGAGAAACATCCCCTCTTCACACAGTTGTCCATTGTTTGGCACTCTGCGATATCTGGTTCAACAGACAAAGTAATCTGCAGAAGATGAAGATTTGAGGAATGGAACTGTGGTGTTTAGAAATATTTTCTCTACTTTTATGTCACTCTCATGATAATCAGAGATGTTTGTGGAACAAGAAAGTACTTTCTATATACTTTGTATGAAACATAGGTGATCATGCTTATTTAGAATCAATAATTGTAATTATTTAGAATCAATATGGGGATTTTATTTTTTTCACAAACTTTACTATAGACCTATCTATGTACAAGTAATTTAAAAAACATCATTGAAGGATCAGTGAGAGAAGGAAAGATATGTCAATGTCTAAAGAACTTGTGTTCAGATTTGTTTAAAAATTTAGTGGCTACCCTGCATTTTGCATGGATTTGGAGTCAAACTTATTTTACACAACTCCTAAGTTACTCTGTGATCTGCCAAACTGAGGAACAGATGGATTTAAGATTGCAGTCAGAGCCATTTGGATTTTTCTTTTTTTTTGCACGAGCTTCTTTTTTTTGTAGCTTTCCAAAGCTGAAAATAAATAATTTCATATGATCCAAGATTCTTTAAAAATTAAATTCACATCAATCTTGGGAATGAATCTACTTTAAAAATAAAATTCTAGTTTTGGCTACACGTCTCAAGGCTTTGCTACTACATAGTTTTCCCTCCAAGAACTATAGTTCTCCTGTCTGTATTGCAATTCTTGCAAAAAAAGTGTGCCTATTTCTTTTCTCCAAAATCCATAGCTCATGTCTAACAGGAGTATTTTCATCTTGCTCTGTAAAAATGTCAGGTATTAGTACGAAATAGTATATGATGAGCTTATTAGTGTGTCTGCAGCCTGGAAAGATGCCTAATGACACGCAGCCATGTTTCCTGACAAATTTGTACACAGCCAAGAAAAATATAGGAATAAATTCCTGCAGATGGATAGAGGTAAAAATTAAAAACAGTATCTTAAGAAGAACAGAACTCACAGGTGTGTATGAGGTTTTTTTGGTCGTTGATAGCAAGCCTTATGTGGATCCATGAATCAGGTTCTGTGAAACCATTCCCACTATTTAAAAAACTTTGAAGTTTCTTCCATCACGCAAGAGGATTTCCGCTCTGTGGATCTCATTATTGAAAGGTACCTCCTGCAGGAACTTTTCACTGCTCACCCCTCAGTACCCCCTGCAAGACCTTCCCATCAGCATGTTACCTATTGTCAACTTGCCCATAGAATGCAATGGGGGATGGGGAGAAAGCCATTCTCTGCCAAAGGTAATCTGCCCTAGTTTTGCATCAGTAACACCCTACTGAATTGTGGGCAATTGCTTTTATGGAGGATATAGGATAACAGAATTAAATCAGATTGTTATGGTAGTAAAATATTTCAAATCAGTTTTTTAGTTGCTTAAAGTCTCATTGTCATCATCCTCCTGTTTTACTGTTTTAAAAACAGTTTTAAGTTTTCAGATGGCTGGAGTCCCTGGACTTGTAAGGTCATGGATTTTTCTTCCTTAATGTTTTGATAGAGTTGCTATGGAAGAAACGTATAGGAAAAGCACAGTAATAATTTTTGTATGCCAAGTTTATTGTTCATTTTTTGATTATGTTCACAAAGAGAGATGAATTATTACCATGTTTATCGCGTTACATGTTTGCCCGAGAGTCACCGATTCTCTCTGCTCCCTATGCCTTCTATCTGACACTGTGAAATTCTCTGAAACATTCTGTGGAATATTCACAGGAATGCCCACCAAGCAAATGTGCCTGGAGCATATAGAAAATCAATATGAGTTAAAGGTTAAAGGAAACTCCTCTGGCTGTCACAGAAAACATACACAGGAAATATATGTGTTAGCTAAACAGCAGTTTAGAAACATCCATGACATAGTAACAGATTACAAACAGCAGAGCAGTTATACTGGATAATGAAATGAGAGACAGCAGTGATGGCATTTTTCCTAAGGCCAAATTTGTCAAAAAAATGATTGATGTTGAAAGTTGGATTTGATAAAAAAGGACATTTTGATAAAATTTTATTTAATTAAGAATACTTCAAAATGTTTAAATAACAAGTTTTAATTTCTAGCTTCAAAGAACATTTTTAGTTTTAACATCACCTGAGATATAACAATGAATAATACAATTATCAGAACATTAGCTGGATTGGAATAATTCCTAACATTTTCCAATAAGGAATCTTCAAGTTTTTAGAACAGTATGTAGTTCAAAAGCAGTTGTTGAATGTTCTGCTGGGTTTCACTTAGTCCCTGGTTGGACTTGTTCATCTCCATTTAGTAGAAATATGTAGAGACCAAAAAAAGCTAGGGATGTCCTATAATTACCATGTTAATCCAAGGGTATTAGTTTAATCCTGTTTTCACTCTCTTTCTGAGATATCCACATTGTCCTGCCTTAGACAAGTGAGCACTTCAGTGAAAAGGCCTTTCTCTTTCCAGTAGCTTGGTATATGTTTTGTTATACACATTTGTGCTGGACATTATAGAGATTCATGCATAGGTATGAATAACCTAGATAAAAGAAAATAAAATATAACAACTGAAAACATTATTTCATTTGCCTCTCCCTGTTTAAAGTACTAATTGTACTGCTGGTCTTCCTAGGGTCTCCTGATTTTAGCCATTGGTCTACTATGCTAAGTACTAATAAACATATAGCAAGAAGAAAATCTTTGCCTCAGAATTTGCTGGGACAAGTTCACAAAAAGAAAAAAAAAAAGGGGGATTTATTTTGTAAAACTAAATAGACAAATTAATCTGTTGTTACACCTTATGTATGTAGATTTTTCAGATGTTTAATTTAAATTGCTGTTCTTAAATATTTTATAATGGAACAAAAAACCAAAATATTTTAAAGCCATATTTTATCAAAGACATTTGGATTATTTCTGGGTATTTTAACTGTGAAACTTGTATGTATTTCTCATAGCATCTTTCATATATACCTTATTGTTATGTTTCTGGTTTACTTCTCATCAAAACTAATAGACTCTCTTTATGACCCATTCATAAGGAACACAGAAAAAGAAATAGGTGATGTTAATGGCACATTTTTATTGATAATTTACAAATTTTTGTATGCCATGTAAACCCCTTGATTCTCCTTTAGCTAACATGTAAATGCAGCTGGATGCTTCTGCATATAAACAATGGCTTGAGGCAAATAGTGCCAGGACATGCTTTTGAGAAAAATTAGCATTTATAGCACATCTTCCAATTTGACAAGGCGTGGTCCATGCTGGAATACTTTATTTTCTTTACTTGACATTTTGACTGGAATCACCTACAGCAGCAAACCATCTAGTAACTTTCAGTACTATTCCATACTTATGTTGATCCTGCCTCTTCCACATATGTAACATAATTCAAGCGGTCCCAGGGACCTCGTGGCAATGTAAAAGAGGATTAGCAATTTAAATATATACTCTAGCTTGAATGCAAATACTAGTTGTTATCGAAAAAAACCTAAGAAACAGTTAAATATCTGGAAGAAGACCAAGGAAATGGAAGTGACCTTCAGCACAAATACTGACAGTGCAAAGTAGGGAAAGTGCATAAATAACAAGGCAAGTCTTGTACACAAACAAAACATCATCGGAAACAACACTGGGTCTGAGATAGCAAAAGGTGAAAGAGGGACAGGAGGGAAGTATTTTATTATTTGAGTCCTTCCTTATTCAAAGTAACATGAATGCACTTTCAGAGTAGGCAAAACGTTTGGGAAGGAATGAAAGACATGGGTAGTCAGTACTAGTTGAAGAAAAGGGTGTCAACACATTTATAACTGGCTGCCAAAAATGTTCCCTTGATAAAGTGCTTTTCATGCACATTTGATACTTCGGCCCTCCAAAGAAAATTTACCAGTGACTCTGAATGGGAATGTTCACTTTTCTAAGCCAAAAGAAGTCATAAATATACCTTTATGTCTCTTCAGGAATTTAGTGAAAATGGTAGAATTCCACACATATGTGAGATAAAGATGAAAAATCAATGCTTATTTTATTTTTTCTGATTCCATTTAAATCAGATTTGCAAAGGTAAAGCATTTTTAAGAAGGTATAAGTTGTTAAATAACACAAGTGATAATTTTAGACAGTTTGCTGAGAAAAAATAAAATTTATTGCAGATACAGAATAGTTCTGTCAAAAGCTTAGAAAAAATAATAAAATGTTCAAAATTTTGGAATAAGTTCCATCTTATTCAAAGAAATTCCACTCTATTTAACAATAATAAAAAAGACCAAAACTAAACAAAACAAACATAAAAACAAAGGAAAAAGGCATCTACCCTGCCTTGGTGATGTAGGTACCAAATTAAAGCACTGAATTCATGGGATTGCCTCATTGGGAATCTATGACAGGAGACCTCAGCATGTTCTAGTCCTGGCTGGTGTGGGAGGGCGAGGAACACCCTGTTCACATATGAGGGTTGTCCATATATGTCTGGGAATTCCGGCGTGTGCTGACATGAGCCAGCTTCTGTGTGGGTGCAGCTCAGCTCTCAGTACACAAATGGGATGGACACAGCTGCCAAAGTTTGGCCAGGAACGCCCCTCGAGGAATGTCAGGAATGCCCTCAGCATTTATTCAGCAGGAAATTATTGGCTAAAGTCACACATCAGCAATTGCGTAAGTTTCTTTAACAAAGCAATCTGGGTCTCTTCAGAACAGAACTGGGCTTCTTAGTTACATGGGTAGATGATGATTTGTTTTAATTATATTAAATACTCTAAATAAGAGATCCGTTTTTGCACATCTATTTCTGTTTGCTTTTTGCATATAACTAGTGTTGTCTTTTGGCCCCACTGTAGATAATATGTATTGCTGAAATAATTTTGATATATTTGAATCTAGCAATAGTCACAATTTCTTCTTAGAGTTATCCAGGTGGAATGGCAGATCAGAATGATAAGTCGTGATAGGTTTAAAGAGTAGAATTTTACCAACTTGCTGCTAAAAACAGTCCAGGTAATAAATGATGCATGTAAATACCCAGTGACAGTAAGTAGTGAAGAAGGACTACAGATTTGCTTTTGAGACCCAGTTACAATCATTCAGAATGTGAAAATATGGTTTGGCAGTGAGAAAAGAAACATAAACCTTTAATTTTGGAGTTTGTTTGGGTTTGTGTGTTTGTTTTTTTTTTAATAAGTATCTGTATTGTTAAATGGGTAGATTATGTTTACAAGAGATGTAAAATGTCGAGGCTGCCCTTAAGCAGCTATATTAGGAAAGTGGTCAGAGAAATACAAATAAATTTTCAGTGTCTTACAAAAGTGCCTTCCTCCAGCTTGCTCAGGGCTTGTTACTGTAAATGCTGTGCACTTGAGCCTAAAGCCATTAGTGTATTAACTTCAACATGCTAATTATGTGTGTAAACCTAAGTAATCTACAAATTTTTTCAAATATTTGAAGATTGGAACCTTGCAAGTTCAAGCATTTACAGCAGCTGATGCACAGCCTGGGACACAGAGATAACTACTGGCAAAACTAAGTTTTTCTGTCCTTTTCAGCGATGGTATGATCCACAGAGACATTTTATGAATTAAGACCATACTCAAAGGCAGTGATTAGTGAGGCACATACACATTGCTCCTTTCTCATCCATGGGGCATGGACTTCTAGCATATTGTTCCTTACAATGGTGAGAGGTTTGTATTCAGACTATATGGGTTTTGTTGTCTAGTAAGTAGATTCCTAAGCCTGAAAAGACAAGATTCTTCATTTAAAAAAAAAAAATACTCCATCATCATCTCTGCATGAATGCATCTTTAATTCTGAATTTGACAACTGGTATATATGCACAGGATAGCAGAGCAGAGCCATACTCACTGAAGTGGGTTCCTGTTGGTGTCCATGGCAGGTGGAAAACCCCTCAGACTGCCCTGGGGGGTCTGAAACCCTGGCAGAGACCCTGGCAGAGACCCCAGGAAAGCACTGGCTTTGACCTTAGTCCATGGGAAAAACTTCCAACACTTAATAGATGAGTTAAGAAATCATAAAGATTTAAAATAGAGTTAGTTTAGCTCGTCACAGGGTGAAAATTTGTAGTTTGGGGTTTTTACTATGGAAATAGATCAGAGCAAGATGGAGAATTTTGGGCGTTGTCTCATGTTCTTCTTCTTCGTCTACTCCATCTTCTGCTGTGATGGTGGCACAAAGACATTGGTAGAATGAAATCAAGGTAGAAATTACTTTTTTAGAATAGGTGATAGTAATTGGCACAAAACCATAAATATAGTACGTTTTTAGAGTTAATTGGATTAGAAATCTTTAAAAAGACCCAGACCCCTGCCTCCATGTTCCTGTAGCAGAGTTTTCTCCTAGAGCACTGACACTCCTCTAAGACCTTGAGATAAGAAATAGAATAAACACCTTTGAAGACCAGCCTGCAGGATCCGTCTCATCTTTCAACCCTGGTACGGGGCTCTGAGAGACAGAAAACCCCTAATTAGGGGGATGTTGGGGTAAAAATCCCGACAGGTTCCCACCACAGCTGCCTGTTGAAGAATAGAATGATTTTGTTTCTTTACTCCACAACTTCTAAGTTTGTGTCAAGTTCAGGTGTTTCCTTCATTGCTTTTAAGTCACACATACACACACACACACACACACACACACACACAACTCCCCCCCCCAAAATATCAAAACAAACCAAACCAAAACAACAAACAACAACAACAAAAAAACACAAACACAAAAAAGAGCCCACATTGCCTAGTGAAGGTTCAAACATAGCAAATTTGTTATAGTTGAGCAGTAATGTTTTAATTGGGATAGCAATTTTCATCAAATCCTAAAAAGAAGGTATTACCTAGGGAACAAACTGGCAGTACAGATGTACTCATGAAAATCCTACACACCTTTACATATGTTTATTTCCTATGTTTATAGATCGATATGTGTTTGTGTCAGTATACATGTGAGTTTTGCTTTTCTGTGTATAGACTATGGATGAAAGGAGATATATGATATTTTAGATGCTTTTACTTGGCCACAGAAACTGTTCTCTGCTTATAAAAGCTACAACCCAATACCTGACCTAGGGTTAAAACTTCAGTGCATGTTCAGATAAGTAGATATTAGCTTTATTTTACCTGGTCTAGTACTCTGTCACTTCCTCATAATTTGACTGGAAGACAGTCATTTTCCACATTAGACAAAGGGTGTTTATGTGTCCAAACACAAATGAAAAAATCCATTTGGCTTTTGGTCGGCAGCATTGTATTAAAATACAATATACATAAATGCATGACTGTGTATGTATTGACTGTAAAGATTACATTTCCAATTTCTGCTTGGTACATATTTGAGGAAAATGATTCTTACTCCTGGGATGAAAGCATGTATTTCACATTCATCTTCACCAGGCTGGATTTTTATACACAATCTCTAATTACACTGGGCTTCCTCTAAGAAAGTAGGACGGTAGGACAATAGGTCATGAAGGGCCTAAGTTTCACTAACCAGACAATAGAAGTAATCAAATACTCCTTTATTGTTAAATTCTGATAGACCAAAAAGAGGCATTAGGGAGATGATCTTTTTTTATTTACTTAATTATGAGAATAGAAACCAGGTTAGATCATCTCTGCTGTGTCTCTTTTCACTGGTAGAAATTCATGTAGTTTCTAATTTCTTAATAGAATGGTGAAGAGTTAACACACCTTTATAGCAGAATAATCTCACATGGTTTTAATTTTCTAATTTAGAAACTCACAGAAAAATTACCACTAGCATGTAATTAAAAAGACTGATATGTCTTTGGAGTGCAGCCTCTGCCATCATCCTTTACCAAATAACAGTACAAATCCCAATTAAACACTTTTCATGAATTTTCTTTTCATAGTCTTTAGAGTATGAAAAAAACAATGCAAGGTAACGATTTGAAAAGATAAAATACCACATGCTGTTTTGAAGAAACTGATGGTAACTCTAATGGAACATCTTAACTGTTCAGGAAACCACAGTAACTGGATAATAAAGTGTGTCATCACTATATCTGTTATCTCTTGATAAATTTCAAAGATCTCACCAGACATTATTCTTATTGAATAAAGTGAAATCATCACGAAAAGTGCTGCTTCATTTTGCATTTTCTCATGAGAGCAAGATTGTTTCATATTGATGTAATTGAGACAGCAAACAAGTGGCATTACAGGAACAATAACACTGGAAATGGTTCTAGGTTTGCAAGTAGTTGCAAAGGGTTTCTTAAAGGTAGGAGTACACACACCATAAGTATTCATGCATGTAACTGTAAGATGAACATAGAGACACAGAACTATATAGTCTGGAAAGGATGTCTGGAATTCATCTAGCCCACTGTACTCAGAGCAGGCCCATCACACAGTAGTTTTTGGCAGCATCAGCAAGGCATCTTTAAATCTAAAGAGCACTTACAAGTCAGACCAGTTCTGTTGAAAATTTTAGAGTAAATGATTTTCCCATAGTCAGCCAATCCAGAGAACACAAGAACATTACAATATGATTACAATTGGAGTGTTACAATACTAATGAGAAGTAAAACAACTGAGAAATTGGTACTGCTGTCATGTTGCTTCTGAACTACAGTATAGTAAAGAGGTTAAAAAACCTGAAAAATTTATCTTGTGCCCAGGAGTAGTACCCAATCTGACAGTAAAAACACAGAACATCTTGCTGTTTGTTAAAAAAGAAAACATCAGGCAAACCCCATAACATCTGCATCCCCATATACCAGATGAAATATGTTCTGACTTGTTCAACAGAACATGCATTAAAATAGCTATCCATTCTACAGTATAGAAGCTGAGAGCTTCTGAGATACTTCTATTCATTCTCCAGCTGAGGGAACTAAAATAATCTATTCTGATCTGAGGAAGGATAATAACCTTTTTCATTGTTTTGGAATGTTTGAGATACACTAATAATGGGAGAAATCCAGATGATCTTAGACAATGGCATGGAATAGTAGTTTGTTATAGGCCTTTTATAGATTTGGCTGCTTCTCTTCATGTCGTAAAAGACAAAAACAAAAATGTCTGGAACACAGATCAGTAAAATGGCTATTGCTATTAACTGGTCATTGGGTACAAAATGACAAGAATATAATAAAAAAACTATAAAACATCTGCTCTTATATGAGATTGAACTCCAGAAATTGCCAGAGTTGACCAGAGTTGAAGGTTAGTCAAACATTTTGCTTCTACTTGCTCAAAAGCTAAAATGAATAGAATTGCAAGGATAAAAGTAACACAAGAAACTTTTGTCTTGAATTTTTCATACATTTGTCCTTTATTTCTTGGATATGTAAGTGATCTTGCCATAATTATGTGGTGGCCAGCATCTAATAAAAAATTTATATACATACATCTGGTTTCAATATTAAAGAGACATTTATATAAACTCCAGTGTATTACTCAATAGAGGATAACAATGATATGGAAATAAGAACTATAAAAATGGTGGGTTTGAGATATAATAAATACATGTTTTCTAAAAATTGCTCCACTATTCTGTGTAGATTTCAAATAGCTGCTGGTCTCATTCATTACTAAGATTTGGTTCATACTGAAATATATATACCGATAGAAACATTTGGGTCAGAAGGGACCTTAAAGGTCATCTAGTTCCCAGCCCCCTTCCACCAGACTATGCTGCTCAAAGCCCTGTCCAATCTGGCCTCAAACACTTCCAGAGATGAGGCATCCACAATGTCTCAGGATATCCTGTCCCTGTGTCTCACCACCTTTACAATAAGGAATTTCTGTCTAGTATCCAATCTAAACCCTTCAGTTTAAAACCATTTCCCCTTGTCCTCTGCATATATGCCAATGTAAAGAGCCCCACTCCAGATTTCTTGTATAATTTTTCAGATACTGGAAAACAGCAGTAAGGTATCCCCTTAACCTTCCCTTCTCCAGGCTGGATGAACCCAACTCTCTCAGCCTGTCTTCAGNGCCCCCTTCCACCAGACTATGCTGCTCAAAGCCCTGTCCAATCTGGCCTCAAACACTTCCAGAGATGAGGCATCCACAATGTCTCAGGATATCCTGTCCCTGTGTCTCACCACCTTTACAATAAGGAATTTCTGTCTAGTATCCAATCTAAACCCTTCAGTTTAAAACCATTTCCCCTTGTCCTCTGCATATATGCCAATGTAAAGAGCCCCACTCCAGATTTCTTGTATAATTTTTCAGATACTGGAAAACAGCAGTAAGGTATCCCCTTAACCTTCCCCTCTCCAGGCTGGATGAACACAACTCTCTCAGCCTGTCTTCAGAGGTATTTCAATACTTGTCATCTTCATGACCCTGCTCTGGGCATGCTCTGGCAAATCCATGTTGTCCTTATGTTGACAGCCCCAGAGTGGAACACACTACTCCAGGTGGGGTCTCATGAGAGCAGCTGAATGAGAAAATTATCTCCCTCAGCCTGCTGGCAACATTTCTCTTGATGCAGCCCAGAATGTGGTTGGCCCTTGGAGCTGCAAATGAACATTGCTAGGTCATGCTGAGCTTCTTGTCACTCAGTGCCCTCAAGTCCTTCTCCTAATGGGCTGCTTTCAATCCATTCTCCACTCAGCTGGTACCCATGTTTGGGATTGCCCTGATCTGTGTGCAGGACCTTGCACTTGGCCTTGTTGAACTGAATGAGGTTCACATGGACCCATCTCTTCAGCCTGTCAAGATCCCTTTTGATGGCATCCCTTCCCTCCATCGTGTCAACTGCACCACGCAGCTCAGTGTCACCAGCAGCCTTGCTGAGGCTGCTCTCAGTTCCACTGTCCATGGCACCAACAAAGATAAACAGTGCCAGTCCTAGTGCCAACCCCTCGTGAGCATCCACTCCTCACTGGTCTCCATTTGGATTTAGAGCCACTGACCACAACTCTTTCAGTGTGTTCATCCACATTTTTTATCCACCGGTTGGTCCATCCATCAAAGACATCTGTCTCCAGTTGGAGACAAGGATGTCATATGTGGTGGTTTAAAATGCTTAATGCTTTGAACAGTCCAAGCAGATGAAATCAGTTACCTTCTATATTCACCAACACTGTCACACCTGTAAAAGCCACTAAATTTGTGAGGCAAGATTTTCTCTTAATGAAGCCATTTGGACTGTCACCAATCACCTCCTTATTTTCCATGTGCTTTAGCATAGCTTCCAGAAGGATGTAGGTTCTGTACTTCTTTGTTCACCTTAGGTAAGAAGCAATGCTTCCCAAATTTGACATACAAGAAAATCCAAGATATTTGAGGCTTTTAGTTTAGTCTGTCTTATTCTGTATTATTTTAATTATGACAAAGTATGCGCAGCAAAAACATCTTTTATTCTAGTGGTTGCAGGTTACACTGAGGTGGGATGCTATCTCCTTCCAAGCTTGCCTCTTTTCTTCTCCTATGTTTTGTTAGGGAATCATGTACTGTTTTAATGCTGCTTATCTAACTTACTTTTGCAGTAACTTTGTCCTACTGGAAGGTACTGGATGGAGAAGGAAATACTCCCAAGAGGCAGAAACTGAACTCTTCCAAAAGTTTGTAATGTAAGATATTATTATCTCTCTTTTACTGTGGTTTGTTGAAGCTTGTTTTCTTTCATGTTTTATAATCAACTGTGGCATTTAACAATGTCTTCAATAAGCTAACTAAAATTTTTCTTCTTTAGATGCCAATGATTAATTTTTTTTGTGTAGTCAAAGAATTTGTTTTTTCCACTACCACAACTACAGCTTTGCACAAAAACAATTCCTAATTAAACCCTCCTTTTACTCTTGCATTTATTCAATGAACAGTTGTCTATTGTCTTGCAAGCAACAAAGTGAGCATGTTCATCAATTAATGGATATATTTAGATATCTTTATTAAAACCATCATCCCCTTTATATGGTTATTTAGGAGAAAAGAGTCTCTTAAATACAAAAGCAGTTTCTTTGATGACATGTTGCTTATTTTTTAAAACAGGTTGGCAAAATGATTCAGACATGTCAGGTTACTGTAGTTACACCAGTCAAGGCCATTCTATGTCCTCATTTTCCCTGTAGAGAGCAGTGTTCCTCTGGGTTCATTCAAGGCAGGAATAGCTCTTATGGACTTTTCCAGGCCACATATATCTGATGTTTGTGCCTAAATGATCAAGCACTGCCACATGCGCATGTCTGACATTCAAGCTGGGTGTAATTTTTCATGTTAAGCTGGTGGTATGTTCTGGGAAAACAAAACATCATGCTTCTTCAGTGCACCCTGACATTTTCAGGCACCCATTCTCTGGGGGGTCTGACCCAGACTAACAGAGTCTGCCCCTTCTGACAGGACAACATCAGCGCCTCTTTCAGAAAGAGTTTCTTCACAGTAAATGTATTTCTGTTTGTTCCAGTAAATCTGGTAATGCCAGAAATGAATCTTTTCCAATCTGGTTTCCTAGATGCATGACTGTGAAGGGAGGAATTTAAACAGAAACCAGAGCTGTTGACTATTCATCAAGGAAATATTTTATATACACAGTTAGGATTCCTTTACCAAGCTTGTACATTAGTATATTCAATTTACTTTATGTAGAGCTTGCTTCCCAAATATTGTTCAGTCCAATGTCTGGACAAAGACTTCCTTTGTCTTTGTTTTTCATCAAGCAATAGAGTAAAATCTTCTCATCTCTCATATTTACTAACTGGTTCTTATATGACAGAGCTGAAAAACGTACATATTATCACCCTTTATTTCCTACAAGTTACAAGAAATTTTCTTTATATTAAAATTAGGTGACTTGAAGAAGTAGGAAAGTAGGAAAACATATAGTCTACTAGCAGTGTTTGAATGGTTTTTTCAGTCCTTAAAAAAAGAGTAGGGCCCTCATACATGCTCAGTGGCAACTCATAAAAAGGATGTGCAAAATGCAGTGAGGGCAAAGCCCGGATGAGGTCCTGACATGTTGGATACTGTCAGGACCAGGGAAAACTTTCACTGGTTATCATGCACTAGAGAGAACATGTATGGTACCAGTTTATAATCTCAGCTGCACCAGTTCACAGTCCTGAAATTACACTTCTTTCAGCTGCTACTACAATTAGAACTGATTTCTAACAAGTAACAAGTAACAATGACACATATAATGGGCTTGTGATTTGAAATGTTTCAGTAACACCACTTTAAAGGAATGAGATTTTGATCCAAAAGATGTAGAAAACATAAGAGTTAATATATTTTGCACTTATTTTCATCAAGTTCAGTGACAAGTAAAATCTGATCTCAGCTGTCAAGCAGATAGCTCAGCTCTGTAGTGATGGAAGATGGAACCTGTTCATTTCCTTGCATTCCTCGTTATGGCCAACAGTTAATTTTCTAAAAATATGACTGTGGAAAAAGTTAGAAATGTTTCAGTTGATTCAGTTCTCATTTATAAGTCAGGAATTTACTCCACAGCTATAAACAAAGTCTCAGCATTATGCAATCAAATAAATCAGTACTGGTACTCTACATATAACTGGTACTCTACATTTATGTTGTCCTGAATAGTCTAACATTACCTTAAAAGTATAAATTCATAGTACTCAGATTTTGCATTGCTTTGCAGGACTTCATACCTAAAAACTACTGCAAGGAATGTATCAGAGGAGCAGAATTCAATATTTAAATTCAAACCATTAAAACTGGAAGGATCTTTGCAGCTTCATTTAGTTTCTGTGACTTATATCCTAAAAATAAAAAAGAGTAGCTGCAAATAATATGTTACAACAAAGCCTAATAACTTTGCCTGTCATATAATCTCAGTTTTGTTGTTTTGCTTGGAGTCCCAGTACATGAAATTTTATCTATAAATCAAACTCTTGGAAATAAACTTGCTGAAATCACAATCAAATATTTATGTGATGATTTTTGAGAGAAGTTCAGCAAATATGTTGTCATCAGTTAGAGTCTCAAGAAAACATATCAGTTTTTTTTTTTCTCTTCAGCTTGGAAAAATATGATTCAGTCAAGGACAGGAAAATTATGCTTGAAAAAACAGCTTCCTAGCAGGTCTGCACATGAGCACCTTCACTGTGCTGCCCAATTTTTTAAACTTTCATAGTGTGCTCCTATTTCTTTGGCACGTCCCACAGTTCATACTTGGATAGTCTTTT
The DNA here is from genome assembly GCA_013397315.1 of Donacobius atricapilla. NCBI lineage: Eukaryota > Metazoa > Chordata > Aves > Passeriformes > Mimidae > Donacobius > Donacobius atricapilla. The sequence goes on from WBMY01012324.1 coordinate 1,339,722, forward strand.
AAAGATTTCCTCAGTCTTCCTTTCCCATACTGATCCCATTTGTTTCTCTGCATCATTCTCTCCTCCCTGTCTCCCTATATTTTGTGAAATTTAAGCTTGTTTGTTTCTCGCTCTTTATCTTAATCATGCTGTCTTCTCTCACATGCAAACAGATCTCATTTCCATACACTTTTTTTATTACCCTCTCCTCACATTGCTTGACTTCACACTTTTCCTTTCACATCCTGCCTGGTTCACCATTCCTGTTCTCATTTCCATACTGTCTTACCAGTTTTCTTCATTTGCAGCTACTTTGTCTGTCCTAGGAGCGCTTCTGCACTCATGTCCTTTGCCATAGATCACATCTAGCTTGTTTAGGTGCTGGTACTTTTTGCCAGCAGCCATTGTCCTGATACTGGCTGATAGATCCCCTTCAGCTCTCCAGTAGTCTCTCTTCAACAGTCTCTCTTTTCCTACCCCTTGACTTCTGAGGTGTTTGGGTCCTTGTTTTCTACTTCCATACCTTGGCTAGCAATTGACCAGTGTTCCCAGGGACTACTGTAGCATAGGTAAACCCATGGCTAAATAAATAAACAAATAGCATGTATCATATTTCATTGTGAGTCAAAACGAGCTGCTATTTTTTAAAGTTTTACTTAAAAGCCTCAAATGCCCAGGAGTTAGATAAAAATCAGAATTTAGAACTCACTGGAAATCTGAGATATTAATAAGTTTTGTATTGAATATTATAGATAGATAGGGAACCTGGTCCATGCTAGAATCCTTCCAGTTTTTGTGTCTTAACTGAATATCAAAACAAAAAAAGAATTGATTGTATATCATTTACAAACAAGGAGTGAAAAGGAAAGGGAAAAAGTAAAATCACCATGAAAACCATAAATCTGCAAGTTTGTGCAGTAACATTCAAAACTTTAACTGCATGGTCAGAGATATGCTCTGCCTATGTTCATCTGCTGACAAAAAAGCAAATAAGGTGTCAGACTTTATAAGGAATGATTTAGGAATTATTGGGGGAAAATAGACAACTATATGGTCTAAAGTAATGGTACAACTTCATGTCACATATTTTGATTAAATCTTCATATTCCATCTTAGAAAAAGGGGATTGCAGCATTATAAAAAGTCTAATAAAGAATAAAAGTGTATAAAAACTGGTTTTTAAAGTTTATATACTGCACACACTCAGAGTGGTTTTTTATCTTCATGGGTACAGAAACCAGGATCCTCATGAGAGCCTTTCCTAAGTATGAGTGTAGTTCAGTTTGGATAGTTAGGTTTTCACACAGGCTATTAGTTTGGTGAGGTCTAAAGAGGTTTTAAAGATCCTTTGAAATAAAGGGTGCTGTGTAAATCTAGATTAATACATTTTTACTGCAGGTAATATTTATGCTAATTTTGCCATTTTCCAGGTTTCCAGTGAAGGAACAGCTACTTGCTTAGTGTTTAACCCTGCGTATTTACATAGATTTTTTCCATGTTAGTCGTCATTCTGAAGAAATAAAGCATGCTTGTTTAAAAAAAATCTGAGGCACATTCCTGTAAATTTTAATTTTTTTAACCTTTTCCTTGCTTTCTATTTGTATTACACAAATACAAAATTAAAAAACTATGCCAATCTATGAAACTGCAGTAAAAGCAAAGGCATCATATTTATTCTGCTTATGTTCTCATTGGTTGTTTCAGAAACTCACTTCGAGTGTGAGAAACTTTTTAAATTCCAGTCTAAATTCATGCGTTATTCTACATGCTGTATGTCTCTTTCCCTCTCACAGACGCTTATTCTGGCTGTGTTTCAAGAGAAGAGCTGTCCATCTTCTCTACTTCTGTTTATCTAGATTTGATAAACTGTGTAGTTTTGTTACAGTTACCTAAGTTTCCACAAACATGGGAGAGCAGAGCTGTACACATTTTTTCATTTTGGATATGTAATCCAGGCTGTGTGGAAAAAAAAAAATCAATACATTCCCTTGAAAGTGCCTCTCCTCATACATCCTACATTTGCCTAGTAGTTTGACTTTTTCCTGGAGATTTAGCCATTGTGTTTAACCAACCTGATTGACTCCTACAACTGGATAGATGGGAGCAGTGACTGTTGCCTACCTGGACTTCAGCAAGTCTTTTGACACTCTCCTCTCTCGCAGGCAAGCTCAGGAGCTGTGGGCTGGATGAGTGGACAGTGATGTGTTTTGAGAACTGGCTGAATGACAGCTCAGAGAGTTGTGATCAGTGGCACAGGGCTTGTCATGAGTGGTGTCTCCCAAGATTCAGTACTGGTCCCAGTATTGTTTAACTTAATCGTTGATTTCTTAGGTGAAAGGGAGATGGCTCCTCAGCAGGTTCCCTGATGACACAAAGCTGGGAGCAGTGGCCCACACCCCAGAGGGCTGTGCAGCCCTGCAGAAGGCCCTCAGCAGGCTGGAGAGATGGGCAGAGAGGAACTGTCTGAAATTCAACAGCAGCAAGTGCAGGCTCCTGCCCCTGGGCTGGAATTCCCCCATGGAGCAGCACAGACTGAGGGCTGAGCTGCTGGGAAGCAGCTCTGTGGAGAAGGACCTGGGGGTGCTGGTAGTGGTGCCTTAAGCTTTAGCTTTCATATTTGCAAATTCTGTGCTGCCTAGGGATGTAGTAGTCCAGAGCCTCATATTAAATGCCAGTAAGCTCTCTTCACAGAGTAGGGAGACAAAACAAATCCTTTCCTGCTGAGGACCAAGGACAACTTTCAGCCTAACAGCATAAACAACAGTGGGCTGAAGAGAGAAAACAAGAAGGATGAGACCTCACAACTTGAAGCTGTAATTGTACAATTAAACCCTAATATGCAAATGGACCAAAACTTATAAAAATGTAAGATCTTGTGACTGGTCAGCCATTTTTGTGACCATTCTTAGTCCACCTAGGACGCTGCCTTGGTCAGGCTCCTGTCCTGCCCAAGGTGTATCCTAGAGGCCTTTTAGTAAATATCTACTTTAGCTCTGTCCAGTCTCTGTTTCAGGTCAGCCTTCCCAAGGCATCTGTTTCTGGTGACCCAGGTGGGACAACGAGGCATCTGGAAAACTCCCCTGGACCAGAGGAACACCCAGCTCCTGCCCCCACTCCTGCCCCGGGTTCAGCTCCAGCTATGGCCCAGGAGGTGTCAGAGCCCAAGAATCCAAGTTCTGTTGACCTGACCGAGGCGCATGAGTAACGGGGAAAAAAGGGGTATTTTGTCTAGCACCTGAGTCAGGTGTCAGTAAAAGGTCAGGGGGAGTGCTCCATCTCCCCTGCTGGCAGTAAGAGAGGACATCTCTAAAAGTGGGCAGCAAACTGTCCCTGAGCCAGCGGTGTGTCCTTGTGGCCAAGAAGGGCAGTGGGATTCTGGGCTGCATTAGGAAGAGCACTGGCAACAGGTCGAGGGAGGGGATCCTGCCCCTCTGCTCAGCCCCGGTGAGGCCTGACCTGGAGTGCTGTGTCCAGTTCTGGGCTCCTCAGGACAAGAGAGACAGGGAGCTCCTGGAGACAGTCCAATGAAGGGCTATGGAGATGGTTAGGGCACTGATGCACCTCTCTCATATGGAAAGTGTCAGTACTCCTTCTTTGCCCTTGTCAAAAATTGAGACAACCCTTGAAAATCATTGAGAGCGGCTTTGCGATGACATCAGCCATCTCCTGATGGCTCCTCACTCCATAAGTGAGGATTCTCAGATCAGGCACCCTAGATTTGTAGGGATCCAGCTAGAGCAGTAGATCCAGCACAAGTTCAGGGTCAGCTCTCAAAAACTCTCTTTAAAAAAACCCGTAAGAACTAATGTTTCAATAATGCTTGGAATTTTATGGATTTTTAACGTATAAAAGAGAAACCAACTGCACGTATCTGAAAGCCTTGAGGAATCACTCAAGATCTGGAATAGATAAAATAGCCTTAGTCTGTGGTCTTTTCCATAAGGAATGAAAAGTAGTTTGCAACATTTCAGATAACTCTCCAGTCTTCTGTGACTTAGAATGCTATTCCATTCAAAGTCTTCATAGACTTTATAATTATAAATTATTATAATTAATAATAATAATCATAATAGTAATAATAAAGAGTGCAAGAGGAATTCCAGTGCACATCTATTGTGTTTCAGACTTGAAGTCAGAACAACAAAGACATCAGCACAGCTCTAAAAGGTCACTTACATAGCAGGCCCATGGATTTCTTTCTGGCTGAGTCAATAAACAGGCATATTTAATCATGGGTTAGAAGTTGTGAGTGACAAAAAGGACAAGTTGTATAAGGAAAAAAAAATCCTACATTACAGGAGGTGGTATAAAAGTACATTCTGAGAATTTTCTGATTCCCCTGTGAAAGAGTCACTAAACTTTCTGTCAGGGAAGGTTGAGTCATGCTGAATGGACTAAAGTTTGTTTTGGAGAAATTTGTGCCTGGTATTGTTTGTCTTTTCATTTCTCATATCATGGTTTTCAATTTGGATTGGTGATAGAGCTGACAATTTGGAGATAGTTAGGGAATAAACTTATAGCACTTACAATTTGAGCAAAGAAAAGAAAAACAATCACTTTCTTTATGCCAGGTTTCTGATCTTGCTGCAACAGGAAAGTTCAAAAGCTGATTAGGTAAGATCCAAATGACCCAGTCAGAGTACTACTGGAAGGTAAGCCTTATTAGGTCCATGCCTAAAAACAAAAATTCTGTGAAATAGTATGGTTTTGTTTGAAGAATTAATCAGATTTATAATTTGTTCAAAATTCATAGTTCATGAAACTCAAATTACCATATTCAAGATACTAGGGCACTAAGAACAAAAGACAATGGTACCATAGCAACTGATAAAAAGGTTCAATGCAAAAAGGTCCAAAGCAGTTGTTGAGAAACTGAACTTCAGTTTCCAGCTTCAGAATCTCACATATATTCTAGTAACTGCCATTAAAAACATTTACTGCTCACTAACCAATATTGTCTAAGACATCACCTAATACAACTGTTAAAATCAGTATTGATTAGAAATCCTAGCACAATAAAATTTGTTTTTTTCCTAAAATGTTAACTTGAGTTTGGCCTTAAAAGAAGCTCCACTACTGTATGAGTAGAGAATGGGCCACAGATGAAACCCGTGGCAGAGAAACAGACAGCTGAAAAAAGGAACAAAGAGGCAGACATGGATTTCCTCCCAGCATTTAGGCATACCTTCATAGTTATTGTATTATATCAGTATAGTGTATTGAGGGATGTTGTTCAGTTAGTGCCAAATATAATCCCTTGACCTCATACTGGTAGGAGGCAAGATTTCACTGTTATTGCCTTGTGCTCTTCTTGCTAGAGGCAGAAAAGATTTCTGAGGTTTTTCTGGTCTCTCTTTTCACTTGGACCACATTAACTTTAAAACAAATAAAAATAAATAAAGCAGAAAGTTCGCTTTATACTAAAAGAAGCAGAATCTGTCATAAATTTTATAATTAAACTATGCTGAAAATTCTCCAAGCATTATTGCCACTTTTTACAGGACATTTTTCACTTGTAGAGGAAGAATCCCTGGTGTTTTGGTTTCAAATGCTCCAGCCTCAGAGGATGTTAAAAATTAGAAAGGATAAATGTTGGAAATGCCTAGGACATCCAACTTTAGCATAGCTTTTTCAAAAGTAATTTCCAATCTAGTTTGGTTTGTTTTATGCCTTATCAGAACCTGCATCAAACTTCTTGGCATTCACACAGAACAGGAAGTTTGTAAGTTTAAGTGGTCAGGGCCAGGTTGGATGGGGCTAATTGAGCAATGTGTCCATGCCCATGACAGAAAGATGGGATTAAATGATTTTCAAATGTCCTTTCCAACCCAAAACATTCAATGTCTAGAGGAGGACAAAAAGAAATACACACCTTTCTGCTTTCATTGATTGGAATCTAATACTGTGGGGTCAGACGCATGGAATTCAATATGGAAGAAAAAGAAACCTTATTCTGTTAAGGTTTATTATTCTGTTTCTTTGCATCATTGATAGTTGAAGCAAACATTTCAAAGCTTTAGAAAGGGAAAACTCTCCAAAGTAGATAAGTCCCTGTGGAAAAAGCAAGCATGCAGCTAAACAAATGTAATGAATTTTGTTTCTCACCAAGTCAGACTTTAAAGCTTATGCTACCTCGCAGCCTACTGGAATAGGAATAGGAATTTTATCTGGAATATAAGATATCAATGTCAGCTAACATGGTAGGCTGGAGAAGCAAATCCCATGATGTGAAAGAGCACGTTTTATAACTGAAGTAAATAAAATTAATTTTAAGGCCAAAAAATATTTAGCAGTTGTGCAAAAGTCATAGTACTAATTTTTGTTTCAGCAGAGTGGTTGGGGGGTCCAAGCAATGCTTTGGCAAAGCCTTTCCATGGAGGGCTGACTGCCAAGAGCAGCTGTGCAGTGACAAGTCTGGAATGTCCTCTGAGTAAGGCTGGCTGCAAATCTCTAAGGACTCTGAGAGAGGGAGGTTCTTGAATATCTTGAGAAATATGAAAGCCCCTCTCAATAATTTTTTAAAAAAATCATTAGTCATATAGGAAGGGAACATGAAAAAAACCTTGTAACAATGTTGCTGTTTGTTCACCCTAGAAAAACATATTTCATATGTGTTCAGTACACTTCCTCTAAGTGTACTTCGCTTTTTATGATGTGTAGCTTCATGAAGTCAGGGTTCACATAGCAGATCAAAGTTGAGTAAGTTTAACTGCATTCAGGGTTCCAAAATTTCTATAATGAAATATAGCTTCATATTCCTACACACTATAATACACTATTTCGACTTACTTATTGGCCAGAATTAGAGTTTTCCATATATTTCAGAAGTGAACACCTAATTCTGCTCTCTAGGCTTAATACAAGAGGTTACTGATTGAGTAATGAGGTTAATTACTGTAACATCTGTATCAGTCTACTTCTCAGATATATAAAAACAACTTTTGTACTAATGTTCTGCTTTGCTGTTTTGAAATCTAGTAATAGAACATTCCTAAAGTTGTCTTCATACAAAAACTTAAATCTACACCACAAAATGTTTTAGAAGAAAAATGACACAGAATAAAAGATAATATATTTACCTGGGTCTTCCATAAACTCTTATCTTTAACTGTATCATTTAAGTAACAAAACATAATTCCTGTCAATGAACTGGAACTACTTTAAGATGCAGTAGTGCTCAAATGCAAACCAGATATATTCAGGAACAAAGGCCCCATTTAGAAACTGAAGTTCAGCTGTCTAAGTTTGAAACTTCAAGTATTTAGTGCAGAGTGATCTTCATTCTTTAGGTTTCAATGAACTGTTCCACAAAAAAAAAAAAAAAAAATAAAAAAAAATTTAAGGATTTCTCCTACATTTGATAGAGTGATTCTAATAAAATCCTTCTACATAACTACGTCCAAGACTCCATATACCAATTTAAGGCATTTCCAGATGGCATCAGCTGATGTGCAATCTGTTGAAAACACCTTGTTCATAACCAGCCTAAGAACAGACCCCTCCATCACCAGACAGTGGTCACCCACCAAGGTTATCAGCTCCAGACTTTCTCTCCAAAGTTCAGACTGACAGCCATAAAAACCTGAGATGTGGCTTAAGTCTACATTAAACGTTAGGAAAAACTTCTTTACTGTGAGGGTGATGAGGTGCTGGCACAGGTTACACAGAGAAGTTTCAGATACCCTGCCCCTGGAGGTGTTTAACCTGGAGGTTGCATGGAGCTCTGAGCAGCCTGGTCTAGTGGCAGGTGTCCCTGTCCACAGCAGAGGGCTTGGAACTGAATGATCTTTAAGGACCTTTCCAAACCGTTCTATGATTCTATGAATTCTCTTTTAAAACTGTAACATGGTTTCTTGGCAGACTTTTTTTTAGCTCAGATATATTTGTATATACAAATACAAGAAGTCTAAAGTTCACTATTCCGTTGAAGAGAATTGCAATCTTTCTGCTTGCCTCCTGCTGAGATTATTCATGTTTGCATTATTGCCACATCTTAAAACCTTAAATGCAAGAAAATTCCAAGTTACAATATTAAATATCATCTAATATCTAGTGCCATCCTTGTTTATTCTTTCTAGCATCAGGGAGCTTTACAGGACCTTAATATCTAATAGGCAGTGAAACAGATTATATTCAAGAGGTTGATCTCCAAGTATTTTGAACACAACCTCACCAAAATTGCCAGGTTTTCAGCACTGGTATCTTATGCAGGTGTACAAGTGGGAAGTATGTGGTCATAGTTTCAGCTTTTCAGAGAGAATTAATTGACTTTCACACATGATTTTGATTATTGTGAAATCTGATTTTGTTCCTCTTGGTAACAAAAGCCAAATATTTCATAATTATCTGTGAAAGGCAGTGAAGCTTCAGTATGGGAGCAGCTCAGCCCTTGGGCTTCCGTAAAGCATTAGTAGTGTGACTGCTATTTTCTTAAGATAGGTTAGGAAAGGGATTGCCCTCAAGGACGCTCCTGATGGACCTGTTCCAGAGCTGCCCCCTTCAGCTGCTGGAGCCAGAGACCTAGAGCAGCTCCCCAGTTTCCAGGCTTTTGAGAGAACCAGGGGAAAATACCAGCATCTCAGAAACAGATTTTAATCTGCCTGAACCAGCAAATTCCTACCAGAAAATATTTTGTCAGAACTTTTCCAGTCTCTTCATTTGTAATTAAAGGCTTATGTTTTACTATAAAAGAGATTATTGTGCTGTGTGTAGCATGTTTCTTGGTATTAGTGCTGTCATTTGGATATTAGGGGAGGTGGGATGGTGTTGGTGCTGATCCTCTCCATCCTAACTTTGAATCATAAAATACCAAAGAAATTTCCTCTTGCTTTAGAATTCCTTCCCATAACTGAAATGAAGGTCAAAATTGCTTATAACACCTTCGACACAGGCACAGGATTCTGAGAAGGAATCACATCAGAAAAGCTATCAGTCTGTGGCAGGAGCGGTAATGGCCTGGACCAGGCCCGGCAGGCAGCACCTGAACCCTGGTCATGCAGAGGACTTTGTGTAATACATGGCAAGAATTTCTCTCTTGTAGTGGAGAAGGTGAACTGTTCCAAAAATAATTAAATAAAACCTTTGTGAAATTAATTCTCATACCATTGCAAACTCGTTATGCCACTTTATTGTTATATATGACTCATAGTTATGAAAATTTGAATATTATTTTCTTCCTCACAACTAGAAAATTGACATGGCCCAATAGGATGCAGATGTAAAACATGCAAGTCAGACTTGGTCTTTAGAACCATACAGTTTCTTCCATGTTCTTTTTAACCTGTGCAATTCACAAAGAACAATAGAGTTTGAAGTATGCCTATCTTTGGGATATGCAGCAAAATTCCGTATGGACTGCCTAATGGAATCCTTTTCTTTTGCTTTCTGTTAAAAAATTGAAAATACTAAGACGGAAGTTTTAAAAATAGGAGATTACATTTTTTATCAAATAAATGTGGCAGTGAAAAGCATCTCCTACTCCTGAAATCTTTTGTCTTTTTCCAGGAATACACTATTCATTTTTAGATTTTGGACCTTTTTTTTTGGCTTTTTTTTCCTGAATAGGAAGTCACATGTTTTTATAGAAAAAAAAATTAGTTCATAGTCATTATCCAACTCATATATGGTACTTGTAATATATGGTGTCTATAAGACGTATATTGGGAGCAAAACTGCCAGTCACAACACAGGGAAAGCACTTTTCTTCAGCACTAGAAGAAAATACTTTAAAGGCACAATACATCTCAGTGCAGGATGTTGCAGGAGTGCTTCTCCCAAAATACACATTGCATTAACCTGTCTGCATCAACAGTTTTGTATCATTCCTTGCTGAGTTGGCCAGCAGATGTGAAGTCACAATGGAAACAAAATTTAGCTTGTAATATAGACTTTTTAGTGTGGGACACTGATCAGAGTTGCAAGAGACTGAGACATACTAAGAGAAATAGGGCCCCACTAACTTGCAATTGCTACCTTGCTAATTGCTAAACTGCTAATGTTTGTAACTTGTTTGACCATGCTCAGAACTCAGTGCTCCTCACATGCATTTGACCACATTTGTCACTTTCTAAGTTTTAAGGAAGGGAAGTGTGAAGAGGCAACAGCAAGCAGTCAAGATGTATCCTTCAAGTAATGACGTGGATTTGATAGGGCTGAAGCTGTAGTGAGGACAAATTTTTACTAGTTTAGATATTTTCCCTCGAGTTATCCACATAACAGCAGATTCATTTTCGTTTATGAGCACATTGCGTAATGTCTCCTATTCTTGCCCAGCAAAGAACAGTGATCCACTGCTTTTCACTAAATAACTAGGTTATTTTACCAAAGAATGTGCATCCACTCCCCTGTAGGACTGGGATTTAGCCTGTCAACCTGCCATGGAGCTGTGTTCAAAGTATCAAGAGAAAAAAAGGTGTACAATTTTGGGGAAAGGTCTAAACACTTGCCATGGAGTTCAGGCACTCACCTCCTATGTAAATCCTTATTAGATACCTGAGATGGATAAAAATAATATGGCTAACAACAGTTAACTGCCTCTTCTATGTCAAGTCAAACCTTACAAAGCACTCCACTTCCTAGAGGATGTGGAGGTGGTGATGGGATGAGTTCACCCAGACTGGTAGCTTTACTACTTTGCTACATTTTTCATGGCCAGAACTTCTTTTTAATGTGCTCATTATGCTGTTTTTCATAAACTTTCCTGTCAGCTGCTTGAAGTGACCTGTAACCTCAAGAGTGACAGTCACCCCTAGACTGGTGGTTGTGTCTAAAGCAGGATCATTATTGGACTACACTGCACCATAGAAGTCCATGGTAAAGACCTACTGAGGAGGTTTTGTGAAAGGCATTTTGCATCCCAACGCAATCCTGATGAAGCTAAAAGGAAAGAGAGGTTCCTTGCCTTACAGTAAATTACACTGGAGTAACTTCTGGTTGCTGAAAATGAGACTTCAGGCCAGCATAGGCCTCCAAACCAGCATGCACAACTGAGCTTGGGGGTGACAGAAGTGAGTAAAAGCAGTCCTGCTTATTAGAGAAAAGAAGTTTAACTATGAATTGCATTACTTAGATGAGACGTTTTCTTCCACAGAAGTTAATAAACATGCAAATTTTTGGCCTCTGTGCCCTGAGATCATCTGAGCTGAAATGGATGGATATAAATCCTAACTGGAGCTAGCTGAAAAAAATCTAATACCCATGAAGTGCTTGACTTACTATATAGCTTTGTCAGACAAGGAATGGGGTCAAAGGAAAAATACGGTAGAAAGTGTGCTAAGCATACTGTCAAAGTGCCGCTGAAATGATGAGACACAGGTAGTCTCCTTTGGCCTGTCCTGCTTAGTGTCAGCGACAAGAAAGACACAACAAAGATGATGTCAGGCTAACATGACAGCAAGTTTGTTCACAGAACTGTGATACCATACACAGGGAATCCAGATCAACGGTGACTCATTCAGTTGAAAGAAAGCAATGCTGACTGAATTAGACAAAAGGAAGGTTTCTATACAATTTCTTAGCAATGCGGAGTGGGAGGAAAAAGCCACCCCACAGGATGAACCAATGAAGACTCTAAAAGGAAGAATTAATGGTTATTTACTGAAATCTGCCAATTTGTATTCTAGCTTGGCATGTCACACCCCTCCAAACCCCTTACACACAGAAGAGCACTTATCCTGTGATACACAGATGGGATGAGGAAAATACTGAAAAACATGGAATAGAGACATAAAGTATATATACTATATATATACGTAGACCATTTTGGATATGTTCGAAGAAAAAGCCTTTAGCTCTCATGCTGTGAGGCCTAACTAAAACAACAAAATACTCCCCATTCTGCAACAAATATAATTTGAGAACAGGTATGTGAACTTACGCAGCTTTAACATAATTACATTTTCATGAAATCAAGATCTTGCTACTTATCATATAGTATTTTTCAGGTTGTCAAGAAAAATACTATTTAAAAGAATATATACTATTGATTTTTGTGAATAACAAACAGGCAGTCTGTTGCCAACAAACAGACAGACACACATGCAAGCACTTATAGCCTTCTTTTCCAGGATAGCTGCTAACTGTGCAGATCTGGTTATTTATCACACTGTATAATCTTACTTTCTTGTACACCCATCTTTAAATACCTGAAATCCTCTTTCTTATTTTTTTTTCTAAAATTAAAATGCTACTGAGGCCAGAACAAGCATTTTCTTCAAGGGTACAGAGACAAGTGGTGAGAGTGTGCTGTCCACAGAGAATTACAGCATGTAGACATGATAAAAACATCAGCAAGTAGACCATGAGTTGACAGTAAAGTACACATGTATGAGATTTCATCAATTTTTAATGGCTATATTTTTTCAGAAAAAGGAAGGAAAATACTATTCTTCCAATATCATAAATAACCATAATTTTCTTAAGGTGAAATACACATTTTCAAGAAATGTGATAAACCTCCTACATACTTACTAGACATTCTTCACACTCTGAGGGATAAATCTCACCCACTTAGAATGGTTGTGGCTCTCTGTCAGATATAAAACATATGGTGAAAATATGAATATAGAAATACAGGCAAATATAATGAAAACACTTTTGGCTGCATATTAGACTATGTCTTCATAAAGTTTATATATTATTTTCTGCAGGTCAATTGCTCATAGCTTCTGGATTTTAAAATTAGATAAGAAAAATCAGAGTGTTTGCCAAAATGCTGGAAACAAGGGCTTTGCTGTGTGTACTGCTTCTTTAGTATATTTTACATGGCTTTTTTATTCAGATTTTTTCCTAGTGGTTCTAAGCACTGTTACGTCACCTAACAGCATGGATTTCATGACAGGATATTACAGCAGTGATGGACAACTCTGATAGGAGATTTTTATTAACATGATAGAAATCACAGTATTGTGTTCAGTACTTTGAACACATCAGTACTTCGTACACGTTAGTACTTCAAGAGAAAATGCAGCCAGCCTTAAAATTTATTATATGAGATGTTAATCTACAGGTAAAAAAAATCCCCAACCAAAATAAAGACATCCAGCTGGAATCCAAGCCTCTAATTCCTTACTATTTTAAAAAAGTATAGCTTTTTAAATACTTGTTGAATGTGTAGATCCCAAATCAATGTGTAAACCTCTGGTGTTTTTCCTTTAAATTAGTAAGTTTTTCTTTCTATCTAGAAAATAGAAATAACTGTAGCCTGGACAATTTACTAAGTTTCAATGGTGAAGAGAATCCAAATACATCAGCAAGGCAAAGACAACTGTCTCTCCAAGTTGGAAATAAGCAACAGCAGCTTAACACAAAGGTGTTCTGATAGTATCTTTTATTTTACTTGTGTTATGGGCTCAGATCAATCTAAAAATGCCTGAATAGCAACTTTGTTCCCGTTCTTGCATGCTTTTGAAGGCTGGCATTTTAGAGGTCATGAATGAATAGGCTGATGAATACTTTTATAAATTTGTGTTTATTCAAATACCTTTGCAGGTTTGAAAATCTCAGTCATGAGTCACTGGTGCTTCTCTCTCCTACAGGACAATTTTTTTTCTGCTTTGTTTTTTTGTCTTCTGAGGTAAGATTCCTTTTCTCTTCTTCACCAAACCAAGACTGTTGCAGAAAGCTGAAGTAGTGATTTCCTTTCTTTTTTTTAATCTGTATCCTCACATGAAAAAGGCCTAATGCACTTAGCAAAAAGATTAGGTTGAGCAAAGCCAAGTAGAGTATCAAGTATTGTAACTTTCACATCCAAATGAGGTCTCACTCCTCATCTTGCTTTTCACATCTGTTGAAATATGGTTTCTGTTATGGTTTTGGAAAATTTCCATTTACTGTAAGTTTCAGACGGTATTGATGAGGTCACTGTTTACTTTGAATAGCTCTTTGATAGGAAAAAAAAGAGTACAATGGAACATTCAGGAAGCATGGCATGTAATACATTATTAAATTAATCATATGAACGTTGTATTCAGACATAACCTCTCTTAAGCCCTAGGGCATAGCCTTAGGGGACAGCTGTCCCACAACTCCACATTGACAGCAGGTTCTCATGTAATTGCAACAAGTGATGCTGATTATTGATAGATAACAGCCATGTGAATTCTGCCTGCTCAAGCCACTGTGTACAGCTGTATAAACCAGAGAAGCAGACTGGAGAACAATGGGCTGAGGTGTGCTACCCACACATAGGCCTTTTCAGAGGATATTTCTGCTGCTTGTACTCTGGTAGCAAAAGACACACTCTTCATATTAACTGGAAGTGTCTTTGCATGCTTTGCTGGTAGGCTTCTGAGAACAGACTTGGAGTATAGTCAAAAGCCTTATCTAGGTGTTAGTCATGCTTACACACTCAAGTTGAGGCTTCAGAACCAGTTTGTGGTTATGTGCTGACATTGAAGAGGCCACCATGCTGCTTCCAGTGTGGAAACAGTGCTGTTTCTGTGAGCCCAGCATCATCCTTCACACTCCTCACTGGGAGCCCTCCAGCAGCTAGACTGATGTGGTGGGTCAGAAGGATAAGCTCAATGATTTTTCTAAAAGCTGGAGTTTTTTTGTTTTTTCATTTTAAGCTTAGTGTATGTGATTTGTTTCTTTATTTTTAATGACAAACATACTTGAGAACATGAATGGAATGCAAGCAGAGACCCGTGACGTCACCTGGTAATGATATAGAAAGTGTGAAGTACAGCTGTATTGCTCTGCTCTGTACAGTATTGCTCTGCTAAAGTCTAGATTCAAAAGGATATTCATGCAGCAAGCATATTTCGTACAACTTTGCCTAATTCACACACTGTGAGGTGTACAGTGAAGATTTCTTATTTTCAGGGGCTCATACCTTCTTTCTTTGAGGAATTCTTTTAACTTAAGACATAACCTGGCAGCCAGCTGATAAAGTGGCCAGACTTGGCAATCAAATCGTAACAAAATACTGTTTTCTTCATGAGAGTATAAATTTGGCAGAAGCAAGCTAGTGAGAATCTTAAAAGACATTGGCCTTCAAATTATGGATAAATGACCATGTTATGGGGAAGAATACGTAGTGATTAAATATATTTTCTCTGTGTAGTATATTCTAACTATATATTAAGGCAGTTTCAGGAACATGGTTTTGGTTTGTTAAAAGATATTTTACAAAAAAATTACTGTTTAACTTGTCACTTTTGCTTGACAGAATGTTCCATGTTTAGCATGAACTGCACTTGTTAAATACTCTAAATTAAATTTGTCTCCAACACATCTTTCAAAATGCTGTTTAAAATATTCTGTGATCCTTTGTCTTTTAGGTATTGAAGTATTTCTGTCAATATGTAAAGCATACATAAGTAATTACACATCAGAATTCTTTTCAGTGATGCCTCATGCACTGTTTGGGATAGCCTATGAAGCGCTGTGTTTGGCAATCCTTCATAAAAATAATTCTATTTCTTCATAACAGTAGGGACTTTGGGTTTTGCTATGGCAAATTAAAAACAGCTCAGTACTTCTGAAGAGTTTAATTTAGATCCCTACAAAGTGAAAACCAGGTATATGTGCTTCAAATAAGAAAATTAATTTTTGCATTTAACCCAAATCATCATGTAAATAATGTAAATATAGAAACACACTCTTGAAATGAACCCAACAAAAGCATATTTAGAGACAAGTATTGAAGAAGAAGGGTAAATAAGACAAGATTGTTTAGCACAAAGCAAGGCCATGAAGAGTCTCCATGCGTAAAACTGCACCTTTTCTGAAAGACCACAGATCCCAAGGGGTAGGCAGATTCTTGAAGTGGTTTGAAAGGAAGAGTGATGGATCAGTTGGCATATACACAAGCACAGCTGCGTGGTAGAGAGTTCTAGAGGAAGTAAGATTATTTTTATAACTTGAAACTTCAAGATATGCATTTAAATGATAGGGAATTTCCAAGAAAAAAAAATATTTCCTCCAAATAATATTATTACATCCTCAATATGTGCTGGTTGTGTATTCCTGTAAAGTCAGAAGCATACACGGTTGTGCATACCGAGATGTAAAAGGAAATAGGGTCTTATGCATGAAGAAATATCACAAGAAGTTTTTAGAATAGTGAACTCGATGAGAAAAATTGCAAAAGACAATGTATTTCGCATAACACAAATTCAGTTTGAAATCATATGAAAGTGATCAATACCTTTAGCAGAAGTAAAGGAACATGGAGCTTAAAAAC
This sequence comes from Donacobius atricapilla, assembly GCA_013397315.1. Taxonomy (NCBI): domain Eukaryota; kingdom Metazoa; phylum Chordata; class Aves; order Passeriformes; family Mimidae; genus Donacobius; species Donacobius atricapilla. The sequence goes on from WBMY01012324.1 coordinate 1,355,887, forward strand.
CTGCTGCTGTTGACACTTTAATTAATTTTTAAAAATGCATGAAATCTGGCTGATTCTTGCAACTAAGCTTCTCTGCTCTAGTCAGAGGAGAGGAAGAAAACTGGCATGCTTAAATATAAATTTGGCTGCATTAGTAGGAAATCTACTGTAGTCATAAATGGAAAGTATTCAAACTAAAATGTCAGTAGTAGAAGATGACAGGAGTCAGTGTTAGAGGTCCAGATTTTAAATATTTACGCAAACATAACGTAATAGCGATGTGGAAAGCAAAGACATCCAAGTTTGCAGATAGCACTTAATTAGCAAGTACTGCAAATAATGAAGGAATGTACAGTCAGAAATCAGAGACTGGATGGAGAAAAAGTCAGGTGAGAGTAGCTGTGATAAAGATGGAGTTTTGTAAAGGTAACATGCAGAATTTATTAAATGTTTAAATTTTGTAAAAAACTTAACCTTTAAAAATGTTGATAAATATGTAAATATGTAGCAGTTGCTGTTTATTGTTTTAGTGCACTTGTTTTTCTTAGGGACTACAGACTCCTAGCTCTAAGGAGTTACAGAGTTGCAGCCATTCCAAGGTCTCTTGCAGGGCCTTTGGCTTAGATAGACCAAAACACTTAGGCAATTACAGGAATTTTGCTAATACAGAACCCCAAGCCACTGTGCTTCTCTTTCCCAAAACAAGAACTTACATGCTGCCTGGCAATCTGTTCCTTTGCACACTCAGCACCATCTCTACCTGGGCAGTACGGAGCTGCTCTCTAGTCTCACACAGCAAGATGAGGAAACTTGGTTCTCAGTCAGAACCAAGGAGACAGAAGCACATTCCCATTCCCTCTTCAGCATCAAAATCCCCTGCTTAGTTAAATTCAAGTCTCAGCAAACATAAGTAGAGAAATGTGTTCTTTATACTTGTCCGAGAACAGATCTAAAATGATAGAAATTCTGTCTACTCCAACCTCCTTCTCACAGTCCTAGCTCAGGTTGGCTGTTGGTTTCATTTTAGTCAAATCTTGAAAATCTCCAGGGAGATTGCCTCCTCTTCTCTGGGTACCTGTTTCAGGGCTGTGCTACCTGATTTTAAAATCTTTGGTCTGAGCCTCTTGGGCTGTAGTTTGTGCTGGTTTTCTCTTCTTATGCTGACTGTGACTATCTAGAAGAGTTTGACTGTTCCTAATTCCTCTTCAGCTGTTGCAGATTGCATTTAGATCCATTTCACTGGCGGGCTAAGAATACCTTGCTTAACCAAATAGATCTTCTGCTGAAATTCCCCACCTTCCTGTGCAACAGAATATTTTGTTGGATATTGGATAATGTTTGGATTAACCTGGGCTAAGGAAAACAGTGATTCACACAAATTTGAGGATGCAGCTTGTCCTCCAGAACCAGGCTGGCTGCTCACACAAATTTAGAATCACAATCATAGAATCATAGAATATTCTGAGTTGCAAGGGACACATCAGAATCATTAAGTCCAACTCCTGGCCCTGCACTGGACACCCCAAGGACCACACCATGTGCCTGAGGGCATTGTCCAACAGCTTCTTGTACACAGAGACACTTGGCGCTGTGACCACTGCCTGGGGGAGCCTGTTCCAGTGCCCAACCACCCTCTGGGTGAAAAACCTGATATGTAAGCTGAAATTCCCCTGACTCAGCTTCATGCCATTTCCTCAAGTCCTGACTCTTTTCACGAGAATGAAGAGACCAGTACCTTCCCTGACTCTTCCCCTCGTGAGGATGCTGAAGACCACGATGAGGTCTCCCCTCAGTCTCTAATCTAATCTAATAGATGTACCTCAGGTAGCTAGGGTCAAATGACAAACCCATTGCAGGAGTCCAATATCCACAGTTCAAAGCACCCACTGCTAACACAACCCCAGATTCCTGCTTCATAAACTGCTGAGTCTTTGCAGCAGAATGGGGTGCATGCAGATCCATTATTATTTAAAAATAAACCATGTTGAAAACATGGGCCACACAGATTTATTTGAGTCTGACCAGTAGAAAAGTAGCTGTGGAAATTTCCAGCATAAACTTTCATGTTTATGTTTGCTTTCAAACATACTGTACTAGCATTTTTTAAAAACTATAGTTAGCACAAAGGTTTTAAACTATCCCATCACTTTTGCTACAGGGCCAGCTGATAAGTCATAGCAGAAATTTGTTTTTAAGCATTGTTAGCAGTTAAATGTTTTTGAAGGCTTGTATGCTATGATATTCATATTACGCTATTTGATGCTTACATACTCTTTTTTTAACACAAATCAGAAGCAAATAGTAGTGAAGGATTTTTAAATTGCACAAAGGCATCTCCATCTATAGAGCATTTGGAAGATACGATCAACTTCTGAGAGACAGAGCCTGTGTCTGTTATAAAACTTCTCCTCAGATATTATTTTATCATACCTTAGAAACAGATTCTTCCCTTTATGTTTATATTTGTGCAACTGAACAAAGGACAGTATGGGTGAACTACTGCTGCTTAACCCAGCATTTCTTTCTGTCTCTATTGCGTTCTTTTCCATCCTGACAATCTGACAGGGTCAAACATTTAACCTTGCAGGTCACAGATCGGCTAAGACTTGCCCTCGTTTGACCCATGTGAACAATAATAAGGCCCCTTTTCCAATAGTCTTTGTCCTGACTAACCCAACTATAGTGTCAATTAACTTGGCAAGGCTTAAAGCCACTTTGAAAATCGTTCACTGTCTGAGGAATGTTAATAAGCAGAACAGCTGTTTTCAAGAATCTCGCACTTTGTGTTTCTTGTAGTAAGAATTTTACTAATTCTTCCCTCATTGTTTGCTCTCATATGACATAAGATATAAACTGATCTGCTGACCTCAAAAATGTGTTTTTCTTACAAAGGGAGTAATTTCTTATAAGGAAAACAGTATTTAGCTAAAATGTCTAAAAAGGTTTTGTTTAGTTTTCTGCATAAAGACCTAATTTGGTTTCTTGCATTTCTACTAACACATGCTTCTAGCAGGGGTTTGGATCAGATGATGTCCAATGTCCATTCTAACCTAAATTCTTCCATAAATGTTGCTGAATTAAAAGGTGGTTTAGACTCTTTTCTGCTTGGTTCAGCCCAGCCCATGAAGGAACCAATTTCAGCAGTTGAATAGAACTAGCCCTGATTTACTTTTCAGTCCAGTTCTAACCTACTTCCCACTGGAGAGGTTTATAAATCATGTATCTCAGCACTTTTAATGTCTTGCATCCAATAGGAGCCCTTTCCATATTAGTGAACTGCTTCCTTCACCAGAGTAAACACTACTCTAGCCTGGATAAACACCTTTCAATTTAAATTTTAAAAGAATAGACTTATTTAGGTTTTGTCTTTGAAAACAATATTAACCTGGAATTTCAGGCCAGGATAGCACTTTCTATCATGAGTGAGATGAAATCTGATGCATTGCCACTCAAATGGGTTATGATGTGAACGTTATATAAATGAGAAGGAAAGCCTACAAGTTTTCCAGTGAGCTATAAAGTTCAGTTTTTCAAATCTAGAAGGTCATGAGAGCCTAACACTGGAAACTATGGAATTAATTTACATTGCACACTAAAATATAGCATTAAAAATATAATACCCATTCCAGTAATAAGCTTACACATATTAGTAAATGTCTAAATTGTACCTGTAATGCACCACTGTTGAATATGGGTGTTACAATAATATCTAGTTACAGGACTGCATAGTACTATTTTCTCAGGACTCCTGCCTTCAAGTTCCCTTCATGGTCCTTTGGCATTCAACATCCAGTCTAAAAAGTTAGGCCTGCACAGGACATGTCTGGGTCAAACAACTGAATCATCCCACAGCCCTATTTTCCTATATCCTAGTTCCCGTGATCTCTATTCCCCTCCTTACAGACAGATACTTCAAGCCTCCCTCTGGTCCGCCAAACTCTTTGTCCTAATATGCTCCTCCTCTAAACACCTCTGGCCATCTATGTACTGAGAACAGAGCTTTGTCCCTTGCACAGCTTGAGCAAGGACACCTGGAACTGCCAATGCTGAGCTCTCATCACATGCACTCTTGGTACCAGTCTCTGACTTCATCTACTCCAAAGAAAAACCCAGCTCTCTTTGAGCTGAAATCTCCTGCAGTATATGTAGCAGCCTTTTAGAACTGTGACTTCAGAAACCTCACAATCCTCTAGTCAGTGTTTTCAGACTGAGATATTTTCTTTCTGGTTCTTTTTTTCATCTTTGTCTTTCTTCTTTTTAAAGAAGTCTTAAGTCTTTCAGGATGCAGTTCTATGTCAACAACAAAGAGCATAGACCGGACACTTCAGTCACCCTTTCCAAATTTTATGTTTCTGTTTCAAATCATTAAAATTTCACACAAAAGAGGTAACCAGAACATTTTGGTTTGGACAGAACGATGTATTTTCTCCAAATTTAGTTCTTGGAAATAGTAATTTTGACTGAAATTTTCCAGAAAGATTCAGCCTGAGGCAGATTACCCAGTATGCAAAATTTCAGGCCAAATAGTTAAATTTTGGCAAAGTTATGAGCTACAGAAAATGGTTTTGTAATGGAATTTCTGGGCAATTTTAGTAGACAGTGCCACCAGTCCAATCTACCACACATACAAAAGGTACTTAAAATTTCATTAATTTTCTGGGAAACACTAACATTTTTTTCATCACCCTAGAAATAGCTTGCTAGACGTTTTCTGGATTTTCTGATTAAAACTGCAAGTGAATGCTGAACACAACTGAATACATCATTCAAAGTCTGAGTTTCAAAGAAGACAAGGATGTATTACAGGAATTAGCAGTTGAGGGACTGAACATGTACAAATGCATATATTCACAAGCACTTCCATGTCCTTTACACTGTGACAAACAATTCTATAAAAGAAGAAATTACTTTTGATGCAATTCCAAAAGCAGAAGTTTTCATGTTACTGCCAGAGGCAACTGGGCTAGAGATAGCACTGAACATTATTTGCACTCATACAAAGATGCCGGTGACAACTTTCATGCTACTTCAAGACATATTTGTATAAATATCATTTCAATATTAGCAGCATTGGTTTTGAAATTGTAGTTTTTGTTCATACATACTTACATACGTACATGCACCCTCTAAACAGGGCCTTTATGCTCACGTGTCATTGTGTGGCAGATTTGAGAATACAATTTTAAAAATCAATCTCAGCTTCTCAAACAGAACAGTTTATTCAGGCCTAAAATTATACTTTTTCTTTATTATGTCCTTGAAATGGAATTTTCTTGATAAACTCAGTACATTAGTGCTTAATTTAGTATGATCCATTGTCCTTGTACATATTTTCAGCACTTCTCAGCAAACTGACTAATGCTTTTAGTTCCAGAGAATTCCAGGCATCTTTAAATTGTTCAATATAAAGTCAGTGTAGTGAAATTAAATTGAATAATTATGAATTCCTTGAAAATTAAATCTGTAGTTTAAGACCAAAGCCAATGCATACTAATTATTCCAGCTATGAACTTTGATCGGTAAGAGCAAGCTGTACTGATGAGGTTACTTTCTCACCCTGCCCAGAAATGTCTTTTCATCTCTTGCATGCCATCAGCAACTGAATCAAGAAACCTGGTTTGGTTTGCACAGGTCAGGTGGCCCTGAGACAGAACAAGCTTCCACTTACTGAGCATAGACAGTGACACTTTGGCTGACTTTGTTCAGTATGTTCACTAGCGGTTCATAAAGCTAGCCAGTAACAAATGAAATGTTATTTTCTACATTATAACATTATTTTATGCATTATTTTCTACACTTACGAACAGTTAAAACTATAAAGTGGCTAGAGTTTATTGCAAAAGGAGCTCAGGTGTTTCAAAACATTGTTAAACAGGATGGAATAGGCAGCAGAAGCCACACTCTGGGTGTAGTTTTGTACTGTGCCTTGAGAACAGCAAAATCACTTCAGTTTCCATTTTCACATCTTTTCTCTTGTAGAGCCACTTTAACCCACCCTTTGCTAATGCCTCCTGGGAGGAACTGTTCTCACAGCCTCAAGAGGCAGAGCTATGCTTGAAGAAAGCCAAGCAGCAATGTGTCTACACACACTGGCAGCACCTGACCCAGATGCCACCGCCAGGGCTTGAGCCAAAGTTGTGTCATTTAAAAAAGAAGCAGATCTTTAACCCAGCTACTGAGAATCAACTTGTGTTTGTTAAAAATGGTAGGAGTTTTGTCCTTTACTCCACAGAAACAAACTTGCCATAAACTTTTTAAGCTGAAGGAAAATGCTGAGGTACCCATACACAATCAAAAAGGATCAGAAAAATTACAACATGCTTTGAAGTTAAACTGACTTGTCATGTACAAATCAGTGAAGAGTGGTCGCAGGAACGTCATCTGGGAACATTTTGCCATCTACTGCTTCAGATGATAAAAAAATGAGGTCCAGACAAGAGATCAGAAGCTGATGTAGATGAAGAAGTGTTAGCAGTGCATGATCATACTTGTCTCATATTTAAAAGATGAGGTTTGGTGGCATAAATATGCAAGCAAGCATGGATGGCACTGAAGGCTGATTGAGAGGTTCCAGTAAGTCTCTCAAGTCAAATATGCGCATGAAAACTTTCCAGCAGAGAGCAGTGTGTGCACTGAAAGAGCATTGTGACAGCTGGGTACAGCTCCCATTCTGCTTTATAAATCAACAGCCTGAGTCCTGCAGAGGGAACAAAACTAGTCACTCAAAAGAACTGCAGGACTAAAAATTTCCTGCTCTTTCCAGGAAGATGAACCTTCAGAATGACAGGTTTGTAATCTGAGATAATTTGATACATTTAGTTTCACTTAAATAATTTAATTGCCTAATTATTGTAATTACTGAAAATGGGAATTATGGTATATCTGCATAACATAAAGCAGTGTCATATTGGAGACATCCAGATTGCCACCATCCACCATGCACAGTGCACTGCTATCCTGCCCTCAAAACACAGCAGCTTTCTGGTCATACTGACTCTGATCCTTGGTCTAGCAAATTCTGTCTAGACTAGGGAATATCAGAGTACTACCAAATCTACTTTTCAATGCCCTTATCTGTTCCTCACCAATAATTTAATGATAAATGATAAATCTTTTCAAAATTTTCATTAGAAAAGTAGTATAACAAATTTTGACAAGGTGCTGTAGAAATTATAAAAACAAATGAAGACACTGCAAGGCAAGGTAATATCAGACAGGAAAGAAATCAAGGGCTAAATGAATGAGCTTTAAAGGCTTCTCCAGGCAAGATGATTACTGTCATCTTGAAAGAGCATGTCCTGGCTTGGAGTAATTGGAATTGTATCTCAAGAAAAGTAGTAGCTGCATCTGTGACCTGAAAGCCTAGTTATTTTGGAAGAATGTTTTTTTAAGTTTTAATTTTTTTGTCAATAGCTCTGTAACTGCTGCTAACTGTTAAAAGCACAATTTTCAAACAAAATTCCCACTGACAGGCATTCTTATAGGCACTTTTAGTGAAGCAACTCAGTATTGAAATCCACTTCTGAGGCTTGTGAGAGTTGCTAGGTATAATGTAAATCTCAAAAGTCAGTCTACATCCAGTGATATATCAAAGCAATCAGAGGTTGCCTACTGTAATGACTGGGGGTACCTGGAAGAAGAAACAGAAAAAAGAGGCAGTTTCCAAAGACTAGAATCAAACAGAACCATTCCTCTTCTCTGAGATGTTGCTGTGTAGCAACACATGGTGTTAGTCATCAGTAGAAGAGCAAAAACTATCTTCTGCCTTGTCTTCTAATGACATTATTCCTCAGTGATTTTTGGTTTTAAGTATCTAAAATTAGCATCCATTTTATTTAATGTAGATAGTCCTTTTGGAAACAAGGAAAGGATATTATTAACAGTGTGCTTTCTGAAGAATTGATTTCATTGTCACCACCAGTGAGAGCCTAGTGAAAGGGCTGTTTGTGTTGGAACTAACTTTTAATCTCTGCAGAAGTCTGTAAAAGCAAACTCCTTGAACCACCATGAACTCTTGGCAATTATACGCTCCTTTAAAACTGCTCATTGTGACGAACTTAGCTTCATGATTCAGTCTCTTAATATTTGCATAAGAAATGAAAAATGAATCAATATCTGAACATAGTGAGTGCCTTTCTGAAAAAGTGAGAGGGAGAATGAACAGGGAGAAAAAACTAGAGTTTTCTGCTTTGAATTGGTGTAATGGAAAATGTTATTCCCCAATCACCTTCTTGACTCCTATTTATTACACAATATCCTCTTGCTTTCCAGTTCTGCTCATGCAGGCTTTCATGTTTCTGCTGAACAATTTCTATGATACTGTATGCCAAAAAATTAGATCTCCTTTTTTATCATCTGGCCAAGTTCAGGCCAGACACTCAGCTGGAATAAACCACAAATTCTCAGAAGATTCAGTATCACAGAAATTGCACTTCCTGTCTGCCTACTGATTAGAAAAGTGCCACGTCTTTATGTTCATATATTTTCTTTATTTTCTAACAAAGAAACACCAGAAATCCATATCCCCAGGTTTTATTCTCAAACACTGGAAGTCTCATAAACCTGAGTTTCTGATGTCAAGCATAATCTTTTCTCAAACTACATTATTCCTGGAAAAAAACCCAAATCACTCTTTCCAGGGCAGTTGAAGGCACTCAATAATTCTGAGGACTATTCAGTAGGAGTCACGGAAGGAAGGGTTCCACGATCTGGCGGAACTCCACAGAAGGCTCTGGGTCACTTAAACATTTCAGAATATTATCAGATAGACATGTTCCTTTTCTGAGATTTCAAAAAGACCTAAAAGTTTTGATTGGAAGGCTTAGCTAGCCAAACTGATCTTTTTTTCTTAATCCATTTTTTTTCATAATAAATTTTCTATACATTAAAGAGATAAAAGGTAGAATTTCTTGAGGCAGTGGAGATTAAAGAGAAGATAAAAGAAACTGACATCTTCCCTGAAGGAAGATTCCCTGAAGGTTACCATACTTTAAAGTCTGAGATACCAGCACTGGCATTAATCAGAAATTAAGCATGACACCACCAGAAATAGGATATCCATTCCTAAAGAGACTCAAAAAGAGCTGTAGCTTGAATTTGTGACTTGTGTGTGTGTGTGTGTGTGAATGGGAAGACATATAATATTCAATATGGTTATTATTAAAATAAAACTGGGAAGGATCAATGAATATATAGATTTTAGACAGTAGGAATCATGTGCTTATAGTAACAATAAACAATAATACTTGTTTCTCTTCTTTGTGATGTTGACCTGAGGATTTTGAAAAGGCTGAGATGGTCTAATTTTCCACAGGTAGCAAGAGAGTCGTTCAGCTCCTTCTCCAGCAGTAATGTTACCATTTTACTGAAAAATTAGCCAGCATACAGGCATGCCTACTATGCTACAGTCAACATTCAAAAACCCTCCCAACAACCTATGAAAGCTGACATAAAATTTTCTGACCAGAAAATTGAATTAAAATGTCTTGAATTTTATCAAAAGCATTGAATATAAACATCAGTAATTGCATAGGTGTTCTTCATTCACTCCAGAAAGGGAGACAGCAAGGCACAAAGAGCTCTAAGAATTGATAGTGGATTACTAGCTGCTCAGAGGTTGATGGGAAAATCTTATTAAACTTCAGTAGAAGCAGAATTTCTTTCTGAAGTTATGAGAGTTCATTAGGTGATCAGCCTTATTGCTATATTTCTTTGGAGACTAATTTGTAATTTTTGTTCTAGTGTGTGTAGAACTCAGAATCAGTTTTCCTGCTGACTCAGACTGTTGGATGTTGAGGTTGTCTAAGGTAAAATCACTTCTGGTTCCCGGTAATGTAATTTCTCTTTGCAGTTCAGATTGCTGTCAAAGACATACAGCAAGCTTTCTTTTATGCAAATATTTTTCATGTTTTAGAACTCCCCACCAAGAAGTATTAAAGGGGCTCAGCTAAAAAAGGGTTGGATTTTATTCTTTGTTTCTGCATTATCTGGCACAATGGAGTTAAGAATTAATGTAATACAAGTCAGAAAAGCTAATGAGAAGACAGTAGTGAAGTTGGCAAGGTGTTTGCTGCTTTTGTAGAAATGTAATAAAACCCCCCACAATTTGCAGTCTCTAGCTCCTCACCTTAACGAAACACCTTCAGTATGGACAGACAATTTTCCTTTTAGGAAAAACACTTCATGATGAACATTTCATTGTTGCCAGCCACAGTAAACATAGATAATTGGCTGTATAAACACTGTCCTCCATAAAGGTAAAGATTTCCTCTGCCGCAGGATTCCTGAGAGCCAAGATTTAATTTGAAGGGACAGGCCCAATCTTGCATTCTGAAGCTTGTTTCTTTGCTGTTCTGAAAAGGAACAGCATCTTCCCTTATCTAACAGACGTATTTATGAAAAAGACACCTCCCAGTTCCAAGATATATGTGCCCTGTCAGCCACAGCAATACGATAGATACTGCACTAGAGTATCAGAGAGAAAGATTTCAGTCTAGATGGTTTGCTGTCCATCCACACTGCATTCTGCACCAGATCGCAGCCACAAAGTCTATGCAAAGACTTTTCACTGAAAACTTTTTCCACAGAAGTAAAGGCTTTACTTCTGCCAACTTTAGGTGGAACAGAAAAAGAAGTTTGGAAAACGGACATATTACTGTCTGTTTTACCATTCTTTAGAAGATGCTTCTAGTAGTTCAAATTGCTGAGGACCTACAAGAGAAAGAGCACTTTTAAATGAGGGGGGAAGAAAAAAGATGCTTGTGATCTGTATTTTTCCCCATAAAGATAAACAGTAATTCATGCTGAATTTCTGTTTAATGAAATCTGGTGCACCATCATTATATAAGTTTTGATTTAGAGTTTGGCATAAAAGAAAAAAATTATAAAAATTAAAAAATAAAAGAGAGGAAGAAAAAAGATCTTTTCAGATTTAAGCTGAAACCATGACAATATTCCATTTCAGTGTGACTAGTACAAGTTCTGCAGGACCGTGCTGCACAAAGGTTTTTCTGCTTTTAGTTTTGCCACATTTGAAAAGAATAGATGTTTACTCCATGTATATTTTAGAGCTGATATTAAACAGTACTTTAAATTTGACCTGCAAATTATTCTAAAGCATTTGGTTGTCTGTGAAGATTTTAAGCCTATGCAAGCAGACATGTTTCAGGACACTTCTACATAAATTAGCTCTTTATTGATCTCAGTGTGCCTAAAGACTAGTGGGAAGGAGTAAGTACAGTGAATAACTCTGTTCTGATCAAAGAATTGGTCAACTAATATTAAACAATGTTGAAACTGATTCTTGTCAGAGAGGATGCTGTTTCAGGCGACAGAAGACGCTCCTTTTCACTGTTGTAGTAGGGGACAAGTTTGAGGGCCGGATGTGCCTAACACTTTCTGATACCCTGAAAGGAATACAATTAGTAGAAAGACTCAAGGGTATGCTAGCAGAACCCACCATCAACAGCTCATCTCTATTGTTCATGAAGAGCAGAAATTTTACATGCGCATCTGAAATGCATTTACAGAAGAACACCGAAGGCCATTACTGATATCTGTGCTATGGCATAGCCACTGCCTTTGGAAGTCTTCCTTTTCTTTTTTAAGTTCAATCACTCCAAATTCCTGGAAAAGTAGTTGACTGAGCAAGCTGTAGGACACAATATGGAGCACTCTGTCCTTCTGTCCTAAGCATAAACAGTTATATCTTTCTGGAATTTGAGAGAGAGCCAGGTCTCCTCATCTCTTATGAATGAAGGTTTCCTTAAGGCTGGTAAAAATATTGAATCCACATGAAAGAAGATAAAGCCCTTAAGAAAAAAACAATTCTGTCTTTCACTATTAGCAGACCTATGAGAATATTGGTCTATGAGCTCATGAAAGAAGAGTTCTGAAAACAGGAGGTCAACTCAGTCTGTTGTTTCCTGCATCTGAACTCTTCTGTTGTAGCAAACTATTGCCCCTTGATGATTTCCTGACCTGCCCTAACCTAACTCCCCTGCTCACTCTCCCGGTCATTAGAAGCTGATAGAGAAGGCCTCCTACTGGAGAGAGGAGACCTCCTCCTCCTCCTCAATTCTTTGCCAAACTGAACTGTCTTACAAGCTTCCTTGATTTCTCCTACTGCTCCCAGGGTTTAGTGAAGCCATGAACCCTTGGATGAACAACCACTAACTTGACCCAAATCAGTTAATATATTGAAATGGCAAATTAATGATAAGAGTAATATTCACCATCTTTTTACCTGTTTTTTTCTCGAAAAGGCTGCCAAGTGGCTGTTAGTGGGTAATGGCAGAGACGTTGATTTCTTCATCAAATATAAGTGTCTTAACCTTTATTTTAGTTAAGTAAAACAGTAGGATTACTAAATTTTTATGAGTTGTCTTCAAAATGCTCTCAGTCAGTGGAAGATCATTTCAGCCATGCAATGGCAATTTGTTGTCTATTGTAAAAAGATCATGTCACAAAGTCTCATTTCTAGATAAAAAAAATCCCACACAACTCACCACAGTGTTGCTGCGCAAGTAATGTATATTGTGTGTTCTCTAGGTTGGCTTAGTTTATCAGGAAAGTATGTGAGCATTATGATTAAGTCTCTGGTATTGTCTATTTTTGAAACAGCACTTCCGATTTCTGGCTACTGCTGCAATGTCTCTGACTTGCTCTATGTTCATTCTCTTTATAAGCCATTATGTAGCTTTCTTCCCAAGGCCCCCTTACTTAGGTCCTTAATATGAAACAGTCCTCAACTTTGCCAGTTTTTGTTTTTCCAGAACCTCACCCTGGAGAACAAGTTCATGGTTATATGGACAAGAGGAGAAAAAGTAGGGTGTTTCTGTCGGCAAGATAAAAGATACTTGTCTAATTTTCCAAAATTGTCTCATTAATACAAATTTAGTTGAGCTTGTATTTTTCTTTGACATCTGCTACTTCTGTTTAGATCCAACGTGTGGTTTGTGTGTCTAATATTTCTATCTGTTTCAGTTTGTCTAATAAGTGGAATTATCACTACTTACAAATCTGGTCTTGCTTAAGGCCTTGGACCATAATAGCTACACCAATAGTGCCTTTAAATACAATAACCTGTCAGAAATTACTGTTGCTTCTTCACATATCAAACCAAAAATTTCAAAAATATGTTGTTATGGTGAAAAAATAACTCATGAATTCACACAATCATATGTTGCATCTCCACTTAAAGTGAAAATTGCAAAGTAATCTATCACCTTCATTCCAGAAAGAGAATTGCATGGGTGAGTCTTGCCCAAAAATGCAACACCCCAACACTGACAAAAATGAGTGCATTGCAATCTCATCACTGCACTGAGACATACATAATTTTCTGGTAATTCACTGCCAGCCATTAGTACAAATCTACTGCTTTAAGTGAATCTTGTCTATGAGACATAGCTGTATATAAAAAGCAGCTTCTCAGTCATAAGAATAGTTCACTGTCTGCATTCAGCATCTGAGCTGCTTCATTCCCGGACAAAAATGGTATCTGACTACATTTAGTTTCAGTTAGCACTGCAGTGGTAAGACAGAGATAAGGGTTCCTTTCTTGTTGCATTGTTTTTCATATATGTAAAGTGGTGATTTAGCAGGGCTTTATAGACAGTCTCCCATTGCTCCCTTTTAGAGACATAATGATCAGATGAGTAAACAACCACTAGACATCATGGATGGCAATCTGAACAGGAGCCAGAAGCAGAACAACACCATCCTGGACTTATTAGCAAGAATGTGCAACATTCAGGAAAAGGGATTATTCATCTCTATTTGACATATCTGAAGTTGTGTTTGGAGCGCTATGTTTAGTTGTGATCTTCCTTGTACATGTTAGAGTAAGTCCAGTGGAAGAGCACCAAGATTATCAAGAGATCTGGGAAGTACAGAGAGAATCGGAGAAAACTTTTACTCAGCCTGAAGATCAATGGGCAAATCAAATCATATTCCAATTGCAGGGCAATGGAATGGTTATAGAGAAGATGGAGCCAATTTTTTCTCAGAGGTGCATATGGTGGAAAAATGAGATTGAATGAACACAAATTGTAGCACAGGAAAATCTCTATACAATCAAGGGGAAAAAAGTTTTCTCAGTGAAGGTGATAATCCACAGAAACAGGCTGCTCAGATAAATTGTGGGATCTCCACCCTTAGACACCTTCAAAGTTTAACTGCGTATGACACAGGACAATCCGCCCTAACAAGTTTTGGGTTGCTTTGAGAAGCAATCTCAGAGAGAGATTCTAGTGTAAATTAATAAATTATTCAACAAATTAAGATATATTCTTTTCTTCAGCATCTCCTATTGACAATTATAAATTGCTTCTACTTAAGCTGCTGACTCCTGTGGCTCCCTTTCGGTGGAAGTGATACAGATCTTACAGAGCAATGCAGACATCTATGTTTTATAATATTAGGCCTCTTGAAAAACAGACCTCTAAGTTTCATAATATTCAAGTTTTCTGAGAAACTATATAAAATAACTCCTGGTATCCTAAACCAAAGTAATTAAAACAGTTCTACTATATTGTAGCCTAAGTACATGGATTCACAACACAAGGGTTATAGAAGCACAACCTATAGCATAACTTAATTATCAGCACCAATGCTGAGACTAATTTGTATTTTTCTGGACATACACCCTATGGTTACCAGAATATGGAGATTTAAAGCAGTCACAATGGTGAAAATGGGAAGAAAGAGAATACCTTTTAGTTTAAAAGCACAACTTGAGGGTGTTTTCTGTTAATTAAGAAATTGTTGTGGTTTTATCTGTGGTTTATCTTCTGTTTTCTTGGTTTCAAAATTTACTTGCTACAAAGTCTTGGCTACTAAAATCAAGCCTGCAGTTATCTTTAACATATAACACATGAAGCCAGATTATGGAAGTTTTAGTTATCTTTAGTAGAGTCTAGATAACAGCAATTAGAATTGAAGGCGTGCCTTGACGAGGAAGGTATGGTTCAGTTTCAGCCACAGGGGCAAAATGAAGCTCAAAAAGACCTACTAAGTGAAAGAAGTAAAATCTTGGCTAATCAGATTTACACTATATAGCAGCTCATATTTTGGGGAACATAAGCAGTTTGTGTTTTGGTTCAGGACTGCTACCTTTCACCAAAATAGCTATGTTTTAAAAGTCAGTTTCCCTTCCCACCTTTTTCTGCATCTTTTAATTGCAGAGAGTACCTAAAGAAGTACATTATCTACCAAGACATTACAAAATCCAAAAGAAAACAGTCTTGGATTTTTAATATTATTTTGTTCTCTTTTTCTCACTTTATTAATGAAATAAATGTATTTAGATTTAACATACAAACCAGAACACTCTCTCAAGTTATTTTAGAAAGAGGGGGATTTTTTTTTCAGCATATATTAAACACTAAACTGAGTAGACTTCTGGCTGGGTGCCATTCAGACATGTAAAGGCAATGAGACTGAAATAAATAACCCTAATAATTTTATCAGGCATTTAATGTTGCAGCATGTTTGAAAATACCGTAGGAAAGTAGATTAATGGCTCTTTTATCTAGCTGCTTTTAAAATAATTGCCACGTCAACAAAGTTAAAGGAAGGTTCCATCTTAGAAATACGTGTTAACCCAGCATTTATCCATTGCTATACTTAACAAGATCAGCCATGATTCATAGCTATTTTTCCTCCTCAGAATTAGAAGTGGAATCCATGTACAGCACTTGTACACAACTGGAGATCTCAGGGTCAGTTTAATTCTTGCTTAAATTTCTCTGTGGTACTCAGAGCAATAAGGACACATCATTTTAATCCATACTAAGCAAACTTTAATAGAATATCAGACCACTTCTGGCAATTAAATGTGAAGGTGACTATGAATCAAATGTGCATCTACTTATACAACTGGTCCATCACATATTAATACCACAAGACCGGAGATTTTGTCACAAGGCTATTGAACACTGACTGACGTTTAAACTGCTGCATCTGCATTGCTTTGTAAATTGTGCCAAGGGGTGGACTAAAGACTGCAATAAATTTCTGTTTATGATGCTTACCTGACTCAAGGCAGACCATGTTTATATTCCAGAAAATGTAGGGAAGCCACAAACTAAATTACAGCCCTGCCAAAACATGGCTGTAAGAGCTGTCCCCTCTGCTTTTGCAATGATAAGCTCAAGCAGAAGTGCTAAGGATGGTTATGCACCACAGAATACTTGAAGACAATTCTAAACTTGGGCATTACTTAAATTTTAGACAATCTGAACTGAAGCTAAATGCAGACTGTTGTCCCAGACACCAGGCTATAAAAGTACCAATCATCCTAAAATTCATACCTCAGTTATGGTGTAGACACAACTTTTTTTTTGACCCATTTGAATATGGGCCAAAAAAGAAAGGAGAAAACTATTTATTTGCCCAAAATGTATTGAAACATCACAGAACAAAAAACAGACAACTTGGCCCATACTTTTTCATGTTTTCTGCTCTCCTCATTCTTGTGCATTTGAGGTTTTTAATGCTCTTCCTTCAGCTGACAATATAAATTTGTTTAAGCTCATACAGATATTTACTTTGCATAGTAAATCAGAGGTTACTTAATGGACTCATTCTACTCTCATTTAGTTTGGCTTGACAATAATGACTCAGTAAGTACAGAGCAGAGAAGGCTAAGTAAAGATGATGCCTAGACATTTGCTATTGCCTAAATTGCTCAATGGATCTGGATTTGCACCCAGACAAAATAAACTTCCATTTTATTTTGGTAGCTTGCTACATCCACTTTCACTGATGCAAATGACTCTGTCAGATGACAACATGCTGGACCCATTCAGGCTGGGAACGACAGGAGAGAGTTCTCTTGGGCAGCCTCCTACTCAAAGTAGGTCAATGTTGGATTCAAATAAGGTTCTTCAGTTCCTCAGTCTCTCTAGCTTACAATTTCCGATGAAAAGTTATCCCAATTGAGACAATATGCCTTTTATTGAATTGGAATCTCCCTATTTCAATTTGTCACCATTGTTTCTTATTCTCTCCCTGAGCAGCTCAGCCTTGTTCTGTCTTCACAGTAGCTTCCCTGTAGGTTAGAAGGCAGCTGTGTGTAAAAGGGAATACAGGTAACCTTGTCCCCTGATAAGTAATAGCTGTGTTAATTACCCAAAACAGCCTCACCCCTGATGAGTCATAGTTATATCCAATAAAGATAAGTGTGATAAAAGTGAGTGGATTAGTTGGTGAGGATCATGAGGAAGAAGGAGTCTGGGGAGAGAATTGCTGCTGTGAGATCAGCCTAGGTCTGCAGTTAGAGCCTGTTGTTGGAACCTGCAGGCACAGTCTAGCTGGGTAAAAGCCTGCAGTCAGAGTCTGCAAACTAATACCTGCAGTCATAGTTTAGCAGGAAATAACCAGCAGTCAGAGGCTGCAAGGGAAACCTACCGTAGGAGCTTGCTGCAGCCAGAGTCAGTGAATAGTTGGGTCCTGGTTTATTCCTCTTTACAGCTTAGCCATCCTGGCTCCATTTCATGCTATGATAAACAAGAAGTGTGTGTCTTGGCTCATTTCTACCCTCTAACAAGAGGGCTGCTGCAAACAGCTGTGCAGGCTGAAGCAGTCTAGATCCCTCAGCTGTGGTGGCTCTGAGCTTGCTGCCATTTACGTCTTTCTTGCACTGGGATCCACTGTTCCAGATGTGAGGTAATGAGGGTTGACTAAAGGAGTATGATCCATTCCTTTGGCTCTGCTCCTCTGAGTAAAGGCAAATATATGGTTAGTTTTCAGCTGACAAACAGGACAAGCCTCTAACTCACAAAGGCTAAATCTGCATAAGATATTTGTGTGCACAGCTCCATCATGTGAAATCTTTCATGTGCATATAATTGTCTCTGAAGGAACTGAAGCTTTCAACATGATATTGCACTAACTTTTTTCCTCTGATAAGAGTAAATGAAAACCTTTTCAAGCTTATAATTCTAAGAAGCAGCACTGATGTACTGCAACTGGCTATGTTTTAAAGCATTTTCAAATTTTTTTGCTAATTAAAGTCATCATTTTCCAGACATGCTACAATAGAAGTCATTAATGAAGAGGAGACATGGACTTTGTTTGGCAAGTCTCAGAGTGTAAAACTCCTTAACTGTATTTTACACCTACAGTTTTCAAGCCTTGGCAAACAGTTTAAAATAGAGAGATCTGAAAGCAGGTAAAATTTCTGGCACTAGACTAGAGTGTAGTGTTTAATGCTCAGATCCACCAGCAAGCTGAAACATGGTTTAAGAAGGTTAACTTTGTTTTTTTTTCTTACAATGTCCTATAGAGCACATGCCAATGCATATAGAGTCTGATTCTGCTGTCAGCTATACTAAAGTAAATCCAGAAGTACTTCAATGAAATTCACTGAATTGCAGTATATTCTTATTTATGTTCAGAAGAAAAATGGTCCTTAATTTCTAAGACAAGCTTGTCACAAAGTGTTATGAACACACAGTCTTTTAAAGCCTAGAGATTTATCAAAAGGGTAGGTCCTGTAGAGTGCTACAAGAGTTCCTTGGTCAGGGCTTTGACTGTAGATTATCCAGTTGCCATCTGTAAGTTAAGGCAAAACAATTATCTCTGTTCAGAAGCTCAGACAGCTTTGGCTGTAGAGTGATGTACCACATTTTGAGCCTTTCTCATATAGGGTCTGACATGTGAGGAGTTGGCTAGGAGTATGCACAGAGACAGACACCAGCAGCTACAGACCCCACTAGCTTACAGAAATATACTCCTTTTAGTGATTCCTTTCTCTCTGTTTACATTGTTCTCTGCACAATAGAAATGAGGCAACAAATGGGGCAGAGCTCACTATTGGAGTGATTCACTACCCTGTCCAGGCAACATTCTCACAGATCTTTCCATTTCAATGGAGCCCCAAAAATGCAACCAATATATCACATTGAGTTGCTTTCTTAGTACATCATATTGGTAGATTTGTCAGTAACAGCAAGATGATTTCTTTTTTTAATAGACTTATGCAGGAGGGGCTGGTTTTGATAACTTCTCATTTAAGCCACAGTGTTAAACTGGCCTGAAGGCTTTAACAAGAAGCAGCATTAGTGTACCTGCCTTACTTTTAAGAACAGGCAGAAGCTGCACGTGTGAATGTTTGCATTAAAGGGCATATGTCTCTGAACTCTGGTCCAAGAGAAGTCCAGCTCAGACAATTGCCATTAATTAATCTCTGTCTGCTGTTAGACAGCTGACCTCATCTAAAACATTTGCGCAATCAAAACACCTCCAATGGGGTGGTTCAGCTTCTTCATCTCCCTTCATCAGGTTAGGACCTGTTTGTAAGTGCAGTGTCCTCTCCTACTCTTTGTGCTGGCTGACTTCTTGTTGAGTCAGTTCAGCTTATAAAACCAAATGAAAAAGATTTCATTCTTTTGCTGGATGAGTTTTATGTCCCTTCAGAAGCTGAATTAACTCTTCACTGGGGATCCAGTGAAAGGCAGAGCTGACAGAAGTGAGAAAGTATCTATGTGGATGGGAGCAGAGGAAGGATAAGTGGAGCAAATGGAATAGGTAATTTGGGGCTTTTACCTCAGCATTCAGTAAAAGGCTGCATTCAATTTGGTGTTTAAACTGAGAACTTTTGCAGAAATAAAATAGTGCATTGCAGTCTTTCTGAATGAAAGATGTGTAATCAATTAGCAACAAAAACATCAGGCCAGAATAAACAACAAAGATTTTATGGGAAGATCTAATGCAACAACTTCAGTGATGTAGGGATTCAGTAAAAGAGAGACCTAATTGAGTTTGTACATACCCCCTGCCTCCAGATTTCTTTCATCTTACTCTGCTGGGAGATAAAAATAATATAGAGAAAACTCCAGTCTGTTCAAGATGAAATTAAATAACTGCTTAACAACTACACAGTTACCTGCAGTTTTGTTGGCTGGCTAGAAGTAACCGTATGAATTAGATAAAGGCACATTTACACTGTAAAAGCCTCTATTCAGTGCAAAAGAATGCAATAGTGAGCTTCTGTCTGAAGCCAAAAAGCTAATGTGTATAGCTTTTTGAATCTGGAGAGTCCTCTGTTACAAATAGGATCTGCAAAATGCATGAGACAAGTGTCTTAAATTCTGGAGGTGTCCAAAAGATCACTCTACACAGCGGCAGTGTTACAGCATCAGTAAGAGCCTGTGCTGAGCTGGAAAACCATCAGATTGACTCAGCAGCCATGTCATTCTATCTTAGATGTGCTATCTTCTGGAGAAGAGAAAACCTTTTAAGGTAAACCAACTGCAGTTTGTCTCAAATAACCTTTTTTTTTTTTTTTTTAACCTCCTTGTTATATCTGGGAGAAACCTGAGCTGAGTGTGCAACTGAAGCTACAAAAGATCTTGCAGAATAGCACAGAGATGAAGGATTACGCTTTAGGCATGGCTGCCACATAAAACCCTGCTGAAGATAGTTACACAACTATAACTGTCCAATAAAATTGTTGCAAAAAGAAAGGGCTGCGAACGCCAATGCATTTCATCTTTCGGAATTTGTCACTGGGTGCACTATTATGGGATTTACTAAGCAGCATTTGGCATATTTCCCTACCCTCTCATTCCCAGAGGGGAATGCTGCGAGAGTTGTAGGCAGCATCTTTGATTCAGACCTCAGTCAGGATCCTAAGTCCAGTCAGCATCTTAAAAATCCCCCAAAATACCTTAAAAATATAAAATTGCACATCTAATTCAGGTTCTAATTTTCTGTCTGGAGCATGAAAGTGCCTTTTTTTTTTTTTTTTTTCCTTTGTAAATGCAGTGTTTTTCCTCTTTGAAATGCTTCTGAATGCTTCTACACAAAGAACCTCCCTAATCCATGCTTTTGGTCATATTATACTTTATTTGATTTCATAAGTCATTCATTCCCATGTCCCACCTACTATCTCTCATTCAGTACTGAAAACAGGGATCAGGTCCTCCTATCAGCCATTCCAGATGATTGTTTATGTTACAGCCTAGAATTTAAACAAGCACCCTTTCTGTTTCTCCCATTCTGCTTTGAGGATTCTCTTGTGCTAACCTGTAAAGCTGTGTTAGTACCGTCTGTCAGTTCCTCAGTTCTTGGCTAGTGTGAAAAGAGTTAAGGTGCCAGCACAAGGGGCTGCACATCAAAAGGGCTGACAGCGTGAGATTTGCTTACCCAAACACTGTCATTTTAGGCATTGTGCATTTCCACTTGCTGCTGCATAGGAATGTCAGTCGTGAAGTTATCTTGAGTGGTAAAACACATCCCAAGTGACACTGAACATCTTCATTTAAGCAACCAAATCCCTCTTATATTGTCTTGCTTCCTTATTTCATATATTCATATATATCCTACTCATAGAATTATCAAATGGGTTTTTATATGGGGTTGGAAGGGACCCCAGAGACCATCCAGTTCTAACCCTCCTACCATGGGCAGGGATACCTCTTACTAAACCAGGTTGTCTGCCCACACAAGAGGTTTGGGAAGAGAGGTTGTCATTGGAGACTGAGGCAAATAATTTGAGCACCTCAGCGTTCTCCTCATTATTTGTTACCAGCTTTCCAGCACTGTTTATCAGGTGGGTAAACTTTCTTTGACCCTCCTTTTCTGGTTAACATACCATTAGAAGTCCTTCCTGTTATTTGTTGCATCCCTTGCAAGGTTAAGTTCAAGCTTCACCTTATCCTTTCTCACCCCATCCCTTCACAGCCAAGCTTCATCTTTTTCCTCTTCCAGGGCTACCTGTCCTAGTTTCCACTGCCTGTGCACTTGCTTCTTGCACTTTTGTTTGACCATCAGATCTCTACTTGGCTATGCTGGTTTGCTGCCTTCCTTGTGATCTCTTGCTCCTGGCAGTTGTTGCTAGCTCTTGCAATCTATGAAAGACTTCCTTAAAAATCTGCCAGCTCTGTTACACCCCCTTCTCACTGAGAGCAGTCTGCCAAGGGATCCTATTGAATATCTCCTTGAAGAGCTGAAAGTCTGTTTTCCTAAAGTTCAGGGGCCTAATCTTACTCTTTACCTGACCCACATTCCTCAGGACTGTGAACTCCAACAGCATGTGATCATTGCAGCCCTGGCTGCCTCCAATCTCGATATCCCCAATTAGCTCTCTCATATTCATGATTAACAGATTGCACCCCCTCTGGTAGGGCTGTCCATTACCTGACTCAAGAAGTTATGCATTCCAGGAGCCTCTTGAATTGCCTAAACCTCTCTGTGCTTCTTTCCCAGCAGATATCTAGGTAGTTGAAGTCCCTCAGCAGGATGAGAGCCTGGGAGACCAATGCCTCCAGTAGCTGGAACAAGAAGACTTGGTCAGTAGACTCCCGTTGATCAGGCATGACCATTTTTGCACAATATTTTTGATAAGTGTTTCATTGACAAGGAAAAAAAAAAAACAGTGTAAGAGTATTTGAACAAGTGTTTACAGAAAATAACCTCTAAATGTAAATATGTGGATGTGGAATTAAAACCTGGTTTTAAGAGTGAAAATAATTCAGCCATAATTCAACCAGAAGATATACAAGCTTCACTTTTCCAAGCAAGGAAATTGAAAATGTAGACTAATAGCAGTACACTGAAATTTACAGTTTTTCACCTACTTTGTAATCAAACACTCTTTGAAGCCTAATTGTAGCATGTTTCATGTAGGCATTGATTTTGTTGAAACTGTATGTACAAGCCAGTGCAAACAGTCCAATAATCCTGAGCCTTTATTTGGCTCCATAACCATTTTAATGGCTTTTTCCACATTTATTGCTGGCAACAGCATACCTTCACAGAAGCCGAGTTGTGCTTTTTGTGTTGGTTTTGTTCTTGATTTACAGGCAAGCTCTTTAATTGAACTCTTAAGAACACACTGTGCATTCAGAACCTTTGCAAATAGAAGATGCATTTAAGAAGTTGTTAATATAGTCTGCATGGTGGAATATGGGTGATCATCCTTTGGTATGTAGAACAGTCAATTAAAGTAACAAAAATAATCAGGATGTTTGCAACTCTCTGTTATATGTTCAGATAATTCAAGCACCAATACAACTAGGCAACGTCTTACAGTCTCAGAACGCGGCCCTTTGATTTTCTTTCCCTTTAAGTATTCAGGAGTTTGCCTCACTGCTGCTTCATTTGTGTCACAAATATATATATTTCATCTTTCCATACCAGAACATATTAATGTTGTTTTCCTGAACATAAGCCAAAGACACAGACTCTGACACAGATTTCCAGTATCCTGCAGGAAAATGAGAAGGGGACGTGTGTGAAAACAGTACAATATCCTTCTTGTATTTTCCAAGTTGTGCTACAAACTAGATGATAAGCAAAATGTTTGCTTTAACCTTTTTTTAATGGAAAAGATAACACATTATAAGGAAAAAACTCTGTGTGATAAAAATATATAGCATCAAAGGGATGTCATAAAAGAAAAGGAAAAGCACACAATCAAAACTATAGAGTTCACAATGAACATTTTTCTTTAAATAGTTACCTTATTGCATATAGATCTAAACTGCACATTGGTAGGTGCAATAGTATCTTTTCGCATTTAGCATTTTGCTATTTTTCACTATCAACACCAGAGAGGCCTCACCAGGGAAGGAGTGGCTTGTGAAATTAAGGTAGTAGTCGTCTGCAGTAAAACGTTGAAGGAAATTTTAGGTCACTAGTATTTTTATATAATCAAGGTAGTTGCTTGGCTGTGATGGTTCTTTTGCTCATTCTTACAGCACAGGTGCAATTCTACACATAAATGGACACAAGTATTTAAATTCAATATGCAGTAAGGTTTGTATCAGCATTTCAGGGCCTCTCACCAAATCTTAGCCTTTTTGCATACATAACATAGGTTAAGATCCCTTAATTCAAATCGTAAACCTATATTTTTAAAAAAAGACGTTAAAATTTAAAATCTGACTGTAAAATTTTAATTTCATCTCGCTTATGAGGATTCAGGCTTGCCCTGCAAGGTCACATAATTTCCCCTTATCCCCCATCCCCTCTCCATACCTTTTACCTGGAGAAGGATTCCCCTTTCTTTTTCCAGGGGCTGGAGGAAGGAAGTGAAATGAAGTGTCACAAGTGAAACACCTCATATGCAGAGCCTTCTGCATAATTTGTCATCAGGAAGAAGAAACACTGGGAAAGGAGCCAGAAGTGTTGAAATTAACAAATAAGGTCCTTTGACTTAGAGAGTCACACATTTCCCTGGAGAATGTGTTTCTATCCCTGCTTTCTATCCCTTCTTCCAAAAGGTTGCTGAGTAATATTTATATGGAAGCACTAAGACTCAGATGAGACTTAGATATTCCTGCTGACACTAAAAAGGTTATAAATTAAGCAGGTGTCTTAGGAGAGAAAATCTAAGTTAGATCCTCATCTTTACTCCAACATCTGTAAAATGGGGAGCCTGAGGCAGCTGGGAGCAGGTGTCACACCACCAGGTGAGCAGAATGACACATCTTCCCCTGCCACTCAAATCTGACTTTTATTTGTTTTGTTCTCTTTTTCTGAAACTTCTTCCATTGAAATTCTTCCTTTCAGGAAAGGAAATGAAATCTTGTGATTTCAATGAGTATCAACTGGGCAAGCTTTGGTCCCTTTCCCTACACTTTAGGTTATCCCATTTGCTTTTACTGTTTTCCCTTCCTTTCCTTTTTTTTTTTTTTTTTTTTTTTTTTTAGCATATCATGCCTTCAGTTTCTTCTCCAGTCTCTTTGTTTGCCTTCCTTCTCTGACTGACCTTACCCTCATCCCAGGTGTGTTTGCCCGGCCAATTCTAGGTTCCATGACCAACATCATTCTATTCTTACATTTCATCCAATAATTCATAGGTCCAGACTTCTTGGCCAGCCTCTGCTTGCTTCAGCTTCTGCAACATGCATTTCCTTCTCCATGTTGTCTCTACCTAACTTACAGGGGACATGAGAAGGAAAAAAAGGACATCCTCTGAGTTCTCATGGACAAATATTTCCTTGTAAATATTTGGAAATACTGGGGACATTTTTGGTAGTATTTTAGACTGTTTGATTTTCAGCAGCCTGAAATTCTCATCCCTGTGGCTTTAAAAAATTTTTTCAGTTTCTTCAGGAGTATGTTGGATTTGGGAAATCTGGGAGGAGAAGGATGTGTTAATGTCTTCCCAGAACAAGAAATTTGTTCATTGTGAGCATTCAAGTCATTGGGAGCCAGAAACAAACAGAAAACAAACTCTACAACTCATGCTGCAGTTTTTCTAAAATAGCCATGTCATGGTGAAAAAATTCCATGCATTCTCACCCACTAAATGTGTGTTTCTTTGCCTATGATTTTCACTTGTGGTTATTGTCAAGCAACTATAGAGTCAATGTCTACACAAGGCACATAGTGGCAGGGTTCAGGAAAATGCACACCTGAGAAAATTAACGTACTTAGGCATCAGTAACTCTAAAGCATCACTACACCTACAGTGACTGACATTGTCTACTTCACTAACATGAGTACAGAACAAGATAATGCATGTAGAACAAGATATGTGATTATCATAGACAGTAATTTCCAAAATCAACGTGTCATATGTTGTGTTGTCATGTTTTCACAGCTCAGTGCTCATGGCGAAGAAATTATCCTTCCACCAAATGCCTGAGCTGAGGATAAAGTTGGAAAGGACAGCATATTCCTGTCACAGGGTAGCCAATCACACTGCAGTAATTATAAGGAACAAAATAGGCAATCCTCTGCCATCCCACTTGTCTCAACTGCTTCTAAGTTAGGTTGAGGGAAGAAAGCTACAAGATGGGACCTGCCCAGGTATTGAACATTATTTCTAGGAGCATGCTTTCCTTATTCTTTCATCCTTGGTTGACCTGAAAACATACGCTAAGAGTTTTGCTTCTGGGTGTTCAGCTCAAAGTGAGCTTCTAGCATTACTTTATACATTGCAAACTAGATTACAGGAAATGTAAATTATTTCTTCAGCCTAATCTTTTAAGTGTTCACAAAAAAGAAATAGTTCGATGTATATCAGTTCAACATCTGGCATGTTTGATCTTTCTGAGAAATCATTGTGTAAAGCAATATGCTACAGAACCTTGCTATTTCTTATCTTTGCTGACTACCTGCAGCTGGGAACTATTGGAAGCACAATTTCCAAAGGGATCAAATGATATTTCATATGTATAGAACTGGATGATTAAATTAATGTAGTTCTGCTCTTTATGTGTGAAAACTGGATTGCCCTGCAATTCATAGATGGAAACAGAATGGTGAAGAAATCCCAGTTAGCTGAGATGTAATAAATTCACAGTACAAAACTGGCATGAAAATCATTTTGTCTTACTTCAATGACAGCATATGATGCCTTTCTAAAGACCAATTGCAGTTTCCATTTTAGGATTCATTTACAGAGTACATTCATTAAATAAACCACATGTTTCTTACTGTACCACGAAGTAATTAGTTGTGGAAAACTCAATTGTGCCAACCCTGAATTACATTTATAAACACTGAAAATGCAGGTACCCATCTAAACAAAAGAAAACTAATTGTTCAGTTGTGTAAATAATTCAGGAAACAGATTTCTAATAGATGTTCAAACTGGTGGTCTTTTCAAGGGAGACATTATACACTGGCACTGTGCCAAAGAAATGTTACATGTATAGTATGAAAATTACCATTTCTATGAAATACATTTCAAAGAAAAAACTTTAACCTGGGTCCTTGAAAAACGATGCTTTTTCCTTTTATAGCTATTTACCTGCTCCAGAAAAACAGCCAGATTTCAAGCCGTACACAAGAACACAAATTATTAACTTTATGTTTGTTATTATTCTAAGTTCTGATATTTTTACTACAGGGCTTAGAAAGCACAGGCATATATCTCTTCTATTTTGTGGCTATTTATACATGAGAACAGTGCAAAATCCATTAAATTTTTAGATCATCTGAGGGTTACAGTCACAAGAATGTAATGAATTAACATTCCAGGGAGATGATCAGTTTGGAAATCAAAACATTAATAATAATATGTAAACATATACATTAATACACATAAAATCTTGAGGTACAGCTTGATCTTAGGGTGTGAAATTAGATTTGCAGACAGATGTGCAAACTCCATGGCGTTGTCTGTTCTCTGCTGAAGCAATGCAAAGTCGTACACAAAATTTGGCTCCTAATCACTGTATATCTCCCTTATGTTGCACTCTATCTCTGAAAAGTAAAAGAGAAATAAAATAGTAATTTTTTAAAAGTGTACACATCCACTCACGGAACAGGAACTCTATGTGCTCCCTAGTTATACTGGTAATTTCAATAAACTGCATTTGGAATAAGACAGCAATTAGTCTTTAAGGTTCATGTCAGCAAGTCATATGGTTTTAGCATAATTTTAGAGGCATTAAAAATATATAAAAATAACAACTCAGCTATTTCTGGTAATATTATTAGAAAAAAATACTTTTGAGTTGTCATCCTAGTAAGGGATCTCTGTTATAGTGCTTGAACTTTATTTTACCATGTGGCCCATCAGTGCAATGATGGCCAGAGTCCAGCAGCACTAATTGATTTAGTGCACTGTCCCCATTTAGTGCTTAATCTCTCAGTGGGCGCTTCTTGGACAATAGCTCCTGATGATATTAAAACTTTTGATTTGAAAGCAGCAGTTTACCTGAAACAAAAGAAATCCTCCCTCCTGATTGAATCAGTGAGATGTGTGTTTAGTGACAGCTTGTCTCTTCTGGCAGTTTCCCCTTGAATATCTTGCTGGTCCCTCCCAGAAAACGTAGAAATATTTTGGCAGAGGCATGGGACTGAAGAGAGGGTTCTTTGTTCTCTGAGATAGTGTATGGCTTGACAAGAAAGATTTAAAGATGTCTGTAGGTCACTGAAGGTTAGTATTTCCTGACATTATTACTTTGACAAATGAAGAGAAAACAAACACCCTAACCATAGGAACAGAATGTCAGGATCATTGCAAATCCAGAAGCAGGCAACACTAACAAACAACTGAAGGTAAGCTTTCTGTGGCATCCAAAGCAACATCCGGCTGAGGATCTGGATGAAACTTGCTCTGGAGATTTATGTAGGACAAAGAATTTTCCTCTTCTTTCTTTGGGCACCTGATGCAAAATCCAGATGGCTGACTCCTGGTATTGCATGCAGCGCCTGTCCACTAATTCTTTGTGCAAATATTTTCCCTCAGCCAAAAGTAAGCCCACTTTGGCCCATTACAGAAGGCAGTTTGAGAAAGTAAGCAGCCATGCTACTAGTTCATTCATTCGCTTACCCGAGTAAATTAAGAAAAAGGTCTCATCACATTTTCCTCCATCTAATCAACACAAGTTAATAAAATGGTTTTAAATAAGATAAAAGCTACATATATATTAAATACAACACTTCTAAAGACTATTTTTCCTGCCTCTTTGGGTTTCTTGGTGTTGGTTAGTGGCGGGATTCTTTACCCCCAAAAAAGGGTGCTGCACAGACTGCACCCTATATAAAATTATTCTTATCTGAAACCCATTTTAAAAAATCACCTTTCTGCTTCTTCAGTTTTTATTAGAGTCTAGCATAGTTTATTGAAAAGTAATTGTAGGGAGGTGTACTTTTTTAACTTGCTACTTGTCATGATGAGAACAAGGATTGGACATAGGTCCTCTTCCTATCTCAGGACTGTTTAGCCTATACATGATGGCCACTGTACAATCCTACCTCCCACAGATTCAAGATTAAAAGACAGAAAAGAGGAAAGCTTCCACTGTGCAGTCAGAATGTGTAGGGAAGAGACATTTTAACACTTAATAGGAAGAAAAGGCCTCCCATGGCTTCAGGTAGAAGCTGCCTGCTTCATCATCCTCCTTATTTTGTTTGACCCTGCATGAACAAAGTTCATTTTGCCTCTTCTTTTGCTGCAGTTCACAAGTCTTCCTTTAATATCTCTTGGGGTTTTTTTTCCTGCACCCATTACCTGCTCTCTGTCATGAATATTTGTCTTACATAATTATGGGTATGTGAATAGAGTTAGATCTGAAGTACCCAGCCAGAACACAGCTCCAGCAGGTCACTGTAAGTTTCACTTTAGCAGTCATTGTAGGAAGTTAGGGAAGAATTAAGAGCAGTGAAGGCTGGTCACAAAACAGTGTTTCAGTGTGGACGTCTGATCACAAAATAATAACCTTCAACTGCCCTAGTGGAAGGTGTCCCTACCCATGGCAGAGGAGTTGGAATCAGATGGTCTTTAGGGTGCCTGCCAACCCTGACCATTCCATCATTCTATGATATGCTGCCAATACTACAAGTGTGCACACTCTTTTTGACATCAGTGATGAGTTTAAATCCAGACTACGGACCTCAAGCTTTCAGATTAATTGTAGTGGGACAGAGTTAAGGAGAGGAGTCAAAGCATCAGCCCATAAGAAGTGCCCTGTTGGACAAAGCACAGGAGCCTGCCCCCAGCCGTGGCACAATGAGTCAATAGTATAGAAGGTATGTCACCAGGCCATATTGCGGGGTGCATTTCCCTCGCAATCTCCCAGCATCCAGAGCAGATAAAGCTGGGATCAACCCTCTGCCACTCCAGCCCATACTCCACATATGCACTGGCCATTTACAGAACCAGCTAATGCTTTCTGTAGCCACAAAATTGTGCTGTCGGTGGCCAGTAGTTTAGTGCCAAGGGTGTAAAGAAGTATTTTTTATTCTTTTTGTTTACCTGAAACCAGTCTCCTACTGATCCTTTGAGAGGCCTCTGCTTTGTACGTATCAGTGACCAGGTCTGTCACATCTTCATTATTTTCATAATTCTTTGAGACTTTTTTAGATGATTCTCTCATCTGTCTCCTCTCCAAACTGAGCAGTCACAGGTTTTCTACTCATTTGCTTTGTTATTAAACACTGGGCAATGAGAAAACCTTATGGCAAACTTGGGTGGCAAAGATATCAGAGTGCCTAAGAGGTCCTGGGAAAGGAAAGAGTTTGGAAAAATCCTAAATTATTTCCCTGAACTGGGCTTCTTTTCCAAGCTTGGTGAGCAAAGAAAGCTTAGTCACTAATCGTCCAAAAACCAGGTGTTCTTTCTTTATCGGATACTTACAGAATTGTCTGATTCTTTAGGTTTTTAATTCCTCTTTTTATCACATTCTGTTTAAAGCCAGGGATGTCAGTGTCTGGAGCACATCAGTACACCTTACCTGCTCTGACTCGTCCTCTGGGGCTGCTCAGTGCTGTGATGGCACTAAGATTCTAGCTGTTATATCTGTAACTAAGCCATTATTATAGGCTGTTACTGGGACATCGTAATCAAAGGAACGATGAAGACTTCAAAGTGAATCACAAATGGATTCATTAATTTGGAAAAAAAAATCCAAACCAAAAATCCCAGAAGTTTGTATTTAAAATATTTCCTGTGATATATGGTTAATGGAAGCACTAGAAAGCTTTACCTAAAACATAATTTATAGAATGAATCCTGATTATTAGAATTGCTGGCAACAGTCAACAAGCTGCCTGGGCTGATGAGGCAAAACAGAAAGCTAGAAAAATCATCTGGATTTAAAGTTTTAATATTGATGTGAAGAGCATGGATTTTTCCAAATAATTATTTGGGAACGCGATTTAAAAAGTCTAGTAAGGTTAACAAATTTATGGGAATATTAGGTCACAGCTAAATAGATGAAAAAAATATCCATTAGAACATGTACTGAGAACTGCAGCACATGGCCAGCTCAGGAAAGTACTGCTTACAGTATCAGTTACAGCCATTCCATACTCTTTATAAATATAAGGGTTTAAAAACACATGGAGGCTTTTTAGGGTTTTTGGTTGGTTGGTTGGTTGGTTGGTTTATTTTGTGTGGTTGATTGCTTTGGTTTCAGGTTTGTTTTTCAGAAGGTTTCATTTCTAAATTATTCATCTAATGTTAGATGAAGTTGAAAGAAGTCATCTGTGAAAAAAAAATCTATTCACAACAATTCAATAGAAATTTCTATAATACATGGCTGGCAGTCACTCTCATGGTTCTCTCCATTCTGTCTCACCAGCTGTGCTTTGGGCTGTCTCAACAACCAATACAACCATTTTATGCTAGCACTGAACCGTCACACTGCCAGCATATCCCACTGTACTGTGAGCTGGATCAATTAGTTCACTTATTACGAGAAATCAGTTACTAGATCCAAGAAGGAAAAATCTATTCAGTGTAAAACATTAACTTAATCAGAGCCAAACATCTCATATTTATAATTTCTTCCATTCAAAAGATTAAAAATACACAAGTTAAAATGAAAAACTAAAACTAACAAAAATTTCGGCCAGACTAAATCTAAATATTTTTGAACTTACTTACAACACAAAAAGCTCAAATTCATTCATTCATTCATTCATTCTTACTTGGCAGGTAACAAAATACTCAGGATTGTCTGGTACTGAAGTCCAACATTTCACACAATACTGTGTGGCAAGGAGACTGTCAGGAGAGTTGTTTAGTCTTTGGTATGCTGTGGTTTTGACAGAGGATGGGATTTTCTTCTGTGACTATCATTAGGTGTATCTTTGGCTAACTTTGTTTTCCTTACCAAGCAATTGTAAGTATCAGCTACACCAAACCTAGGAGATCTTCACTTTTCCAGCTGCGTTGAAATATTTGGTTTGTGTCTAGGCTCTATCAAATAATCTGTAAGCATCAGAAGACAAAGACATGAGTCATCAGAAGCAGAAAGGACACAAGCAATGTGCCATCCTGTTTCTGGGCCCTTGACATTAATAGCTGCAGCTGTCAACCTCACTTGCTGGCCCTTTTGTTTCATACTGATCCTTGGAAAGTGAGTTGTGACTCACTTCCTCTGGTCCTGATGTTTCTGCTGAGCGGAGAGGCGTCGCTCTCTTCCTGGTGAACATGTTTGTACATCTGATGTCTGGTCATACTAGTCACTGAGGAATTTTCGGCCATGAATCCTAAGATGATGTTTGAGAATAATAAGCATTTCAGAGCTACCATTCTCTGGCAATGCTTTCATGTCTTAGTTATGGACTGATGGTTAATTAGACCCTATCTTACTGGAAATTTTTCAGTTAAAAGATTGAAAAGACCCTTACTCTGCTCTGTATTTCAGTAGAAAAAAGAGAAACCACATTTTTCCTTTCCTGAACAAAATGAGGCTGCTAATGACTCAAAATCTCAAAGAGAGGCATAGTGGTCCAAAGTTGCTGTTTGTTTTTTTTGTCTTGTGATGCTAAACTCAAGGGCACAGTATTGCAGGAACACAATCTGCTTCAAGTTTAAGCATGAACAACAATTTTCTGTTCAAGCAATACTTCTTCAGAACACTAGGCTCACTAAAATAATATTTTAACAGTTGTCCAAAATCAAATACTGATCCAGAAAGTTTTCCAGCTCAATTTGTTATTGGCCAAGCAGATACATTTCATATAATCATAGAGTCAGAAAATCAGAATAGTTTGGGTTGGAAGGGACCTTTAAAGGCCATCTAGTCCAACTTCCCTGCAAATGAACAAGGACACCTTAATTTAGATCAAGTTGCTTAGAGACCCATCCAACCTGACCTTGAATGATTCCAGGAATGAGGAATCCACCATGTCTCCGGGAAACATGTTCCACTGTTTTAACACCCTCGTGGTAAAAATGTCTTCCTTTTATCTAGTCCAAATATACCGTCTTTTAGTTACTCCTCCTCCTATTCCAATAGGCCCAGCTAAAAACTCTGTCCCCATCTTTCTTATAGGCATCTTTTAATACTGACAGGCCACAATGAGGTGTCCTCAGAGCCTTTTCAAGATGAGTGACTCCAACTGTCTCAGCCTTTCCTTATAGGAGAGGTGCTCCAGCCCTCTCTGATCCTCTTTGAGGGCCTCCTCTGGACTCCAGCAGGTCCTTGTCTTTCCTGTGCTGGCACCCAGAGCTGCATGTAGGGTTCCAGGTGGGGTCTCAGCAGGGCAGAGCAGAGGAGCACCATCCCCTCCCTGGCCCTGCTGCCCACGGGGCTTTGGATGCAGCACAGGACATGTTTGGCTCTCTGGGCTGGGAGTGCCCCTGGCTGGGTCATGTCCAGCCTCACACCCTCCAGCACCCCCAAGTCCCTCTGGGCAGGGCTGCTCTCAATGCATCCACCCCCCAGCCTGTGTTGATACTGGGGGTTGCTCTGACCCAATCCCAAGACGTCATCCTTCAGACACATCCTGGGCCACTGACCACAGATGGGACTGGCCAGCTGAAAAAGACAGAGCAGAGAGAGCTGTTGCACTCTGGTGCTAATAAAGCATGCACAGTAGATGTGTTTCAGGCAGAATGCAGCAAAATTGATAAGGCTGGCATTCCTAAACAACATTTTGGTTGAGAATTTTAGCACTTGTAATCTGAAACAGCGAAATTATTTCCTTGGCAGAAGACTGCTTGGACCTGCAGAACCAGTATCACTTTACAAATCTGATGACAAATGGTTCATTAAACTGAAGGAGTTGACTGATCTCATATGAAAACATGGACTTTGTACAGCAGTATGACCTTCAGTCAGGCAGGTATTTTATAAATATTATTTCCATTTATAATCACCTGAAATTATATCTTAATACGGTTGGCCATGATTTCAATAAGGAACCCTGATACTTGAAATTAATGTGGTGTTTGAAACTGTATGCATGTACAGCACACCTGCGTGCTGGAGAGGGCAGCTGTTAAAAGATCCTTTTATTGATGTGTTCTGCAGAAAACCTCCAGCTCCAAGGTGAACACATTCTGTGCTGGTAGCCAACATTCCTGAAATACATCATAGTTCACAAGTAAGAACCTCTCTCACATCCTGTAAGTCTGCAGTGTGGAAAATCATTGCTCCATAATAGAACTTATTTTCATGACTATACATGAAGAAGTAATTCCGGAAAAGAGAAAAGGCAGTAATATGTATTTGTTGAAAAATGCCAAGCAATACATTTTGGACAAAATGTACAAACAGCCTTGAAGAATAATTTTGTAAAACACATAGGCTCTGGTAACTCAGTGAATATATATTTTTTCTCTTTAGACATAGTGAAGTTGAAGATATCTGGGGACATCTTCCAATAAGACATCATATGACTGGAAACAGTTAAGTACCACTAGGATTTTTCAGTGTAGCTCTATTATCATAAGTCAAGTAATACATCTCCTCACAATTAAACAAAAAAAAAAAAGAAAGATGGGACTGTAGAAAACTTTGCTGTGCCCAGAAAGAGCAGACACCTAAATGATGCCCGGGCAGCAGTCAGTGCTCCCAGATGACAGTCCTGTGTGCTACACAAAACACAGCTTTCAAGATCAAACTGAAAGACTTTGAAACAAGTTCTGAACCTATTTAGAAAGCAGTCAATAGCACATACTTTGGATAGCCAATAAAGGATTAATCCAAGCATAAATGAACCAAGGTAATTTTAGAACTCAGTCATCTTGATGTTTTAAAAATGCTCCCTGCCATTGTAGATGAAAGTTTACATATATAGTATTTAGGGTTGAACATGGTGATGTCTACACGTAATGCATCAATAAGGATGCATTTACAATGTATTTTTTCAAATGAAGTAGTCAAGTTAGCTTGTACTATTTTAGGATTTGCAGAATTACAGTTTTTCCTCTGTATTTCAGCCTCAATTAAACATCAAAAACTTTTACTTTTTCTAACAGACTAGGTGCTAATCTGTTAGAAAGTATTCTGTTTATTTTCTTTGTGGTTATCTTGCCACTATTTCTTCTAAATCATATAGAAAATTCCTGTATGTAAATGAAAGAAAACTCCAATCTGCTGTTTCTCACTAAACGGCCAATGAAATGTTCCATCACTGCCTCAGATATCCGTCTCTTAATGATTTCCTTACACATTCTACAGTAAATGTTGGAATAACCCTGATGCCCTGATTTAAATTACTTTTTTAAAAAAACACTGAATGAAATTAAAGCTTTTCTGGGACAGTTTTGCTGGAAACCTACAAATTATATTAGAAAAGATACTTACTTCAAGCTAGGGATGCTTAAGGTGTGTATTTTAACTGTAGGTCAAGATGCTGATGCTCCAGTGCCTCAAAGTGGAATTCCTCAGTTCTAATCAGTACTATTTATGTATTTTTCTGTTCCTTTAGAATTGAAGTCAGATATTTTAAGCATTTTTAGAAGGCATTTTGAATACATTTCAATTTATATGAATTTGAACAATGCACAAATTCTAATTAAAATTGCCTTTTGTGAACTCCAGGAACCTGAGAGCCAGGACCATAGAGAGAACACACAATGTGTTAGTAGTCTAGGAGTTATCTGGAAAGTGAATAAAGGAAAAGTTCGATATACCCTACTCTTCTGGGGATGATGACATTTATTATGATAGTTAAAAGTAATGCTCTTAATTCTGAAATAAGAGGCATACCTGGAAAGTTAGTTTATTGTTATCAGCTGAATTTGAAATCCCATCTAGCAAGTCTTAGGGAGTGAAGGAGAAAAATCTCTGCTCATATCTGAAGCAAATCAAGCTGTCCAAAGAAAAACCACCCTTCACAGGGTCTTAGAGAAGGTCTATAGTTTGCTGAGCTTTTGCGGAATGAATTTCCACATGATCCCAGCCACAGAAGCTTAAGTAGAGTGCAATTACTTGGACAAAGAATTTGTGTATGAGCAAAAGTTATCTTTTATTGACCCCATCAACAACTGTAATATTTTCATTGTGTTGTGCAACTGAAACGGATGTTTTCTCTTAATGCGCTTATCGTACCACGGACTTGTCCCTCATATACTTTACATAGAAATATTCCAATACAGTTAAGAAAACATTTTCCTAACTTCCTCAACAGTCATTTTTTCAGGAGAGCCAACTGAACGACAAGTCTCTAAGGCCATATTAGCATCACATTGTCAAGGAATAAAAAGGAAACCCTAACCTCTAATTCAACAATGAGAAGTGCATCCAATAATTAGATATATCCATCTATATATTTTCATAAATTTACGTCCTTCTTTTGGGGAGATGTTAGTATATGCATTAAAATAAATAATAAAATTTTGTCAGAATTTCTGTATACTATTGCCAATTTAGCTTTTAATTCATAGGTCTGATATTGCAAATTTTTTAATGACTAGGAAGTGTTATTCTTTTCTAGGAATGACTGAGCATAGTTTAGAAAAATAAGAAGTATCTGAGAATAAGTTCATAAAAGTAAAATCAACTGCTTTTCAGGGATATGAATTCCAGACAGTTCTATAAATTTATTTGTTCACTTTTTTATTTTTCAAAGAGAATAATTTTCTTCCTTCCCATTCCCATGTATGGCAGAGAACAGAAACTTTTCCATTTCCATGAGAAAAGCTATTCTTGAAAGTCCCTATGTACTCATCAAAAAGGATAGAAAAATACAAAATTTAACAAAAGCAAAAAAAGAAATATCTCAGTTTTCCTGAAAACAAGTCCAAACCTCCTACTCAGGAAGAACCTCTGCCAAATTACAGCACAAAATGGTCCCATGGTGAGAATCTTCAAAAGCAAAAGTGAAGTTTTAGCTTGCACAGAAAAAAAAAAAGAGTCAGAGAAAACTTTCACATGACAATCTGGGAAAGAAAAAGTAACTTAAGCCAGAAGGCACATCAATCATAGCAAGTTTCCTGGTCCTAGGGCTCACTTTACTATGATCTACTTTGATAATGCTATATTTAATAATTCACCTTAATTAATAACTCAGACCTGAATGCATCAGAAATCTGATTCGGATCCAGTGTGAGATCATGCAAATATTATGTCATAATGCAAAATAAATTAAAATGAAAATATGTGGATCTACTAAGATTATGAACTTTGTCCTAAGATACCTATTCTGTCACATAAGATTCTATGTAGAACTTAATTATTTTCTCAAAGCACTTCCCATTTAACCATTTTAAGTGAAAAAAATGCATGATTTTCTCTCAGGAGGAAAATGTACTTAGACTAAATCAACAGAAAATTTGAATACAAATTCTAAGTACATGAAGACCAATTATGATATAAATTCTCAGATTTCCACAAGCACTAAGTTTTATTTGTATCAGTCTCACAACAGGCAGCAAGTTGGGTTATTCCCTATTTCTGACCTATCTCATTCTAACCACAAATAATATCCAGATTTTTCTAATTAATTGGTCCAGTAATTAAAGTACTCCCATAATTAAATTAAACTCAGAGCAGCTATCAGCTTGCACTTAATTTTAAGTGTGTTCTTTCTATTGTTATCAGAAGTGAGGCTCATGTGCTCTTAGTATGTCGGATTCTTTACAGCGCAAATGGATCTTTTAAAATATATTAGCCTTCTCTACAAATCCTGTCACACTTGTATCCCTATATAGTGGATACAACATTGATTTAAGGACTTTTTTTTACAGTTTTGCTACATGTAGCCCTTGTTTGTGCAAGTGGACTATTCCAGAATCTGTGAAGTTGAGGTAAAAAGAGAAAGGCTAACAGAGGAGGTTTGAATTCTTAATGCATAGCCTGTGTTTCTACCATCTCAGGAGGAGCAAACCATAAGAAAGTTGAACATTTTGGGCTAGCTAAGGTTTGTCCATTGCCAGCTGCACCCTGCTCACTAGGGGCACTCATGGCAATTCCTTCCAAACAAGACCTCCACATCACTGCATTTGCCAGTTGTCCCCCAGACTGAGCAAGGCATTTGTGCACGTGCACACAGATGCACACACACCGATGCAGATGGAGAAAGGCAGCAGCAGGCAAAAAGGAAGGTCAAAGGCACAGACACAAGAGTTAGAAAGACAACTCCCTTTGGGAACCGCCAGGAATTTCCTAAGGCTGGGTACAGACCTGCGAGGGACTCACAGAAGAGAGGCAGAATACAGATACTTCAAGCAAGAGAAATATTGTGACAGCATTGCTACCTGAAATTGCAATAGGTCTGTCTCGGAGCCTGTCTTTTTATGGATTTTGGGTATACACTCATTATGAACTTCACTTATTTACAGTATTGCCAGCAGTTCAAAGAATTTCTGTTTTATTTTGGAGCATGACAAGTTTCATTCTTTCACTGAAGTTGGATAAAGTAACCCATTAATACCTAAGGCATTATTATGTTATTTTAGTGAAAATATTAANTAGTTTTCAGGACACTCTCAAAGGACACTACTAAATTTTGCCATATTTCATGTCAACTCTTTTTTAATTTTTTTTTTT
>WBMY01012324.1:1401737-1505465 GCA_013397315.1 Donacobius atricapilla
AAATCCACAAGCCCTTATGTAGTCATATAAAAAGCTACATTTTGGGAAGCTCACAGATACAGTGTCGGGTGGGCTGTGTTTATAGGAGCTGGAAGTCACAAGCAGACTGTGTCTCTTGTGGAAAGTTACCAGAAGAATCAGGAGGGACTTGTCTCTCTCAAAAGACTGAATGAAAGACTATTTTATTAAGTGCTGCTGACTTAAGAGTTCTGATGTTTTGTCCCTTTGCATTGTTTTTTCGTGGAAAAGTAGATTGTTGCTAGGGAAGAAGAGGGGTTGTTTTTGAGAGGGTTTCGTAGTTGGTTTTTGTTTGTTTACCTTTACTGTATGTTAATAAATCTAACTGTTTCTATTTTTGAACTGAACCGGTTTTGCGTCTTTCTTTTAATCCTATTCCACTAAAATGAAAATTAGGCTAATGTGATAACCACTACATATTTTTGGTGTTTCTGCCCGGTTGTTGAATTTTAACCCATTACACTAAGAAATCACAAGTGGTTAAAGACCTAAAGAAAGAGTGCACTGTTCAATAACACAATGAGCAAGACTGTTGGTGTGATGCAATGGGTAAAAGACAGATCAATCCAAGTGTTCTCTGGGAAAATGTTTCCAGAGCTAAAAGTGTGCCTGAGCTGAAATCCTGCACACTTCTGCCATCCTCCTTTAAGAAAAATATACTTTAAGTGCAAAAGGAAATGAGAGAAGAAATGGGATGACCAGAGGATGCATCAGAGGACGATCAGAGAGCGTATGCTGATAGACAGAACAAGCATTGAATGAGGAATAGTTACATGGGACTTGGTTCCACCCAGCCCAAATGAACACATGCACACGCAATGAAATATTTCCCAGAATATTTTCTGTTGTTCCTGCAAATACAAAAATCTATACAGAATGACAAATATGTCGTTGTTGTTGTTGTTGCAGAAAACATACAGAATCTGAACAGAAAACAAATATAAAATTTGCATTAAAGGGACGCTGAGGTCTTTTGTTGTTCACCGTTGTTCTGATCCTTCTTTTCTGATGCACACTACCAAGCAAATACTTGATGGTTGCCTATCTATGCCAGCACAGAACATATATTGAAATATTTTTTAGCAATCTTTTTCCTTGAGTTTAACAATGCTACAATCCAGTTTGGATAGTCTTCAAATGTAAAGCGACAAGAATAGATGCGATTATGAAATATGTATATGGAAAGCAAAAATTTTACAATTCCTTCAACTCTTGTTGCATGTACATTATCAAATTACAAAAGAACTTTGATTTAACTTTGGAATCAGTGGTAAAGCAAACAACCATTGCATAAAAATACAATGCTTGGGTTACTAATAAGTAGCATAGTAGTCTGTAAGAATTTTTTTCAAGAAGGCAAGAATATGAGTTTCTTTTTAGTAAAGTGCAATGCCTTGTAAGTCAAACATAAAATAGCAGTGAAGAGAAGCACCTTATTTCAGTTGTGCAAGGAAAGATTTTGGAAGACAAATTAAATCTGTAACAACATTGTCATACTATGTCACAATTTTTGACTTTTTTTCTCTTTTTTAGAAATTATTTTTCTATATTAACTCATTCATAAACACCAACTAATATCAGCATACCAGAAAAGCATCCTTATCCAAAGTACCTCTGTATGATAATTTCTTTGGAACATTGTAAATCCTAATCTGATTTATTTACAGATTTCAAACTGAAGGCAAGTACACTCATATACAAATAAACTATAGTATGTTTTCTATATAGATAAATAATATTTAAAATATTTTAACTGTTACTAAATATAAGTATACACTGCATATAAAAATTATTTTTGCATTGTTTCAAAATTTGTATGAACTTTTTTTTGATCAACAAATAGCTTCTAAATGAATGTGTAGAGATATGTAATCACAATGTCTAGAGGGAAAGAAGTCTTTTTGTCCTACTATTTTTAGAATTCTTCTAAGACTAGCTTCCTCAGCAAGAGCAGAACTTAGGGACTATGCAGAAGCACAGATTCTGGCTTGAATCCAGGACATGTGGATTCCTTGAATCACAGTTTACTCAGTAAAGATCAGGTGTCAATCCTGGATCAGCTTCTGGTCTTAAGAGTTCTCAGGAAACTTGAAGAGGTTGTAAGAATTCTAGCTAACCGATAAAAGTGGACTTCACAGGTCGTCTCTGCTGTCTGGACCTTCTCTTCCCTTATGTGATACCTGCTAGGCTGTTGTAAAAAAGGGTTTTATTTTGGAAATTTTTAAGGATACGGTACATGTCTAAAACTGTGGTGAATCAATTTTAAAAATTGTCTAGAAAAATTTTTTTAAGAGTCTTTATGTAGAAGCTAAAAATAATATTAAAGTATTTCAGAACAAATACCTCTGGATATCATTGTTATAAAGAAATAGAAGAAGTCTCACTTCTTTTTTGAAAACAAAACTAATCAAGAAAAAGTCTTGAATAAACATTTATGTCTTTAGGGAAAAATAGTGCAGCCAAGCAGCAAAAAGCAAACAGGCAAAGTCAGAAGGCCTACAAAAGATTCCTTCTGGTTCTCCAATGATTTAACAGTTGAGACATTTGTTCAAAAATCTCCAGGGAAACAAAGATGCTCTGTAACCATTTTTCATGTTTCTAATTACTTACCTGAAGTATAGTTTAAATGAACAATACAGCCATAGGAGTCACACAAGTCACTAATGTTCTCACTTTCTATTATTTAAATATCTTAAAATTATATATATAAAAACCCTACTATTAGAAAGATCTGTCTTTTCATCTGTTCTTCATAAATAGATAATTAACCTAGTAATACTTCTGCTTCCATATTTACATAAATAAGTGTGTACTTACACCAAATGTTTCTAAATTCACAGCAGCATCTGGTGAGGCAATGAACAAGGTAGTTCTGACAATATTTAATGTTTAGTCTTTCCTTTATATTTCCACCATGGTTTATAAAGATTCACTCTTTCATCTACATGAAGAAATGTTCTTTCATTGGCTAGTTTTCCACTAGAAAGTCACTTACCTTTCTGCAAGGTCTCTAGTCCCAAACTAGAAATGGGTGTCTACCTACACAACCTAATTGTCTCATCCCATCAACTCCTTTGGAAGCAGAGCCCACTGTGTGCTTCACTGCTGAAGCATCTCATGCTGAAAGACTTTAATATCTACTCGGCAAGGGAAAGGTTTTCTAACCTCTCCATCTGTGAGGCAAAATTGAATGAAAGGTGGTAAGCCATGGTCCATAGCTTTCCATAAAAGCAGACCATAGTTGGCTTCCTATTTTCCATAGTAGTATTTGAGAAATACCAGTCACCATAGATGTAACTGGCACCATACCCATTCCTGAGATTACCTGACGTTTTACAGCAATCTTCTATGGCCCTATGTATTTTTGATTTTTCTGTCATTTTGATCACTTCATCGAGACTTGCCATAGATCATTATACAATAGTGTTCAGTGGGTCTCTCCACAGACAGTGCTACAATGCAAAACAGAAATGGATTTTACAAGGGGAGACTGATCTTACTGATTTTTGCCAGGTTAAGTTATATGAGATTACTGAGAACATTATCTGATACCAAAAAAATACAAGTATAAATTATTCAAAATGAAAAATTTTATAATTTCCAGTGAAATTTTGCCTGCTGGACTCCTTGGAAACTACTTTTGGGCAGTGTGAAATATTACTTTATTTTATTTTATTTTTAAGTGTATTAATTTGAGGATGATTTGCACATTACATATGTGGGGTCACATCTCTCCAGCTTTACATGTCAATCCAGACCATGAATTCATGCTACTTTTTCCAGGTCCAGCAAGTCAGGAATTAGGAAAAGACAACCTATGCCTGTAGACAGCCTGAATTTGTCTACAACTAATGGAAATGTCATTCCAGAAGACTGTTTGTGCAGGGACAAGGTGTAATACTACCTCAGTTAACTGACATTCTACCATTTCTCTATTCTCATTCTGGTACTGGTCACCAAGGCACAAGTTGTTCTTGGCTATGGGATCCTGTACCATTACGTTTTGACACATGCCAGCTCAGATTTACACAAGGAAATCTTTGTGGTTAGAACCTGAATTTCTGTGGATTAATCTACCACTATATTTAAATCAGTGAAAACCAAAACCGTACTCCTCATGCCTGTGGGAAGCCAATAACACACATCTTGATTTGGTTGCCTTTGTAATAACCATAGTTCCTTGCAGGCTTACAAAGGAAAACAGTCACCTCATAATCTTGCAGCCTAAAAGCAGAAGCCTACGCTAATGAGCAGGGAGAGACAAATTCTACTTTCATTCTTAACTATGCCTCAGAAAATAAGTGAAGGTGTGATTCAGCTCACCTAATTTAAACATCTAGAAGTTAGGCATCTATTTTGCAACTATCAACAAGGCTACCTCTAGA
This sequence comes from Donacobius atricapilla, assembly GCA_013397315.1. Classification (NCBI taxonomy): domain Eukaryota; kingdom Metazoa; phylum Chordata; class Aves; order Passeriformes; family Mimidae; genus Donacobius; species Donacobius atricapilla. The sequence goes on from WBMY01012324.1 coordinate 1,406,141, forward strand.
GCAAATAGAAGAAAACGGATCTTTTAAGATAGTATCTAAAATAGGTATGGTAAGGGTTGTCTAAATGTGCATTTCTCTTTACACTAGTGAATGGGATTAGAGGTTCAATAACCTTTATTCTCTCTTTACTAGTTTCTGTGGGTCTAAGTCTTCTCAACAGTCAGCAGAGGAAGAGAAGCATCTTCAGCGTCTAGCTCATTTCACTTCTTTCCCTCAAAACCGATTTTGGAATAGGATAAATCACTTCTGAAGTTGCTTCTGTATCTCCACTGACTGAAAGAACCAGCAGGGAAAAAACTCCCATCAAAAACGTAACTCAAGCTGTTTAGGATAAAAGTCACCTGTGGTCACATCTTTTTGTAATTGGTTAGAACAAACAACTGAAAATTCATTTTTAGCAGAATTTTAGCTTTTAGTTTGATCAGTATTAACTAGCAGCAATGCAAGAACATTGATGAGGTTTTATCAATTGAATAGCCAAAGTCAAATGAATATGGCCTGTCCAATCTGTTTAAGACCAACATAAGCACCTCATTAAAATGCCTGCTAGTGTGTGTTAGTTCAAATTTGTTAGTTCAAAATGGGTGTCTGGGTGAAATATTAACAATTTGCATTATAAATACTTTGTTGGTAGTTTTTATGTCTTCACTAGTTCCATCAGAATAAACCATCGCCTTTTGGCTTATGTTCAAGTTCCTCAACCCAGCAGTAAATTAGACAAAAGCCATGTTGAATTGCAGCACAACAATTTTACTTTAGATTGCTGTAATTCCATTACATATCGAGACATTCTGTGTCTCTAAGCAACTGTTCTCTTTCAAGGATGCCTGGTCATAAATTTCGGCGTGGCCACTGAAGTTTACATACAAGAGCAAAATGAACGAACACATGCGGTGCAGAGAAAGCTCATTCTGCTAAGACCAGGGCTTAAGGAAGCACACACTGCCTCTGCAGTACATGCTTGCATTTCAAGAGAAGGGACAAATTCTTCATAAGCATAGTAAAATGGAGCCATTAAAGCAAAAGCAAATTTATAGAGGAAAATTTCATATAGAAAATTTTCCTTCCAAACACTCTGTTCATTTGATTATTTTCATTTGGCTTTTCATTTGTATGTTTTAAAGAGGATTTTATTGTTGTATAATGACAGCTATGTGAAGAATGGTCACACATACCTAGGCAATGAAAAACTGAAAGGAAAGATGCAGATCATTTACCAAATACCTAGACTGTGAGTCAATATATTTTTGGATGCCTCAAGTTTTACCAGTATGTGATGGAAATTATGAAAATCGAGGACAGAAAAACTACTCCTGGTAAATTATGGTTCAGAATTAAAATTAATGATTCAAAACTTAAATCACAAAAATAACAGAGTCGTGTACAAACAATAAAGAAAAAAAGCCAAAAGATAAAAGAGTAAAGTGGACTGAAAAGGAGTTTGCTTGCAGCAAGGGGATTAAAAAACTCTATGATCTATAAACTTAGCTTGTCAGAAATTGTCTGAAAGTCTCTTTAGTGACCAAAGACACTTGTCAAACTCATTCGCCATTTTTATCACTGGACTGTTATGCTGTGTTTCACAGCTGGAGAGTAAACCAAAAGTTGACATTCTAAGTAAGTCTGAAAATATTTAAATCCCAGACATATTTTTAAGCAAATTGCAAATTTGGCTTCCCCACTTAAGAAGATACCAAAGGGCATGTGGCTCGGCCAGTCTCCAAACTGGCTGTGATACCTGGGATGAGTTTACCTCAAACTGATTCTTTCATAGGGTCAACAAGCAATCCAAGAATGGTAGTAATATTTTTGGGAATTCTGGTTTTGATCCACCATAGGAAAAAAAAAAAAAAGTAATGAGTTTAGCAGTGCTAAATCAAATGCTGCTGGAAAGATATCCACAAACCAGTTCAGTGTAGAAATATTTCCGTGTTGGCTTAACCTCTTTATCTCTTACTGAAAAGGAAAAAATATACGACCATTCACTTATACCATAAAAGGAAAAGCTAAAAATTCAAAGAATTTTGGTCTCAAAGCATATCAATTGTTCTTTGCAATATTACATGCAAAATCAATCCTGATTAAAGGGGATTTTTCTGTAGTAGTAATTATTACAGGCTAGGCTACACTTTATAGCAGGTGGATGACTAATTTCCACAACTTTGGATGGAGAGAAATATATGGTTCTATTGGGATATCTTCTCCATAAAGTAGTTTAAAAATAAGCAAAGTAACGTTTAACCCATGATTCAAAATTCTCTAATGAAAATGGCCTGGTAAAGTGTCATTCTATGCCTTAGTCAACCACTGGGAAAAAAATAAAAAGGCAGTCTATGTAAATTATAAAATAATTAAAAACCTAAAATATGTGAAAGATGCAGAATCACAGAATCTGGTGGATTAAATCCTCTAAACTCTCTGAATTCAAATCATCTGAAGGAAGTGGTCAAGAGAAATCTAGACTTTCAAAAAGATTAAACTACACATTTTTACCAAGGAATGGAATAGGAAGGTTTCAACAGACAGAGCCTGTACAATAAACTTTTTAATGTGAGTATTACTTATGGGTAAATATATAGCAAGTGTTTATGAAGATATTTTTACATATTTTCAAATTTTTTTCTTCCTGAATTATACATCACAGAAGTTCAAGTAGGGAACAACCACCCAGATTCTCTCCTGACCCTTCACTTATTCAATCCAACTGTCCCTAAACTAAAATAAGAATGCAATGTCTGCCAGGTCTGCAGAACATGAGGTGTTTTCAAGGTGCTGAGCTGGGACAAAAATTGCCAGGACACAAATGGATTCCCAAAACAATTTTTTCTCTTCAACTCAGACTAGAATATATTGTGCCAGCATCATCAGGTTCCTAAAATGACAGAAAGAATCAGGAAAAATTATACTAATACCTGAATATAAACACTTGCATTCCCTGTATGCAATAGCTGTAGTGCAGATTCACAAACTAGCAGCAATTTTAAATGCAAAGTTGCCACCACAGTTGAGCTGAAGTGCTGGATTTTTTTTCTTATTACAGAGAGTGTTCTAACTTGGCAATTCACATGCAATTGTTTCATAGGAATTTTAAGAGAAGATGATACGAAAATTTTATAATTCAAATAAAGATTCTAAGAAAATACGTCTAAAATGTCTCTCTACACTTTGGTCCTGGAGTGGAAGAAAATTCTTCAAATTTTTAAAGTTTATAAAGCTAGACATTTGCCAAAATGTGTCTTAAATACCAAAGGCTAAATATAGACTACCCTAACTCTGAATGTGTTTAATGCCCATTGTCTTCTCCTCTGGGTTCTTCCCAGAAGATTCAAGCTTGGTATTCAAGACCAATTTTTTCAATAATTTTCAGATTCAGTAACTTGCTTGAAAAAATAAATAGTGAAGCTTCTAATTAATTTCAGAAAGGATGACAGTTAAATAAGGTATAGTAATGGCTTTTAGTTCTGAACGATGTTTGTCAGATTTAACATAGCAAACTCTTTCACTTACCTTGTGTCTTACACTTGTGTTGTTTTTCTTGCACTGACTATTGCTGTAGTAGAATGACTCAGCAGAAAGTAAAAATGCTGTAAACAACTGTGATTTTATTATTCCTCCCTTTTAATTACTGTCACAGACTGGTATTTTGTGGGTTGCTTCTTCTCACCAAATTTTAACTTTTCCCTTACGTGCAGTAATATAAGTGATACCAGCAACTGATATATTCACACACTGCATCGCATTGATTACACCGTCAATAACATTCTTCAAACCGTTAGACTTCTTTCTAAAATTCTGTCCAGAGTCATGTATTTAGTGGGAAAGAAGAAAAAGAGAATGAATGAATGAGTGAACAAACAAAAGAAAGAATGATAGTTTCAAATAGAAGACTTGCGAGCTGAAATTTTTTAGGGTAATTAGAGAATTTGATACCTGTGAGAAACAGGTCACATCAGTATTACCTACAGGCGGCTCACTGTAGTGTATTTACACTATCAGCACTTCTCTAATATTACCATAGATGTCCTGAGAAGAAAAGCAATAAATTAAAGAATCCTACATTTGACAAAAGGAACAGAGTACAATAAACTTGTCAAATCAATCCCTTGTTCTGTTCATCTCATATCCTGAAGGTAACTATTATCTATCTCTTCTAAATCAGCATGCCACCTGGAGCTGGGAGCAGACTAAAAAAAGCATTTTCTTTTCTGTTTTGTTTCATGTTCTGTTTTCTGTGGGAGAGGCACTACTCACACTGCTATAAAGTAAGCTCAACATTTCTATTTTAAAGACACTGAGATCAGCTGACTGCGAATATATTGACTGCAAATAAAAAGCAACCCTACACAAGTTTTTTGAAAAAATTATGTTCATTTTTCTTTATTTTTGAAAAGATTATGTTCATTTTTCTTTATTTTTATGTGGTTATATAACTACTAAATATTTTCATTTGGATTTAGGTAATAAAGAGAAACTTTGGCCAATCAGTAGGGTTTGCTTCATTGAGAATTCAACAAATTGATTTTTAATGGCTATTTCTGATCATTCTCCCCAGTATGCTCTCTTCACTGACAGGAAATTGAACTTTCATTAGACTTCTTTTTTTAATTTATCTTTACAGTAAACCAACAACTTAGGCAACAAACTTGCATTTCTTAGCAGGTTTTTTTAAAGATAAACATTCGGTAATAGATTGACTGAAGTATTAATTAATAATTTCACATTTAATTAAATATGAAATTAGATATTTTCTTACAGAAACTGCTACAAATAGCCATATAAAAATATTCTTGTCAGCCATAAAGTGAATATAATCTTAAAATGGGACAAAACATTTTTAAAAGTTGATAATTCAACGTATCATATGCTGATAACATTATTTGCTTAATGTCTTAATTAATTTTGATCATACTATAAATTCACTAGATGTACTACAAAGTAATCTGAATTCCACTAGGACAAAAACCCCAAACAATCCACTGTTTTTTAATACACAAGCTCAACAGCCATTCCAAACACTTGCTCTGGGCATGTTGCAGTTGAAGGGACATTTCAGTAGTGGAATTTTGCTTTTTTAAGGTAGTACAACAACTTTCTGATCCAATACATGTCAAAAAGACAATGAGTACAACAGGAGCCCAGGATCGTAGGCACCCCAATCCTAAGCCAGGACCACCTGGGTAGCCTCTGCAGAGTGTGTTCCTGGGCATAAAGCATGCCAAGGGGATTTGACACTCAGTGAGTTTTGGTGGGCACTCCATGGACTCACTTTGGACCTGACAATCCAGGGTCAGGCAGAGATGAAATTTTGGATTCTTAGTTGCTTAGGATAAAACAGTTGTCCAGAATAGTTATAGAAATGAGAAGTCATGCACAAAGAGTCACTCACAATATCCAGTGGGCATTAGAACAGCTCAGTGCTGCACAACACTTCATGCAGAATAATTCGATTTCATAGCTAGTCAAAATGACATTGGAAAGCTTTGTACCAATCAAGTGGAACAGATATGCTGAAATGGTCCATTCACTTGTCAGCTCTGCATCTACCTTCTAGCCAGCTAAGAATGTCTGTCTTCATGTCTTCATCTCTAGCCCTTTCATCTGAATACATGTTTTACAAATTTAGGTTAATAACACCAGGCAGTTATGCATGCTTGCTAGGGGTAGGGGGAAATTTAAAAGGATTTTCTGGTGAAACAATGTGAGGTGGATGCTCTTGGGGGCTGATTTAATGTTCTGCAGCTGAGTTTCAGAGATAAGGAAATGTTGCACCGCATTACAAAAGGCATTGCCTAGTACAAATAGGCATAAGAATTTCAATAGCATTTTAAAGGAATATTATAATCAGAGGCATGCTAAATCAATTCTTGAATGGCAATTTTTAACTTACATAGTTCAGATGTTTCTCCTGGCAACCTTCCCTAATGTCATTATCACTTACTAAAATTTGATACCATCTACAACCTGAGCCTGAATTCCTGACACACACTACCACAAAAGTAAATATTATGCCAGATTAAAGAGTAGCATGTTTTGACAATTATGTAGACAAACGTTCCTCTTTTACAACAAGGAAGTCTCAAAAAATATGTAAATACTTAGGCAGTTAAATTGTGTGCAACATATGCACAAGGGAAATAACTTAAACACAGAGCCCCAAGCTATTACAATGCCTTTGGTCATGTACAGCTCTGTCAAACAGAGAGAAGACATTCAGCTCCATCCAAGAAACTTCATACTCATTTCTAACTTGGAGTCATGTAACCTCAGGCTGTGATACTCTCTGATCTCTAGTTCAGTGCATGTGAGCAAAGAGCTGCACCAGAGACCTCACATATGTTTTGAAGTAAGAAAGAGACTATTATTTTGAGCCAGGATTCAATCCATCACTGGTGAAATCTGGGCTCCTGGGGATATAAAGCTTCTGCTAGAGCTCAAGTCTTGTCCAAAATTCCCATCCACAGACTCTTCTAGTGGACAGTCAAGCCTTGTATTACCAAGCCTGGTATAAAGGTGCTTGAAATGTGCTTTCTGCTAATTAAAATCTGTGAATTTAAAGTCTCATCACAATTTAAACTAGTTATGATGCTTATTTTGTTTCTTAGGATGAGCTTTTTCTCTAATTTATCCACTGAATCTTTCCATATAAATGTAATGGCTGTGGTCAGAGTTATTATCACATACGTGAGTGAAGGTAGAGGTTCTTCTTAAAAAATTTTAAAGGCCTTTAAAACCGAAGGGGATAAAATAGTAACTTTAGAACATGTATATCAGGGGGTTTTTTCATGTCCATAGGTACATACTACTATACCATAATTTGGTATTAAGAACAGCAAACTGAAATTTAAGTAACAACATGTCAGCTTTCCATATTTTTAATTCTGATTTTTTTATGGAAAGTAAAGAAAAATTACAAAATCCTAATTCACACTTCACCTTGGCTATGCATCAACTAAGTATTTAGCCACCCTTTACACTGGTTTTCATCTGGTTTATTGAATTCCTTCTTGATTTTTTCTTTCATGGTTTAATGGAAGAATTAATAAATTTATGATGATTATTCTTCCCTCAGGTGAAATCAAAGAATACAGAAGCAGTAAAACTAAAATGTTATACAAGAACACGCAAGGGTAAGGCTAGTTGATGCAAAGACAACAGATGACATCATGTAGGGAGGATAAAGAAGAGAATCAGATAAGGAAAGTATGAAGTAAAGGGAAATTAGAAGGAATTTATTGCATTATTTTTAATTATTTTTTGCTAGGCATGTCCGTTGAAATTTTATATTGCATCCTTAATTGTCTGTTCAGGGCTGTTCTGCTGGGTCAGAACAAGCGACATCTTACTCAGTGTGTTTTAGTAGCAACTAGTGATAGTAAATGTTAGGTAGTGGTCAAACTGGACAGGTCAAAAGAGGCAAGACTGCTACAGCTTCATGCCCCAGGTCCAACCAATAAAGAGTCTAAGCATGTATTCTTCCCACTGGCACACATGGAAACACACGTCCAACACGTACTCATGGATACACACAGCCAGCTGCACGGATCAATACAGACAGAAACACGGGGCATTCATGCAGTAACAAAGAGTACAATGTCCCTCTGGCCACGCACAATGGACCTCTGTTCCAATCCAGGGTCCCTCTCCAGCTGATCAGGCTGAAGGTCCATTAGGGGGAAATACATCCATATGTACTATGCAGATTCCTCCAGTGACTGGCCCAGACCCCTCAAAGGTGCAGTATCTGGTCTCTGGATCCTTGATATCTCTGTTGCTGGTACCTGGACACAGGAGCTGCTGAGGCTGCAGCCCCACTCCAGGTGCTGCTCCAGGCCCCTCTAGACCCACACACACACACACACACGCACACACACACACACGCAGACACACACAGCCCCGTCCCGATTGGCATTCAGACCTCTTGGTGACTTCAGCACTTGGCCTGGATCCCCTCATCTCTTCAGGCACAATTCTCCTGGTCATCACAATCTCTCACACACACAAACACCCCTGGCTTCCAAATTACTTCACCTGCTCACCGATTAGTTCAGTGACCACACGCCCACAAAGCCCTCACTCTCACTTCTAGCACCCCAGACGCATGACCCCAAATGACCCACAGTGCCTGCTGCAACTGCCACACCTAAACCTCCACACACACATGTAGAACCCAGAATTAGAGCTCCTCACCCACAAAAGGAAACCAGAGTGCAACTTGATGAGAAAACAGGTCAGACTGAATTGACGAGGTGCAGGACATGACCAGATAAGCGTACTGACCATATGCCAACTGCCTTTTATCCCCTTTTTCTTCTACTCTTCTGCACCCATTCCTTCTCAAAACACCTTGAATTCTCCCATTTGCCAATTTGATACCTACCCTAAGCAGCACATTATAAGTTTCCCTGTATAACTCCCTTGCTCCCGGGCTAAACCCCTCCAGCCTGAAAGGAGGCCAGGAGAGCCTCTGGCACAGAGTCATGGATGGGGACCACTCATGGGGCTGAGGGTCCCCTGGTACAGCCTGCAGAGAGTTTAGGGCAGCGACTCTTCTCCAAGCAGGCTATTTGGGTTCCAGCACCTCCTGCTGTGCCTCTCTGCTCTTCTCTGTTCATAGAGAACCACCTGTAATCCTATTACCTAGCAGTAAATAGGACAAGTTAATAGTGAGCCTTCCTCCTGCCCACCCTTGTATTTTGCAAAAATCATTGATATAGGTTTTCACACGACAAAGATTGCTTTCAGTCATTTTGTTCAACTACCATCTATACTTTCTTCCATGAAGTCACTTCTTGATTTTCCCTTTATATTCTCCTGAGGAAATAAATATATTCCACAATCTAATTACATATTGTGTGACACAGTACTTAGTTTGGTTTGAACAAACTGTCATTGGGTACCCCTTACTTTTCAGGGTCAGTGAAAAGTGAAAGGCAACTCTTTATTCCTTCTCATTCACTCATTTGTATCATATCTCCTCTCTCTATTATCTACATTTAATACTAACAGTCCCTACCGGCTCAGCATTTCCTTCTACAAAACCGTTCCATTCCTTGGTAAACTTTCTCTGTCCTTTTGGGTTTGTTTTTTTTTTTTTTTTTTTTTTTTTTCTCCCCCCCCCCCCTTTTTTTTTTTTTTTTTTTTTGTTAGTTTTATTACATACTCGTAATTCTTAAACTGGACACATGTAGTATTTAAGATCTAGGTGAACCACAAATCTACATACAAATGCTATGTTTTTATTTCATCTCCAAGTGTCATTTGTCTTTCTAATCATTGGTCAACATGGAACTGGTGATTGCAGAAAATAGCCCATAATATCCCACAGAAATTTCTCCTGAACGCTTTGTATCCTTAAAGTGTAGTCATTACCTACTAGAGTCAGTGTAACCAAAAAACCCAGGCAGGGAGGAGTACATATTTTCTCAGCAATTGATGTTCAATATTGTTTTATTGCTCTTCATTGTTGTTTCAGTAGCCATAGTAATATTATTTTAGCACCTTCTTGCTGCTTTCATAAATTAACTCTCATTAAAAGTATGACTCAAGTTTGTTAATAAAGGAAGCCACAAGAACAATCAAAAGTAAACCAAATATACAGCATGTTTAGGGATGTGACAGAAATTAAGTTTTTCAGATTCCTTAAAGAAGAATAAGAGCCTTCATGAGACACATACTTGATTCTACATGGCTTTAGCATCATAAATGATACCAACAATTAGAAAATATTAAGCTTCAGATGGGATTTCTTTTAATATATTTAATGCTAAACCCAAATTTGGACCTCTTAATTTTAATCAAAGGTAGCAATAGGTTGCAAAAGGTAGTCCTTTCTCCACTTAGTCCAGTAAAAATCAGACTCAACACTCCCACATTCTTGTTCAACTCTGAAGTGTCAGAGTGTCTATGCAGATAACAAGCTACAGGGATAAACTAGACAGTGATCTTCTTGTAGGACAAATATGTAGGATGGTTAGAGACAACTGAAAATTCTCTGTCCCTATCATCTCATGCAACCTAGCTTTATGACAGAAATAAAGGTACCTCTCCTAATTTATATCTGGAGTTGGCAGCTTCTGTAGAGCCATTGACACACTGCAATTTCACACCACTCAAACTTACACAAGCTTGAAGGAAGTTATTAAAGCTGGCCATGGCCAAATGAGGAAGTCTAATTTACTTCCTTCATCGCTTGTCCTTATCTTTTTCTTTCTCATTTCTCATGAAAGCGTGTCATGGATCCTTGGTTCTGCTTCTTATTAAGACTCTTCACTGAATAAACTCATCCAGCATAAACTACCCACAATTTTAATCCCCCAGGTAGGTTTCTCTGAAGTTAGTAAATTGAGTCAGTTCCTGAAAGTGTACCATTGATTCAGAATTGGTTCAAGTGTGAGGATTTTCCCCTGCAGAATCATCAGCTCTATTTCTTATATTAGCATACATTTTTGGTGAGTTTTGGAGATGATTCAGAGGAAGAAACTTGATTTTCCACTGTTACTGAGGCTGTATTAACAACGTATTATGACTGATTATTTTTAGTCTGCTGCTGCTGGGATAGGGAAACTACAGCCCTTCCTTCCTAATGGATTTTATCAGTTTCTCACAGCCTTTACCAAAAGCTTTGAGCTTTTGTCTTCAGCTGACTCATTGTTAAAGAAGGTCAAACACCCATTCATCTTATTCTAGGGAAAGGACTATGACTGGAATGACTACCTTGGCACAGCAGACAGCAGACACCAAACACCAAGAGCTCTAAAGGGACAGCAGGCCCCTCCAGACCGTTGGCAGTGCCTGGGATGTAGGCTGGAGCAGGCGAGATGCCCTTGTTTGCAGGAGTCATGACCTGGATGAGGAGCTGAGTTGCCAAGGAACTGTGTGAGCAGCTGTGCAGACTGTGCAAGACCAGGGAATTTCAAAAAGAGGTTGACAAGGTCTTCAGAGAGACCCTGCAGAAACAAGGGTCTTGCATCTGAATTAGGATGTCACAGAACACTTAAATGGATAACTGGGTAAGTTAAAACTGGATGATTGAGTCCTATGAGTAATGTCACTGGGCCAGTAAGAAGTGGAGTATTGTAAGAGGTCTGTGTGGGACCTCTCCCCTTTTAGCATCTTCATCAATAAGGAGCAGGTGAAGGAATATATTTTCATTAAATCTTCAAGTGGCATCATACTGGGGAGAAGGAATAGACTGGGAGGTTTTATGAAATCCAAAAATGACAAATGCAGCCTTCTGCACCTGGGAAGAGAGACCCTAGCAGACATGAGCGAACCAGATACCTTGGAGACAGCTTTGAAAAGGAGCTGAAATGATCTGAGGTTCCGGTGGATGGACAGGGACAAATTACATATCAGCCATCAGTGTGCTCTATCACCAAAGAAGGCCAAAAGTACCCAGGGCTGAATTCATATGGAAAGAGCCAGGAAAATGATTGCCCCTTCTATTTAGAACATTAGGCCATACATGGATCCCAGGTACAGTTCTGGGTTCCCAAAATACAAGAAATAAATTTATAAAATGCAGCAAGTTCAGCCGAGAGACATCAAGATGGTTGAGGGCTGAACACCTAAAATATAAGGAGAGCTGAAGGAACTGGACTTGTTCAGCCTAGAAAACATGTAGCTTTGTGGATGCTTGACAGCAGCCTTGACAGTACCTACTGGGAGATTATTAGGAAATTGGAGCCAGGCTACTTGCTGTTCCACAAGGTGGGAAACAAGCACATGGACATGGAGTTGAAAGAAGATGTTCAGATAGAATATAAGGAAACATCATGAGAGAAGTCAAGCAGCAGAACACCTTGCCCAAAGAGACTGTGCCATCTCTAGCGATGGAGGTTTTCAACACTTAGTTGGCTAAAGCCCTGAGGAACCTGGTTTGACCCATAGCTGATTCTGTCAGTGTAGGAGTGTGGACTAGAGATATCCCAGGGTCCCCTCCAATAGGAATTATCCTATGATCCTGAATTACCTCTGTGGATTAAGCAAAAAAACTAAGGCTATGTTGTTCATCATGAGCAGTGATATGCATATCAACGCACAATATGCATATCAATGGTGAGCATATCAGTACAATGATATGTCCAAAAGCACAGTGAGTGCTGCCTGTTGATCCAGCCACAAATAAATTCCATGCCACACTGAAACTTCAGAGGAGAAGAAATAACAGGTATTGCTAGGTTTCCATAGTGTAGCTGGTTCTAGAAGAAAATAATCTGTCTCATTTTCCATTGCACTCTAGGTCCTTAAGCCACATGCCTCTTTAAAAATTGACTTGATTTTAAGTTCTAGAATTAAACCTCTGAGGTCAAAGGGTCTTTCTTGGTGTTTAACATCATCATGGTCCTGATCTAGATGAAGTAACAAAGAAGAGGATTCTTTAAGAGTCTAATGCAGATGTGCTTTCCTTATCACAGGTTTTGAAGTAGACCAAAGAAGAACAAGGAGATTTTTCTTGTAATATGTGCTTACAACCTGTAGTCTGAAATCTTCTGGCAGAAGCAATCACTTGTCTCGAATGACCTACTGTTTCAGAACAGTTTATGCTTTTAGGTCACATTGCTTGAATTGGCTTGTGCAAGAGAGTTTTAAAAATTAGGTAATATTAAATAAACAAAAATCAGGTAATATTAAGTAAGCAAAATAAAATTACCAAAGAAAAACCAGCGAAACCAAACCCTACTACATTAAGATGCTCAAATGTAGAAAATAGAATAAGCCAACCTTTGTAATCTTCAAGCTTACATTAAGTTCTAATTCTGGCTTTCCAAACAGAAAAATACCTAAGAATCAAGTTCCTAGATATTTGTGGTGAGTAGACCCTGGCTGGACGCCAGGTACCCAGCAAAGGTGGTCTATCACTCCTCAGCTGGACAGGGGAGAGAAAATACAACAAAAGGCCCATGGGTTGAGACAAGGACAGGGAAAGATCACTCACCAAATACCATTAGGGGCAAAACAGACTCAGTACAGGAAACTTCATTTACTGCCAATCAAATAAGAGTAGAATAATGAGAAATAAAAGAAAATCTTCCATGCCCATCCCTTTTTCCTGCGCTCAACTTCAATCCCCATCTTCTCTACCTCCTCTCCCTGCAGCAGTATAGGAGGATAGAGGTTGGGCTGTGGTCAGTCCGTCAGACACTGTTTCTAATGCTTTTCCTATAGGGGGTCCTACTCATGCACTGCCTATGCTCCAGGGTGGGGTCCTTCCCAGGGGAGACAGTCATCCTCAAACCTCTCTAACGTGAGTTCACCCATAGGCTGCACTTCTGCATTAACTGCTCCAGTGCAGGTCTCTCTCCATTGGGGCCAGTCCTTCAAGGACAGGCTGCTCCAGCATGTGGCCCCCACAGAGTTTCCAATCCTGCCAGCAAACCTGCTCCAGTGCAGACTTCTCTCTCCACAGGTTCACAGCTCTAGTGTGGGCTTCCCATGGGAAGCCTTCCCATGGAGCCCCCTTCAGGTTTCCACCTGTTCCAGCATGGGTCTCCTTCACAGGTTGCAGGTGGATCTCTGCTCCCTAGTTGTCCTCCCTGGACTGCAGGTGCACAGCTGCCTCACTATGGTTTGCACCATGGGCTGCAGGAGAAGCTCAGCTCTGGTGCCTGTAGTACCTCCTGTGTCTTCTGAACTGCCTTGGTGTCTGTGGAGCTGTTTGTCTCATGTGATCTCACTCCTCTGTTCTCTGGCCACAACTGCTCTTGTGCAGCAATTTTTTTCTCCTCTTGTAACTGTGTTATCCTGGAGGCACTGCCACTGTCCCTGATGGGCTCAGCCTTGGCCAGTGGTGCGTCCACCTTGGAGCCAGCTGGCATTGGCTCTGTTGGACTTGGAGGAAGTTCTGTCAGCTTCTCACAGAAGCTGCCCTTGTAGCCCCCACCACTTCCAAAACCCAGCCACACAAACAAACCCAATACAAAATGGCGCACACAGACAGAATTTAGAAGTCTCAAACCTGTAAAGCAAAGCTAGGTTAGAAATGCTCAAAGACACTCCCGATATTTTAGAAAACATTGCAAAATCTGTAGTCTACCTCTGTTTCTCAAATGCTCCAGAAGTGGCAGCTGCTGTTAGTCAGAAGTGACCATTAAATATATCTTACAAATTGTGTTGGATTTTAAATATTCACTGTTCAAAAACAGTCTCTATTTCCCAAAATGTATGGTAAAGTAAATATAAAACTCATATGGTGTTCAGTCAGAAGAGAATGTCATGAGTTACAATTATGTATTTGTCCAGAGACAGTTCTGGTTTCAGTTCAGAATTATTTTATATAAACAATATTTTTCTTGGACTATTTTGAAAGCTTACCTCTGTGACTTTATTATGTTTATTACTTGCTTCACTTTCCTGTGAAGCCAAAGGCAAAAACAACATCTGTCAAAGAGAAAGATTTCCAAATCAGGCCTCTACATCCAGGCAAACTACATCAAAATAACAGGCCTTGCAGGCTTGGCATCCTGAGATAGATCTGCATTTAAAAAGTATTTGGCAGCCATGATTTTTACTGCCTCTCAGCAAGAGATCAGTGGACAGATAACCTCAATGAGTAGCTGATTAGTCGATCCTTCGGAAGCCATCCCACAACATTGCCAGCCATGCCAATTATCACCTCTTTTTTTTCTCTGTCTATGGGGATGTTGGAGAGGTACAGCCGTGAATCTAAGATCCAGCTCTCTTTGTTCAGTCAGATTTTCTTCCGGCCTAATCAAGGAAAGATGCTTTTGATTCACCAAGAACTTGCTCAAGCACATTTGATTCTTCTTCAGTGAGTGTATTGCGTCACCTTATATACTACTAGAACAGAACTGCCTGGTTATGTCTAATGTGACAGACTTCATAAATTACTACATCCACTATATGTAAGTTCCCTTGATTGGCTAATTTTATTGCAGGGCATATTGCAAAACTATTGAGAAGACTGAGAAATTACTGGGACTTCACAAGCATAGTGAGCATTCTCTCTCTTTACAGACAAAAACTTTGATCTTCAGATCTGCATGAAATGGGAGTGTGAGTTGGAGAAAACTGGTTAGAGGTCAAATAAATGAAAAAAGGAAAAGAGGTGAACAGGTAGAAAATATCTACTCTTAAATAACACTAAGAACTGACTGAAATTTGTCAGACATATCTAACAGTTATGCTGGAATGCATTTCCTTCTGATTTGCCCATCCTGTGTCTAAAAGCAAGTTTCTTTTTTTATTTTCTGGCACAGGCTGGTTGAAGTGTCTTTCATCTTCCGTAGTTGGTAGCCATTTTCTCTACAGCTGTTCACATTTCTTGGGCTTCTCTTTCATAGGTAGAATTATTTTTGCATGCTTTTGGTTTCATTAATGGCAGCATTGCCTTTGGGACCCAATCGGTCTGTCTCTGCAAGTGAAAGGTTTCCTTTGCAGAAATATCAGCTCCAGACAAATGCCTGCTCCTCCAGTGCCTGCAACTGTATCCCAGAAGACAGAATTTTAAGACATTTTCAGTCTAAATGATCGGACTTCATAATCAGAATATTGCTTTCTCCTGGGGTATTTTAGGGGTTTTTTTTAAATGATATAGAGTAATAGTTGGTTATGGAAAACTAAATAGTACATCTTTATTTCATTCTGATGATTGTTTTAACACATAAAATTTTTTTTGTAAATTTCAGTGATGAAAATTATTTTATAAAATGCATGCTAGACTGACATTTAAAAAAGATACTGAAATTTCCTACTAATACATGCAAACAATACAGGAAGTTAAAAAAAAAAAAAAAGAAAATTTGACCTTTCTTATTTTGTGTTATAGATGTTAGGACATATTTCTGATTTAAAAAAAAAAAAAAAAAAAAAAAGACTTCAAATAATGAGGAAAACCTTCTCATGGCATTTAAGCATTTGGTTTTTTCCCATAAATCCACAGCATGCAGAGCAACATCTGGGCCAAGTTCTGAAATTCTTACTTGTTTCTTCAGGAAAGATACAAAGAATTCATTCTGCTTTTGCATTACCAACTGAAAGAGGAGTCAATTTCAACACAGGATAACCATGAATGAATTGGAAGACAAATTCAGAAAAGAAAAAAAAAGGGACCTGACTAGCTGTGAGCAAATGCCAAGGGGACATGAAACCTTAGAACACATCACATCCAAATGCACATTCAAAGCACATAATTCAAATTTCATTAACTGGTCAAGATTTTTACATTCTTTGTCCCAGTTCAAAGTACTGATTGCAGCATACAACTTCTGTCAGAAATTTTAACATGGAAGGTCAATAATCTCTGTTTCAGGTAGGAAAATCAAGCTCTTCACAGAACAAAAAAGCCCTCATTCTTAAGACTCTGCCTATGGCAAACTGTTAATTGGCAATATTAATCCGTCCTCTGACAGAGGGATAAGGTAATAGGCTGTCATTTCATCCCCACCAAAGAGCATAAGTCAGGCCTCAGGTCCTCTGTAAATTTTTGGGTTCTTTTTTTCACATAAAGTTCTCCCTAAAGATAAAGAAACTTTGATACTGGAGAATTTTAAGCACTTCCACCTCTACATCTCTTTGTGGAAAGAGTATCATGCCCACTAACCTCAAAACTTTCTCTCCATTATTGAAGTAGAAGACATATGAATATATCAAAATCTGATCATATTTAATTTTTGAAAAAATGCATCTGTCAGTTTTAGTTATCTTTAGCCTAAAGATAGCTTTTGTTTTCATTCTCAAATTATCTCAGGTGCTATCAAATCTTTTTACTTCACTGTTATTCTTAATAGTTTGCCATATTATCTGATGGGAAATTTTGAAGTGGTTTAAACAAGTTACAGTACATGAATGTTAGACCTAATTATGGGATGAATGTGAAATCTGTACATTCGCTGATAAAGGTATCACAGTGTGCCATGGCCCAACCAATTTCAAGACTCATTTACTTGGTTTTGAATCACCTGAAAATTTTCAGGCAGTTTTGCCATCAATTCAAAAGGAAAAACTGCTGATTCTTGTAATCTCTATGGAAGTACTAACCTTTGGGATTTTCCATTGACAAAATTGTTACAGACTAGATTTGTATGCTCTGCAACACTGGATTTTATCTGTATCTTCTGAAGAAGCTAAGATTTGTTATGGTAGGACACAAAAATAGATTGACTCCATATAGTTGTCAGAAGAGAAAGAAGGCTTTGCTTACAATTCCAGCAGCTTCTTTTATAACATGCTGCACTAAAAAGGTCTATTATTGGTCCATGGGACTGACACTTCTCTCCATTGATTAAGGAATAGGAAACAACACCTAGGGACAGTTGTTGTGGGAAGGGGAACACTGTTTACTTAACCTGTTTTGAGAAATGGAGAGAGATGTTTTGAAGAGAGAAAACTGTTGACAGCTTTCCCTTGGGAAAGGAGCTAGCAATAGTTAGCAAGCTAAAAATTCAGACTCAGAAATGTTAAGCCCACATAAGATTCATAACACAACCATTTAAGAAGTCCTACATTATTTTTAGATCACTTGTGTCTCAGATAGATATGAGATCAAATCATTATCCTATCCTTAATGCTAGGGTACCTCCTTTCTCTAACAGAAAAGTGATCAAATTAAACCCTCAAATAAATCACTTCCCTAGCTCTCCTATTTCTCCTCCCGTGAGTACTCTGCTGTCAGGCACATTTCTGGCTCACAGACACTGGTGAGACCCTGAGGTCCTTACAGAAAAGGAAGCCTCCTTGTCCTAATGTCAGACTGCTTGTTCAAGGTAGAAATGTCCTTCACTCTATCACTACTGTTGAGCTTCCAGAGTTAAGCTACCTACAGGTGTGTTATCTAAATGGTAACCCATCATCATCATCAATGCTGTTATCAAAACTGATCATAAGAAATGCGTAAAACCTAAGCTTTTTTTTAGTTAAGGTGAGCCACCTTAACTCCCACAATGTCCTAGAGTTTAGCAGGCTGAGGTCACTATTTGTGCATTCTGTAAATCTCTAAGAACAAAACAATGTAACTTTTATGTCCTCATCAGAACAAGAATTATTTTCATAGCATACAAGTATTTTCAAATGCCTGTGAAGGAAAAGTGGGAATTCTGGAGCCCATGAGGTTAAGTAAGAATTTAAATCATTATCTGGATTACTGACTGCACAAATTACAATCTGAAAAAATGGACACTCTCTACATAGCAAAACAGTCTGAATAGCAGACACTCGGATTCTTATTGAACAATATTCAACTGCAAAATAAAATAAACTATTCAAAGGAAAGAACAGGTTTTGAACTGCACCTTTCCTCCTCTATTTTACCCAATAGACTGCAATGACCTTTACTGATGTTGGTAGAGACACTGTGGTTTTTATCCCATGAAGGTAAGATTTGCCATCAAATGGAAAAAGAACTTGATCCTTCAGAAAAATCTGGCATATCTATAGTAATTCAAATATTTGATGGCTCCAGAATTAGGAACTAGGCATTACTATAAAGCATTTTGTCAGATATGGCAGGCTAATTCAATGATGATACTCACAACTATGTGGAAAATTATTGAGAAATCCCATTCCATAGCCTAACAGGAAATAACTTGCACAAAGAAGCACCTGTTGTAAGAACTGCAGTATAAGACTGTCACAGTTTAAATTGTTGACTGGAACTGAATTTGACACATTTCCTAGAATGTACTGTTCTTTCTTCCTCAAGTTGTTTTGACATTAAAATAGGACCATCTTCTAAAATAAGGAAAATGTTGCCCTGCCCAGGAATACTGAAGCAATTTGGGGGTCAGGGGTGGGGGGGAGAATGGTGATAAACATTCATTAAGGGATTTTCTTTTCAAAATAATAGTTTTATCATCCTAACTTATAGGGTAAACAAATGATCTTGCCTTTCCCTGAACTTTCTACAATTAAGACTTGGTGAAAGGCTCTAATAGCTTTAATTTATGAGCACATGCAACACAAAGTCTCTGAATCCTGAGGTTTTAAAAATTTTATCTGGCAAGTCTCCTGCAATTTGAGATTAAATTGCCAAGTGGCAGCTCTTACTGCTTTAGGCACTGACATGAAAATCCAAGGAAAGTATCTTCTGCCAGAAAAGGATCTTATTCTATAATAATTGTTCTTCATTATGGCATTTTTATGCTACTGAAAATGGCATATTCTTTTTAATTAATATTTGGACTCCTGATATATAGTTTTCACTATGACTCATTTGAAACAATGTCTCTCCATTTAATAAAACATTCAGATTCAACTTGTATTTAATACCTACAAATAATGCATTAAAGCCTCCAGGCAATGAATGAAATTGGGGTGGTAACAGAAAATGCCTTGAACTTTACAATCTGATCTGGAATTTTATCTGAAGGAAAGCAAATTTGGGTTATATCACACTATATCAGCTGTGACTCTAGCTACTAGGCATAGTTTTCTCTAAAGTCAAGTTGAATGGGTACCTAGTTTAGATAAAATAATGTCCAAATTGACTTTTTGTTTAGTGTTAAAATTTAAATTCTTTGAGCAATTTATCTACCTCTGGCATCTCTAACATGTACTGAGAAGACCACAGGGAAAAGATATTATGGTGAAATTTTCTAAAATCTTAATGAATCAATCTTTTTGGTAGCTCTAAAAATTGCACTTACTCAAATTCAAGTCTTTTTATTCAGGTTAATGGATACTTCCTCGAAGAAAACTTCTAAATTATTTAAAAAATATTATTTAAATTATTTAGTGTTATATTCAATCTCATTTTAAATCAGAGTTGTTTAAAAACTCTCAATTTGGTGTTCATTCTGTATTAACGCTAATTCATATTTTACAAGCATTTCTGAAATACACCTAGCAAAAATTTTTTCCTAATCTTCGATATTCTTCTACTTTCCATATAAAGTATGGCATAAAGTGCCAGAAGTTTTGCATTAAAAATGGAAATTTAAGGACACACAAGCACCTCAGCCTTTCTTAGTGTCAGACCCCCTCAGCTTTTCTTCTCTTAATGAAAGAATGTGTTCATCACTGTAATGCAACCTGTCTTGCTGCTCCTTATTCAGTGAAACCCTCACAACTCCTACTAGAAAAGCTGCAAGGAAGAAGTTTAGCTGAACTATTACCTTTTTCTTGAAATTTTGGAAGGCAGACTGTCATGATTTCTGCATCTCCAGTCACAGAGCCAAACAGTAGAGATTCTGCTGGTCTGGTAAATCATTGGCAAACTGGCAGCTGGACTATGCAGACAAGAGGTAACATGAATTTATAAAACACTTCAGCAAAAAAAATATCACTTGCAGAGTGGAAAAACACTTCAATATTATGTCATGTATCTTACTTACATATTTTTAATAGTACAATATGCTGATATTAGGTAAAGAAGAAGCATATGTACTGTTTATAGAGTGTTGCTTATGCACTTTATTAAAATGGTAAAAAAAAGTAGCAATTTAGTCTAATTTCCTGAAGAACCAAGACTAAGTTCATCACACTGTCCTAATAATTTTTCCAAGCTGATTTCTGACAAAACTAACAGGAGGTAAACACATCGTAAAGACATTACATATCTACAAACTTTACAGAGATAAGCCAGTAATAGAAAGAACAGACCTTACACATGCACTATTGAAGAACTTTCCATTTACATTAAAGAAACAGATGACACAAATAAATTACTGGTTCTGCTGCTTTTGTAGCAACTTTTTGATGTTTCATTATCAGACTTCAGCAAAGTGACATGAAAACACCAATATCTCATGGTCGAAGTGTGCAAATATTGGAGTATTGAAGTTCTCTTAAATATCAAGCTTAGAAATTTAGTATAGTATTTTATGTACATGGCGTATCATGTGATGAAGTTGAATGAGGAATTTTATAGGCACTCATCTTAATATATTACAGAATTTTTGAATCAATTAAAATGCTAGGGAAACAGTTACCCTTAAAATAAATACCCTTATGGGACATGCTCTGCATTCAGAAATATCACCATTACTTTAATCAGTTGAGAAAGAGGAATTAATCAAAGTAATTGATTAACACACTGATGTGGTGTCTCTTATGTAATCACTGTGCATTTTTTTATGCACTTTCAGCAACACAGTGTTATTTCTGTGGAACATGGTTATTTGTGCTTACAGCACACCACAGAACTGTGGAAATGTGCAGCTTCAAGGACTGATGGATCACGACTATCAGATTAGGGTACTGTGGACATCCTTCTGATGCCTACACCTGGTAGCCTTATGAAATTCTGTGTGCAAAACATTTAAATGTAAAAAAAGAGTATGGATATTGCAGTACTGAACCACACACAAGAATTAATTTTTTTTAGGCAGAGGAGATTCCACTCTCACCTGAGGTGATTATCATGACCTAGTATTCAACAATTTCATCTGTAACTGAAAATACCAAGTAACTGCAACCTATTTCTCTCAAAACAGACACTTGTACTTAAAAAAATATTGATTGAAAATAGAGAGCTTGATATCAAGGGATTACAGTGTTCAGAAGTTTTCAAGCCATCACCCTAGAGTAAAAAAGGAAATATAAAAATAAACTGATAAAATTTATGTAACACTTTCTAGTCATTTCAAAGAAACACAAATAATCCAGTTCCATGAAATTTCTGATAGAAAAATTATATATTAATAATTACAGAAGAAAATAACCAGAAAAAAAGATTCAAGGCCCCACAACACATTTTGAGTCTTTTCCTAGTGTGAGCTACTGTTAAAAGATTAAACTCTTCTCAAACACATTTTCTGAGTCATATAATAAATATTTCATCTGAGACAAAATTTACCAAAATATGGCATTATATGGAAAGTATGTGAAACATACACAAGGCAAGGCCACTAAAACATAAGCTTCTTGTCTCAACAGGATTTTTCAACCTGGCCTAAATCTGGTATCCTAACACTGATTCCTTGAGTGGAATCTGTCCAAAGGAGGATCTGGGCCACAGATTTAGTCTTTTTCCCTCCAGTGTAGAGAAATTTTATGCACCAGTAAATCTCAGCTGTGAAGTGATAAAGTCTAAAGTTTGTACAAAAGATTCATGCAAAGTTCACCATTCAGTGGTCTACGAAAGAATGTCTTCACAAATTTCTTATGTTCTTGAATACAGACTATGCAGAGATGAGATTGATTTTATCTGTAAGCATATTTGCCAGTTCTGATAAAAAAACCAAGAGGCTAACCAAAAACAAAAAAACACCTTATGGGTCATAAAAAAGCTCTTCAGATTTTGAGGAGCATTAAACTTTTATATAAAGCCTGTGTTCGAATTTTCCCGAAGCCTCTTTTTATCTCTGGAAAAATATGGTGATTGACTCATCTGTAATATGCACATTTATTATGCATCTTATAAAGGTTTAAATGACATAATGCACTTCAAAGCAGCTTAGAAAGCTCTATTTTTTTCTTTGGCAAATACACATATAAATAATCTTGTGGGGTCTGATTTAAGCTTTTGTATTCAAATGTTGATGTATCAGGTAATGAAACACAGATCACAACTGGCAAATCCAGGATAATTGGATTATTTTAATTATATTCATTATGATTCCTCATAAATCTCTCAAAATTACTACTAAAAATATGTACCACAGTACAGCAAAACTCTGTTTTCAGCTGAAAATATCATGCTGTAGCATATGTAAAACCAAGCTGCATTGCATTTTTATCATTGGTCATTCACAACTATATTTTTCCATCCAGTTGATTAAGTTTTGGGTATTTAAGGCTTTTGTTAATTTTAAATTATCTTCCCAAAAAATCTTCACAGTTCTTTGATTAATAGATAACTATATTATTTCACAAGACTTGTATTAGAATACTCATAATTTCTTTAATCTTCTCCAGTTTGGGGCCTAAACTTGTTTCCATTGAATTTAATATGTTTCATCTAAAGAATTTTTCCTCCCAGGTACTTAAATCATCATTCTCACAACTCCCGGAGTGTAGTTAAAATCTTCTTATGACTGACTGCATAATTTAAATTTCAATCTCCATCAAGAGGTAGGGCTCACAATTCAGTCTCTTTTTCTTGTCCTGTTTTTCCCCTTCTTTGATTTTTAGAGTCCAGCAAATCTTCCAAGGCTAACAAGACCTCTGTGGAGTAAATATAAGGTTAGCAGCAGTAGGCTGCTTTTTTCCTTTTTTCATTGCCTTCTGTAGGCTTGAAGTAAAAAATACTTCATGAGCCACAGGCTGTAAACTCTAGGTCTAAATTCCTAATAGAGTGGGAGTCTGAGCCTGTTCTCAGATACCAACTTGCCCAGCAGGCAAACGTTCTCACACCTGATTGCGGCCTGAACTTGTTGGAGGGTCTCATGCACCCAAATTCTCTCTTGCATCATTCCTGTGCATCAGGCAAAGATTCTCAGGCATACAAAACTCTATTACATCCCAGTTTACCAGCAAAAAGATTGGACTCAGTTACTTCTGAAGCTTAGCTGATGGCAAGGAAAGAGTCAAGCATACAAATACTAGAAGGGTGTCACGGCAAGGACTGAGGGGGAACAGGCCCACTTGCTGGCCTCTGTTTCATTGCACAGTCACCTTACATCTCTGTCTGTGCACACACATTCTGGATTCATTGTGGTGAGGGACAATTTAGCCAACTGCTAACTCTTGAGTTAAAGAAACTGTCCAAAATCATGTCTGCAGTTAAAAGGTTTCCTCACACAGAATGTATTATACACTTCCCTGCATGCACTCCAGAATTTTTCTTCCTAATGGTTACCTCTTAATAATCTCAGTTTTTTGTATTTCAGTATTTTGAAGTCGTCCAAATCTGAGGAAAACATCGATTGCAGCCATTACTTTAAAAGAGCAAATAACAATTATAATAAGGAAAAATACAATTGAGCTCAGAATGTTCTTTGTGTACAACTATTAAAACATAATATTTATTACCTAGCTCTCTTGTCATATAGACAGACAAGTTCTTAGATACAGGTAAAATAAATTGTGCACAGTCCTGTCACCATTCAAATGAGACAAATATTAGCAAGCAATTTTTGTCTCACTTTCTATTTTCCAATTACAGATTCTCCAACTAATTTACTCTCTTCCACTCCTTAAAATAGAAAGTTCTTTTTAAATACATACCAAAATTTGCCACATTTCCTATGAAACTTTAATTAGACTCTTATTCATTCAAAGTATTGCTATAAATATTTACCACGTAAAAATCCCTTTCTTTACATATTTAACATTCCTAACATTAATTTGTTTTCCTAATGTACATTTACTTTTGTGCTTGCCAAGGGAACACCCACAGTTCAGTTTCAGCGATGAAAAGAGCCTGTTCCCTTGTCTGCAGGTCTTCACTTCTCATTATCCTATTTGTAGTTTAAAATATCACCAACTAGGAAGTGAAGCATGAAAATGTTTTCTGGGTTGTTTTAATCAGCGTAAGAGTGCAGGCAGAGACACTGCCATGGCTTCATGAATTGCAAGAAATTTATATTTTAGTTGTTTCCTCCCACCCCTTGTCACCATATCACAGTGACATCAAATTTACTAATGGTAAGAGAAATAGGAAACTTCTGTCCTTCCCACTTGTTAGTTTCTCACAGCATGGCATATGGAACCTACCTAAACTCTCCACACCTGCAGCACACCTGACACAGACCAAGTATCATAAGTAGGAGCATTAATTTTCTCCAGCTTTCTCTTTCCCCCATGTTTCCACTGAGTTGTACAGGCCTCACTTCCAAAAAGGAATTTGAAGAAGTAATTCAGACTTCAGGATGTAACCTATTTTTGACCTTTCTGGTGAAACCATCATGAACTGGGGCCATCAAAGTGTATATTTTGTCATATGAAGACAGGAAACAGAGACAAGAGGTGGACCAAAGTTTTTCTTCATTCCTAACTGAAGGGAAATAATTATATTTTTGCAAAGCATGTTGCAGTATTTCTCTGGACTTACACAAATTGGGTCTAATGGAACAACCACAGGTGACTCCAGGATACACATCCAGGCCAAAGTCTGTGGTGTTTTGCAGCTGGAGCTCGCTGAGAGATCAGCCTTCCCCTGCCCACTCACATGCTGTGGGTGGGATGTAAATTTGAAGGGTATAAATACGTCCTGCTAGACTGACCATGTGATCATAGGCTTTCCACCAACATAAGCCTAAATACATTCTTGCATTCTCATGGTGCCTATCAGCAGTTAATTAAACATTTAAACACCAGTCAGGACATTTTATACTGTCAAATTCTGACGCTGAGTTTTGCAGCACTGGCAGCACCACATACCAGAGGCAGATGTCTCTAATGGAAATTGCTCTCATGTGCTTCTTGCTAGATCCCAGTTTTATCGACCTTCAGAATGCAACATAAATCAGCACATTAACAGTTTGTTTTCATTTGCAGCCTTTTGGGAGATTTTGGGTTTCATCCCAAAGCAGCTGCAGCAGTTCTGTGAAGCGTATGGATGTTACTGCTGTGTTATTTTTAAGCCATATTAGTGTTCTGTGGCAGCAGCTGTCAAAGTAGTATCAGCTATATAAGTAATGAAACAAATAATTAAATCTGATTTTTGCTATAAAGATAGCATGAAGTTCTTAACAGAATTTTTGAAGACTGCCTTTAAATGTGACACAGTATGACAGATTTCTAAAAATTATGCTTAAAACTATTTCCTGAAAAAATAGCAAAAAATTTAGGAGCAAGTTGGACCACACTACAGTGTCTAGAAGTTTACCTCTAAAATTATATTTGTTAATTTTTCTGCTAGAAGTTTGACCACTGGCAAGGCATGAATAAACACCTGCCAAAGCCTCTCTCCCTCCCAAGAACTCACAGAAATGGTGATAGGCAGCCTTGCAACTACACATGCATAAGAAAAAAGATTGTTTATGACTGTGCTGTTTACCAGTAGACTAACATCAGCTTTTCATCCTACACTAGTGTACTATTTGAGTAAATTCAACGCAGAGATGGATTATTTTCTTAAATGAAAATCTTTTGAATTAAACTGTTCTGTTCACAGAAGAACAGAAACTTTTTTTTTACAGAGCAGAGATACTCATTTGGTAAAATATATTTCTTATTTTTTACTCTTCTGTGCATTTTTTTTTTTGCAGACACACAAAAAATAAATAAATTATGTCATTGCTGTTCTTGGGAACTTATTATTCTGTCCTCATTGGTGAGTTTGCTCTGTAGCATTCAACTGACAACAGCTGTTGATATACAAAATTAAATAAAATGGCAAAACTGCAGTGAAATTCTTTCTGATCTAAGAATCGTTTTGCAGTGGGTAGTAATGTGTCAGTTTAAATTTCACTACAAAATACATCTTGAGGGTCTCACTTTGATGCCTTAAGTTTTAGTTTTCATATTTTCAGATTCTGTGCTGCCTAAGGATGTAGTTCTGAGCCTCATATTAAGTCCTAGTAAGCTCTCTTCACAGAGTAGGGAGACAAAACAAATCCTGTTCCAGCTGGAGACCAAGGACAACTTTCAGCCTAGCAGCATAAACAACAGTGGGCTGAAGAGAGGAACAAGAAGGATGGGACCTCACAACATGAAGGTGTAATTGGACAATTAAACCCCAATATGCAAATGGACCAAAACTAATAAAAATGTAACATCTTGTTACCAGTCATCTATTTTTGTGACCATTCTTCGTCCACCCAGGGTGCAGTCTTGGTCAGGCTCCTGTCTTGCCCAAGGTGTATCCTGGGGGCCTTTCAATAAATACCTACTTTATTGTCTAACTCTGTCCAGTCTGTGTTTTAGGTCAGCCTTCCCAGGCATCAACTTCAGAGGCTTACGTGTCCTAATTTTTTAAAAAAGTAAAAAAAACCTGCATTCTCTCTCATA
Organism: Donacobius atricapilla; assembly: GCA_013397315.1. Classification (NCBI taxonomy): domain Eukaryota; kingdom Metazoa; phylum Chordata; class Aves; order Passeriformes; family Mimidae; genus Donacobius; species Donacobius atricapilla. The sequence goes on from WBMY01012324.1 coordinate 1,432,931, forward strand.
ATTCAAGACAAGTGTCTACTCTATTAAACACAAGAAGGCTGGACCCTTCAGGCAAAAAGTGAAGTGCTCTCTTGCAACAAGATGGGTGTTTCCAACATGAGTAATCTTCCATTTGACCCTTATGATGACCAGCCCTGGTTTATAAATGAGGGAATCTGATCATTCTTCACATGAACAGAGGAAGGTTGACTCACTTAACCTTGTAACATTGCAACACTGAGGAGCACAATGGCAGATTATGCTTTGTTCTCAGTGCAGAATTCAGGCTGAAGAGATTCAGTCCTTCAACAAAACCTGGCCATGGAACTCAAAACAATCTGAATCTTATTTCATGTCTTTTTAAGACGATGCTGGATTGTACACACAAAACTTATAAGTGTTGTTTTTCCTTTGAGACTGTTTGGCAATTCATATTATTTCATGTCTCTATTTTTGCACTTGAAGCTCAGGTAAGGAAATGGCCTTTAAGAGAAAAATCCTGCAAAGTTTCCCATTAGATAGACAAAAAGAGACTTTTTGAGCCCTGGTAGGTCAAAGTGTGAAGTGAATACCATCTACAGGTTTGGAAAGACAGAGCACACTCGTTTTGCCAAGGTGTAGAACTTCTAAGGTAAAGCCTTTAAGGCATTCTCAGGAAATATTCATTCCAGTTCCACAATCCATGAATACAGAAGACATCAGCCACTGGAAGCTTGTGATTTTGGGGTACTGGTATATTCCTTCTAGAGATCATTTCTAGAAGGAAGGAAAGATGAATTGTCAGATGAGTTGCATGTGAGCTTACAATCAGGGCGGGATAAGGTTCAAGAAAGGTCTGAGGTTTGATTTAAGATTTTTCTTAATTTAAAACCATTTCATTGAGATTTTATCTGATGTGAACATGGAGAACAACTAAGAATAACTTGACTGTATCCTTAATTCTTATCCCCCAACATGTTTTGCATCGCTATTTTTAGAAAATGAAATTAATTAAATTAATTCATCTGCTTCCTTAGAGTGATGCTGAAATGTGAAGAAATTATAAGCAGTAACAAAAAGGAAAGGTCATACTATCTGAGTAAAAGATACTATATAAAAAGACAGACTCCATACATTACACATATATGTTTCACTAATCACTTGTGAGTAAACTCCTGAAAGGCATCATTTTTAATTCTTAAAAAAAAGTAAGCAATACTGATACCTAAATATTTTTGTACAAATATATATTTTCTTTACTTTTATATTCTAAAAGTAAACTTGTATGCAACATTTCAGTCAGTTACAGAAATGTTTCTAGTTAGTTTAATATGAAGTATAAGCAAATGCCTTTAAGCTAAAAAACAAATCAGAGGCAGTGTCATATCAGTGTCATGCTGTGTGTCCCTTAATGTAAATTTGCCTTCCAGGCTGAAAGTGCAAAATTAAATTATTTAGAGGCTACTAGGAATGAAATTTTCTAAGCTGTGTAAATCATTTGAAAATTTACAGTCAATAAAATTCATATGACATAATCTGTATGGCATGGGTGTAAAGAAGCATGTTTATGACCCTGCACGTGTTCCCAGACAAACATAAATCAGGTTCAGACCAGAAGCCAGGTCGGTACATTAGTATTACACTGCATTTCACCTTGTCTATCCTGTCAGAACAGGCAAGCAGCCTTGGCCCACAACAACCCCACACAGTGCTTTCTGACTGGACACAAGCACAGGCAGAGAAAGATACTCTGAACACCTGTGCCAGCATGCACATTCAGCACCTCTGAAAACTTTGGCCAAGGCTTACACAGCTCCCAACTGTCTTTCCAAATGCATTCCCATGTGGTGCTTGACTGCCTCCTCAGCCCCCTGTTTGCCCTTTAGTCAGCAGTGAAGTTATTCTGTAGGGATAAACATACTCTTAGCTCTGCCCAGGCCTGCCATTGGTAGGGAAGGAGGTCAATAGCAGCTATAGGTGGGCTGTGAGCACAATTCAGTATTACACTCACAGAATGTTCCAGGTTTGGGATTATACAAGGTTCCCATGCGCCCAAAAGATTCTTCAGTAGGTTGTTATTGTACCAAAAATAATTTGTAAAAATAATGTTGGCAAGTAATTTATAATAATTCATAAAAATGAAAAATAAAATACACACAGATAATTAAGTAAAGGGATGCTTTACTCACACAGTATTTGTCAACAAACAGGTGTAAGACCATGAAACATAAATTGTTTTAGAGATCAACGTTCATCTGCTTGAATAGCTATTAAAAGTCTTATATGACACACAACAGTAAGTTAAAACTTAGTAGAGAAGTTCTAACATTCCTTTCACGGCTCAAAAATTGTCCAGGCCTATTTTTAATAGATATTCAGCTATAAACAAAGTATTCTTTTCTGTTAAATCAATCTCCACTCAAGATCTAAGATGAAGGCACAAAATAGTATAGTGTATATTTCTCTAGCATAAGATAAGTAGGGAAGTATTAATGTTCTTGTTTGTGATTTTGTGGCCCTGAACAGATACCATTCTCATAAACAGGTCCATCTCTCAGCATATGCTTATTGTTCTGAGATAATATGATATGACAGGTCCAGATGTTTGAAACTTGCAGCAAGTCACAGAATGGGAACAATAAATTATGCTAAAGGACATATTTAATTCAATTGATAGTGTATTTGGCGCTGTCAGAGATATGGAATTTTTAGCTAAGTATAATACAGAAACCATTACGTACACTAGCAACCTTTGGAAGTGAAGTGTATGAGGCAGAGGGCATTGTTTCAAAGCTGGTATTCTTTCTATCTATTAGTCAGAAATCTCAGTATTGCATTGCTATCACATGTTGTATTAGCCTAGATTTTCCTAGTCTTGAAATAATTAGCAGAAAAATTCTTTATGAAAAATTCACCCATGTTGTGCAGATTCAAGCTCTTTCATCCCATTCTGAATTTCAGAAATCCATGTAGCACAAACATTAGACAGAACGATATGGACATTGTCTGTTGCACCAGAAACAATTTTTCTAAAGAATGTGTTGTATATCTCTTTCCTATTCAGTCACCCCTTATGTCAAGTTAATCCATGTAATTATTGACCTAAGTCTATTTTATATACATGTGCACTGGGACACCCTAAGTCAACAATTTAAGGTTTTTTTGTTACTAGAGCTGTAGAGCCATTAAAAGTGAGCTGCTTGTTTTTTCACTCTTAAGTGAATTTTCACTATCCCTCCTAAAACATAACTGTTCTTATATAAGAACCTGTAAATGTGTATATATTTGTCTATTTCAAGTTCTGTCAGAAATAAGGACATATGGAATTGCCTGAGCCACATGCATGCCAGGAGACCTGAAAAAGGAGTCTTATTTTTATGGTGGTGATCCTGCCAACAGTCATCTTTAAACCCTGTGCTATTCTAGCCTCTTCATTCTCAACATATGAAAGGCTCACTTCTATCTTACAGCTGGGACAGTTAACAGCATTATTTGACAGACTTGTTAACATTATTCTTCCATCTAGAGGGATGGGTATTATAATAGACCCTTTCCTCTAGAACTGAAAAAAAGTCTCATCAGACCACATCTCCCTGCCTTCATCTCCTTCCTCCATATATGAAATGGTGTTTCCTCTTAAAATTTTTTCTCATTCACTAGTTATATAATACAAGAAAGACAGTGAATTGAAGAATGGCAATTTCAGTTTATTATTTGGCACAGCTTCTTAGCTGCCAGCAGGTCTGCTGACATTTTTAAAGCACTTGCGCGTAAAGCCTTAACCAAGATCACTCAGAAGAGCCTGGATATTTACCTGCTCAGAATCAAACTGTTCTCTTTTCTTCAGGGATGGCCAAGTCACGCACCATTAGAGGCTTCTGTCTTACCTCAGTTCCTTCAGTACTTTGTAAAGGATGTGATATTAAGGACTTCTTTAGCAATAGAAATAGTAATTTTTGGTATTTAGAGTTATCCAAGGCTGTGCATTCTCTAACAACATTTTCTTCATGAAACAAAAATCCTTATCTACTGCTTAGTCCATCCCTCAAATCCATCTATCTCCTGTTCAGAGAAAAGGATTTTGTGTGAAAGAATGTCAAAGGCCTTACGGAGTTCTAAGTAAATGACATCTGTGTCATTGATAGATCATTAGCAGAATTCATTTCCTAGCCTGTATTAAAAAAAAAAAAATAGCTTGAGTTTAATTTTTATTCCAAGACTTAAATCATTAAACTAAAATATTGCTTAAAAATTGAGACTGACTCATTGAAATACTTTCCCAGTTTGTCTGTGAATCAATAATTTCTCACTGACACCGTTGTGCAACAAAACTTGTGGGGAAACATTACACAGACCTGATTTCTCTAGCTTAATTCTGAGCATTGACGTAACAATACAGAAGTTCTAAGCTCAAAATACATCATATCTGCAGGCAGGCAGGCATCATACCTCCATATGGCAATTTCCCACTCAAAAAAAACCAGAAAACAGATACATTTACCGTAATGTGTCTTAGAAAATTTCATGTTGTTTCACTGTTTATTATTCTTCCCATTATTAACTAAGTAATAATTTCTTTCATAATCTCTTGGAATCCATTTCCTTTTTAAAATCACCCATATTTCCAAAGATAATTATTCACCCTTCAAAGACCAGTTTTAGTACTGTTCTAAGAATACTGCTACTAATTTTCATTAACAGATTTCATTCACATGCAATGTGACCACATTTATTTTATCTATGCACCTTCAACCTGTTACTTATGTATTCACGATCATTGTTCCATCTCCTTTTGAAAGTATCTATATAATAATTTTTTAAATTACATGTAATGCTTGAAAATAGAAATAGATAAGTTATTCACTGTTCTTTCAATATCAACTGTACTTTGCACACCTGTCCTGATAAATGAATATTGCATTTTCTTCCTCTCATAGGAAACTTCTAGAACTTTGTTACATCATATGCTGTTTTTATCTTTACTTTCTGGGGAAATAATTTCCTACTATACTAGCATGACCCCTGCTTTCATTAAATGACAACCTTTCTTCACTTTCTTCTCTGTCAGTTTGCCTTCCTGAAGACCTTTACAAATCAGCTTCTCATGTTTTCTAAAGATTTCTCAAGCAGGTTTTTTTGAGAGATATGTTTTCTTATGACTTCTTTACTTTGGAATAATAAATTATTTCAATGTATGATAATTTCCATTTAGATTTGCATCCGATCTTTCCTAAAGGAGCGATCCCTCCATTAGCATTAGTGTCACCTTCAGCCCTATGCAGCCCGTAAGACACATCATTAAGCACTTTGAGATTATTCAATAGAGAAGGATGAAATCTCTTGCATCATGTTGAATTTGTAGAAAAGGTACCAGTCTAAAGTGAAATATATTTCTATAAGCAGTTTGTATATTGTATTCTTCTTACCAAACTGTGAAACTCCGTATTCCTCTTAAATTCACTGTGTTAAATATGATAACCAAGAGGGAGTTCAATATCCCCTCTGATAACCCCTGACTTATATCTCAATGCAACCTCATGAGAAGATTTTCTTCCCTTCTCATCCTTCCCACTGTTTATGAACAATATGGATGAAAAGGGAATTTAAAAAAATAACAACACTACAGCCACAGAAATACTAGTTTTACCGAAAAATAAGACTAGGAGTTCAGTGTCTAAGTTCCACAGCAAGGCTGACTATTCTGTCACCTTGCTATGTGGGGAATGGCATACACTGGCCATCAGAGAAAATCAGAAGTTTTGTCCAAGTCTAAATGGCTGTATTTTCACACACACGACTTTATATTTCTATCAGGTCAAGAGGTACCATTTGTTCTTTCACCAGGGAAAAGCCACCTTCTGACTCACAGTTCAAGGATTGTAACTTCCGTAGCAGCAGATTTTCTTGCTCTTTCCTCTGAGCCACTCTCTCCTGCACGCCTCACATTTCTTTAGCAGCACTTCTGAGGCATAGGCTGAGGAAAGCTGTGAAAAAAAATGCATCCCACTCACTGCCCCCATCTTGCCCTAGGCTACACAGTTCTTCCTATCTCTGTTCTGACTGGCAAGCCTATTCCAACTGGATAGGTAACCATGCCATTAATTAACCATTTCTGACCTAAGCAGATGGAGAATGTGTCTTGATGTGGACGTGTAAACACACATACCTATCTCGATATGGGTATACACAAAGGAGATGTACGCACATCTTTTATATTGTATAATTCCCCCTTGAATGCCAAAGAATTCTCTATTCTGAAATCAGGTCTGATGTTGGAGTCCAGGGCACATGGAAAACCCCTCAAACTGCCCTGGGGGGTCCGAGACCCTGGCTGGGACCCCAGGAAAGCACTGTCTTTGACCTTAGTCCATGGGAAAAACTTCCAGCACTCATAGATGAATTAAAAATAACAAAGATTTAAAATAGATAGTAGTCTAGTTTGTCACAGGGTGAAAATTTGTTGTTTTGGGTTTTTAGTATGGAAGTAGGTCAGAGCAAGATGGAGAATTTTGGGCGTTGTCTCTTTTTCTTCTTCGTCTTCTTCTTCTTCTTCTTCTTCTTCTTCTTCTTCTTCTTCTTCTTCTTCTTCTCCTTCTTCTTCTTCTCCTTCTTCTTCTTCTTCTTCGTCTGCTCCATTTTCTGCTGTGATGGTGGCACAGAGACATTGGTAGAATGGATTTAATGTAGAAAATGTGTGTTTAGAATCGGTGACAGTAATTGGCACAAAACTGTAAGTACAGTACGTTTTTAGAGTTATTTGTATTAAAAAACTTTAAAAACTACCTTGGAGACTCCGTTCATGTTCCTGAAGCTGTTTTCCTTCAGCATGCTGAGACTGCTGTAAGACCTTAAGATAAGAAATAGAATAAACACCTTTGAAGACTGAGCTGCAAGTTCCATCTCATCTTTTAAACCCTGGTACGGGACTCTGAAAGACAGAAAACCCCTAATTAAGAGAATGTCGGAGTGAAAATCCCGTCATCTACCTCAGAGCGTTATATACTCATGACAACAGTTTAGAGGGAGCCTTGTTTTACTGTCCCTGCCTTTTCTACAATGCTATGGGAATGAGTTTTTCAATATATATTGTGAGGCAGTTTTTCTTGCAAAGCTCTATATAAGTGTTTTCACTCTGTCACTTTAACATCCTAATTATTTTCTTCTATTACATATCATAGTTTGATGATCTGAGGATAGAGAATATAGAGGAATAAAACCAAACCACAACACCCTTTTTAAAAGCTGCTAAATAAACATTATGTGTTTTGGACTGAATTGTCACTGACTGACTACTTTTAAATCAGTTTCTCTGTACCTCCCTGAAATCACAGTGTCTGTGATAGTAGATATGTTTCCCTGGGATGTAGGCTGTTTCCTATCTTCTCTGTTTGCAAATGGGGATTAAATATTTGTGGATTTGATTTGTCTTGCAGTTCAGCAATGAAAGATGCAGTCACCAGCATTTTCAGCTGTCTTCCTTTAGGTTGAAAAATGGATGGAATTCATTCTGTTCAGAATTCCTGTTTCTTCCAAACTTGCACATCTTTACACAGTTTTATTAGGACCCTTTGAGACTTGAATTAACTTCTACTTGAGGATGAAGAAATTATTCATTTGGACAAATTTATGACAATAGACTGTGATTTTTCTTGCCTCTAGTAATCAGTCTCCACTTTTCTGCACCAAACAGGCAGTTCCTTGTCAAAGTTGATAATAACTGCAAATATTCAGACTTTAAAACTCAGTTTTTCTTATCTAATAAGTTTCTGTTTACCTCCACTATAGTAATTAAGGGCTAGATCTTCAAAGATAACCAAGAACCAACACAAAACTGGTGGAACAAAAGTGTCTAAATATTTTTTGCATTTTTTATTATAAATGCAAGCTCATATGCTTCAAAAACATCTGTGCTTCCAGCAGTCATTTGACTCCTCACTTTCAGCACTAAATAGGTCATTCAAACATTTCTGTGAGTCAAAAAGAACATGAAGAATTCATTTTTTGGAGGCCAGTACAACGTAATGTTTTAATATGTATCATTAGTGAGGCAACAGATCCCAGAACTTGGAAATTCCCTGAGGAAATTCTGATTACCTTAGCTCTTGGATTGGAATGGGTCTTTTCATTCATTAATGTTTGCTTTCATAATTAATTTGAACATATTTGAACAAATTACTTCACACACACCACTATCTGGCTATGAAATGAGTGAATATGAGTACACCTAATTTTTAACAGTAAATTAATTTCATCTAACTGATCGTTGCTCGTATGCAGGGGTCTCTGGGTTCATGTGTACAATGCTGTATGGGCAGATACACCTCGTTGCTGCATGAACATGTACTCCACTGATTCATGTAATAAGCATGCAAGATTTCCTTAGGCCTCTCCCAGTAAGTCTGTATTTGTATGGTAACCACAGCTCAGAACTTATTTCTCCCTTTTCAATCATGCTACTCCAGTCTTTCCCATTCATTCACTGGTTCTACCACAGGAAAACAGACAAGCAGGACTTTTTCCTTTTTAAGCTCTGCGTGTACAAATTTATATGTTTGTCCAAGACAGCTGAGGGTAATGAAGAGTTACATATGAAATGGAAAAATATTGTGTTGGCTTTGACCACGGCTAGATGCCAGGTGTCCAAAGTCATTCTATCTCTCCCCCTCCTCAGCTGAGGAGGAGAAGCAAAAATATAATTAAAAGCTCGTGGCTTGAGATAAGGGCAAGAAGAGATCACTCACCAATTACTGTCACAAGCAAAACAGGCTCAACACTTGGAAATTAATTTCATTCATTACCAATTGAATAAAAGTAGAGTTAAGAGAAATAAAACAAATCTCAAAACACCTTCCTCCGCCCCTCCCTTCTTCCTGGGCTCAAATTCACTCATGATTTTTCTACATTCCTCCCTGCCAGTGGTGCAGGGAGACAGAGAATGGGGTTTGCAATTAGTTTAGTCATGTGTTGTGTCTGCCTCTCCTTCTTCCTCAGGGGAGGACTTACGAACTTTGCAGCTCTTCATGAACTGCTCTAGTGTGGGTCACTCTTCCATGGAGTGCAGTTCTTCAAGAACAGGCAGCTCCAGTGTGGCCTGCCCAAGGGTTAAAGGTCCTGCCAACAAACCTGCTGCAACATGGGCTTCTCTCCCAACAGATAAAGAGGTCCTGTCAGGAGCCTGCTCCAGTGTGGGCTTCCCATGGTCACAGCCTCCTCCAGGCATCCACCTGCTCCTACATAGGCTCCTCCAGGGGCTGGAGGCTCCAGGGGCATCTCTGCTTCACGTGGACCTCCATGGGCTGCAGGGGCACAAATGCTTCACCATGGTCTTCACCATGGGCTGCAGGGGACTCTCTGCTCTGGAGCACCTCCTGCCCCTCATTCTGCATTGACCGTGATATCTGCAGAGCTGTTTCCTTCTCATAGTCTCACTTCCCTCTCCAGCTGCTGCTCTGCAGCTTTAAGTTTTTCCCCCTTCTTAAATAGGCTATCACTGAGGCACCACCACCGCCGCTCATGGGCTCAGGCTGGGTCTGTCTTGGAACAAGGTGGAATTGAGTGTCGGACAAAGCTTCTGGCAGCTTCTCACAGAAACCACTCCTGGAGCCCTCCTGCTCCCATAGCCTTGCTACACAAACGTGATACAGACACGCCCTGCGCTAATTGTATGACTGGACCAAATTCTGAAAATCCTGATTTGGGCAATTCTCTATGGGAAATCTACTTCCATGAACTGCAGAATTTAACTCGCAATAAATTCAAGGTTTCTTTTATTTACAGATAATAGTGTATGACTTTTTTAAGGCTATAAACATTTCACTTGTCCCCTAAAGGGATTTCTACATCCATTAGTCCTGTATGTTTACCAGTCAGATGGCTCCAATGGTCTCTCAGAATTGCATTCAGCTTAAATTATTTTGAAACAAGTTCTTTTGGAAAATATGAGATGATCTAACTAAATACAGCTTTCTTAAAAACCTCTCACGTTCCATCTGCACAATTTCTTGTCTTTTAAAGGAGGATAGCAAACACTACAGAGGAAATTCTTTGCTGATGACAAAGGTGCAGTAGCTTTCCCATTTCCCAATCCTCCTCCATCATTCTTTACAGGTTGATCTTTACAGTATGTCTAATACATTAATTTAGTCTCCTTTTAGCTCTGGTAACCTCACTGCCTCATTTTTGGAGAACAATTTCAGCAGCTACAGCTGCCACATTTTTGGGTGTTTGGTTTTACACATCCAACTAGATTAATATTTCCTGGAACCTCTCTTAAGTGTCAGAACTTCTTAAATACTGTGTAGTAAAAAGTATTATCACTCAGGGCCACAAGACATTTTGTTATCTGCCAAAGAATTTTTTCTGCAAGCTGGGAATAATTATGCAAAGACAGGAAATGATTAATATATCACTGAGAATAATTATATTTCCATTCTTCATAAAAACCTATTTGCTAATTCAGACATTTTGGGGGCTTTATGAGTCATAACTTTCCCCATCCATGAGATGACCTTTAAGTAGTCTTTTCTTGGTTGGCACAATCACAGACATGAATTTTGTAACATATAAGAATATTATAAGGTATTTCCACTGATCATTGTTCTAAGTCAAAGAGATATATAGGATGATGTAATCTAATTTTCCTTTATTGAGCAACCACTATACTGTGTATTATTTCATGATATGAATGTAATTAGTCAACAGGTAGATGGTATTAGTTACAATTGCTACCACAAGAAATCTTATCTCAATGCTCAGTGTCATCACTTGCAATGTCAGTATCAACTGCAGAAAAGTAGTACATACAATTGCAAACTGAGATTGTATGACTCTGGGACTAAAGCTTTGGGGGAAAAAAAGGTTAATTTCATCCCTTTTATTAACCCATTAGTATTTTTTCCTCTCTTAAGGCCACCAGGACTAGAATATCACTGAATTAAAGCTGAGATTCTCCATATGCAGCAAATTTTGACATGGCACTGCAGCTAACATCTGTAAAAAGGATCAGAGATTAGTTGGATTATATTCCAGGAAAAGATATTGAATTTATACTGAAAGAAAATCCCCAGACCAAAATCACATTCCTAGTAGCTAGATCATAATTCTTATCAAGATGAAAGCAACAAGCTTTTGGGTGACAAATTCTTATGAAAACCAGAACACATTTAAAGCCTGGAATTTACTGCAGAAATCCAGCGATGGCAATGAAGAGAATTAAAACTTAGTCCAGTTTATTTCATAACTATCAGTTATAAAAACCTCAAAGCCCTGAGACAAGCCTTGAAAAATCACACAGTCCACCTTTCTTCACCTCACTATCTCCCTCCAACTGCCCAGCCTGCTCATCTTTCCTTCTTTCCTACAAAATCCCTCCTGGCCTTTTCTCCTCTGCTCCCACTTTACTCCTATTCACTTTCCCCGTTGCCAAGTTAACTTTTGCCCATGGAAAATTAGAAATACATACATCAATATTTGAGACTCAGTCCTTTCTGGATCCCTAGAATACCGTTCTCCCATTATGCAGACTAGAGATTTGCTGAAATACAGCCCAAATTTCTTCCCAGTCCAGGCAGAGAATTAATTTCCACAGGAACCTAGAGTAAGCGCAGAGGGAAAGACTGTTGGACACATGGATCTGACCTTGGCTGAAGGCCTGAAAACGGGATAGGTCTGCACTCCTCAATCAGAAACCTAAAAATAATTCCCATAACTATACATTTAGACATTATTTAGAAAACAATTGATGATAAACATCCACCTACTCAATCTACATACTGCCCATCAAGCCTACCACATGCTATTTTCCACATACTTCCGTCTGGAGAAAAACATCATTGGTAAAGGGATAACTAAAGTTGTGATGCCTGCCCAGTTGTTCTATCTTCAACTGAGAACATTGTACAGTTTTGAAGATTCCAAAACTGTCCACTAAAAATAGAATTGCAAAGTGACTCCCTGCCTCCCAGCTTGCATTCAAAAGTTAAGCATAGACAAGGATCCAATGCAACATCTTTCTTATCTTTTTCATTTGCATCAAGATACTGGAAGCAAAAAATGACAAGTCCATGATAAGAGAAAAGCTCACTGTTTGAAATACCAGGTAAGTTTTGCTGTGTTCTGAATTTCTCTCTTGGTATGTCATCACTATGTGAGACAGGGGAAAAGGAACAAGAATGAATTTCCAGTGTCTGGAATATGGAAACTACAAAAAAAGGGCAATTTTTACAATCTTCTCTTCACACTTTGCAAATAATCTCACTTCACTTCAATTGCCACATCACTTACAGAATTGATGACAGAAAAGAACTAAAAAACAACACGCCACACTTTATTTGATGCCTTTTCCAAATAACACTAAGACATAATCATAACATTGCCATGTGTGTCTCAGCATAATGGATTTTGGCTTGGACTAGTACATAACATCAGTAAGACAGAGACATGTAAATGATAAAAATAATTCATGTGAGCATCTGATGGAGACAGCTGACAATCTACAGATCTGCGATAAAATAACAGCTACTACAGTAAACAAAAGGAGATATATCTGCTGTAAAAAGATGCATTCAAGTCTAAAAGTGTAAAGCAACAGCACATTTCTTAGAATTTCTCTCCCAATAAAAATTTGGCATAAGGAGAAAGAAGGCATTCCTATAAGGGTTTGGGTTTTAATAACAGACCTTGAAATACAGATGACACCATTTGTACAAATTCAAAATTCTAAATTATCACACCAGTAAAACCTGGACTCAAAGAACAACAAAAATGGTGGGAGAATGTTCATAACCTAGGGAGATAGTCAGCTCTAGACTGACTAGCCAAGCAGGAATGCTTAAAATGTTTCTTCTTTTTAACCTTTTGGCTTGCATAGCAAAGTGCAGCTTATATCGACCTTCTGGAAGCATGTGGAGGGAATAAACTTTACCAAATACCAGAATTTCTTTTCATCTGGGTGTCCAGAACACTGGTCTAAAAATCTGTGCCAAAACTCTTAATTGCAACAAAGCTTTTTCGTTTTTTTTTTTCTTTTGTTGCTGAACAAAACCAGTGACAACACAAGACAAACACAAACCATCTCCAACAGTGACCCTACTGACACTACCGACATCACACTGTGAAAAATACAGGCTCTGTAGGTTTATTAATTCTTGTGAGCATGTATGTGTAAACACACAGAGACAGAGCTCTGTGAAAAAGCTGGAAGACAACATATTAAATGTGTCATTGAAAACCATGCTAGTTCATTCCTTGCCCATGCATGACTAACAGAAGAAAAATAAACCAAACCCTAGCTTGATTATACAACAAGTGTTTCAGCCAGAGGTCTACAATAAGGTGGCTTCAAAGGTCAGAATGAACTGCATTTTCAGAAGAGAATCCTACGTGAGGACATTAGTTTTGAAGAGATTAATCCACTTTCTGATTGCTAGTTTTCCCTGAAACACCTAAGTACCTTGGAAATAAACATGAGTTCAGCTCCTTTAACACGATAACATTTGAATCATTCTCAAGAAGTAAAGCTCAATTTTAGAAATATTTATTAGCTTTGTTTAAGTCAGGGGTGACAGAATAAGAGCATGTTATAGCAGGAAAATTTCCCGGCTTCTCTAGGTCACAGACTGGAACATATAAGCTAAAAACCCAGTAGGAGAACTACAAGTCTGTGAAGCTCAGGGGAAAATGTAGCACGGAGATGTGGAGTGGACCTAATACTAACATCTGTTCCTCAAAACTGAAAAAAGTCTGGACCACATCTGAGGAAAATAACTCAGTCTCATTTCACATTATAACTGATCTTTGGGGAATAAAAGCCTGAAGGGTTATTCTGGCTGAGTAAAGAAGGGCACACATGTAGATGACACTAGAAGTAATTTGAGGTCTGGAAATCCTACAAAATAATTTACTAAAACCCAATTCAATTATTAAATTCAGTCTAAAAATTTTGACTTCTTGGCCCTCCCTACTGTATTATATGAATCCTGGTATTCACAATGTCCACATGCTCTGTTACTATTGAGATTGTGCATGAAGCATAAGAATCTTGTGTACTATTTCTAACTTAATGGATAAATTATCTCAGGCCTCTTGAGTAGCATCTTGTAAGGGGTTCAATTTTCCAGACTGGATTATAAATTTTATTATTTTATTGTTATTGCTGACATTTTTAATGATTTTGCTTTACATGTACACAGCAATGGGGATTTATGGATCCACAGAAATAGCAGACAACCATTTGAGAAAGTTTACAGCTACAGTTAGATGTAAGTCCCAACCTGATTATGAAATCACATTTCTCAGAATGACAGATGAGATTCTACTGTTCTTGAGAAAAAAATGTTAGTCGTGTTTCCCTTCTCCTTTAGGCCTTACTAACTTCCATAATGTCCAGGTGTTGCAATACAAAAAATATTTTCAAACTTCGTCACATATGAACTCGCACTATGGAAATGGAGGCTCTTGTAATAACTTGTCACCAGACTCTTCTGTTATCCTGGGAATTTTAAAGAAATATTCCCTGGAGGACCCCTTGAATACAAAATAAATAGAAACAAAATGTATTGGAAATTCCCTTACATTATGTTATTTAAAGTCTGACTAGTCCTACATTTCGTATGGAAGAATCTTCACTGGGACGCACTAGAAATGAATGAATAATCCCACCTACAGATTCTCCTGCTCTTCTGCTTTGTGGAGGTGCTGGTGAAGAACAGGTGCATCAGCACACAGAAATAGATACATTCTGTGGGTTTATCCCATGTAGCTATGCAATACCTGCTATGACCTACAAATTATTTTGGATTTTCTCCGGGATTTTGTTTTTTCTTAAAATTTCCTATTGTAGATGGGACTTTAATATCTCACTTCTAAAGAGTGGTAGGATTCACTCACTGAAGAGTGAATTAGATTCAAATTAGAGAACTCCTTTTAATGAGTATAAAAATGACACCACTGAAGGACAATCTGACGTTTATAATATGTAACTGCCAGCCTTGCAATATGTGAGGTATTCATTTGAATATCTGCACATCTGTAAAAGTTCAGCAGCAGCAAAAATCCTTCTCCTCATCAACATTTTTGAACATGATTTTTAATGAATGCAATCTGCTGTGTTTGGAGGGTAAACACTAAGTGCTGCCTGGAATTAAATTCAAGATGAAAATCTTTATTGTCACCTCTGCCAGGAAGACAGATGGAGCTTCCTCTTGGCAGAACATCCTGAAAAATACTGCAAGTATTATTCAGGGGTGCTCTGCCTCTGTCCTCTTCAGAAAATGCTTGAAGGAAGTATTCCCCCAGAATGAGACCACAAACATTTAAATTCTGACTCCTTCATCAAATCACTGTTTCATTTTTGATAACAGCTGTCTGAATCCTTGTTCAGTTTTACCAGAAGGCATACTGAGCAAAAGGGAGGAAGTACTGATTGAACATATTTTCTACTGTGTTACGTTTGACAGTAGTTCTGCATATTTAGAGGGTACTATGACATAAAAAACTTTCTAATTCTGTATTCTCAAGTAGAAAAGCTCTAATATTAGAATGCTATAATTAGACTATAATTAGAACTATTACAACTGTAGCCCTTATCATTAACCAGGACACAATTTCTCTTGTGATTTTTTTAAAGGATATTGTAGACCTTTTCCAGAAAGTTCATACATCAGGGTACAAATCCTATATAGTCAGATCCATCTTGGCTCTTCTGTCTCTTAAATCTAGCTGCTTTTCACTGTTATTTCATTGTTGGATCTAACTAGGCAAATAGAAGATCCAAATACGCTGACCTTGCTCATTGGTTTTTTCATAGTTGCTCAATTGATGAAGAATAATGAGAACTTTCTTATAAATGCCTAAGATATGGGTAGGAATAAATTCTTATCAGTACTTTTATACTGTGAAATAAAATTGTTAATTTGGTAAATGACAACTTCAGTACATTTTCAGAACCATTTTCAGAACAATTTTTCCCCACAAAAACATTAAAGGAAAAATATTTTCACCACTTCCTCTCTACCTCCCTAGCATCTTCCTTCCATAGTTTAAAATATTATTGGTCTCGTTGAGCACAGCCCCTAACTTCTTCATTTCCAGGTCTGTAAAAGGAAGATTAAAAGAGCTGCTTGCATGGTAAAATATCCCAAGGCCAGTGAATAAAAGATTACTATGAACTCACTCCTACTCTGAACTGCCTGGTGCATTGCATGGTCCCTTGTTCATCCCATGAACATTTCTCACAAAAGCTTTTAAACATTTAAAATGCACCTAATGGCTCTGTTAACAGATATATTCTGTCTGGCAGGATTTAGCCTGGTTGAGTTTGTCTACTGGCCCATGCACTTAAACCTTCAGTTCTGAGTTCAGACTGTGAGCCTACAACGCCTTATTGTTTGGCTCCTTATAGGTGATAATGAAATTGGCATTCAGTTCCCACTTCTGAATGGTGTCCATATAACTTCGAAAAAGTTGTTTGCTGCTCCTGGTATTATATAACGATTTTAGTTTCAGCATGCAAGGAGGCATGCTCTAGTCAAATACCTTATCTCCGGGATTATATTAACAGCTAAACATGAGTCATGCTGGGCATCAGACATGTTTGTCTATACACTACATGCAGTTAGGACTTTTTTGAAAATTAAGCTAAACCTGTTAGATAAATGTATTTTCAACGCATTACCCTATGACTTGGGCAACCCTTCATACTGAATCACATGTAACCCTATAGACACAAGTAGTTCCAGAGATTTCAGTGGAATTAAGTAAGTAGTTTCATTCCTACATCCATCAGAAAGAGCATTCAGCACTTGCAAATGCAGTCAACAAAGCAAGCTCAGAAGCACAGAACAATGGATACAATGATCTTGAATGTACATCTATTATAAGAACAGCAAGTAACAAAATTCAGTACTCCTTATGTAAGTTGTAAGTGATAGGATAATAACCAATAATATTTTTAATTGCTGCTTAGTCAGAACTGGAATATTCTATTAGGGGAAAAGAAAGGAATCTTTCCCCAGTAAGTTAAAAATAAGAGAAACAAATATTCTGACAAACAAAATATAGGTAAATCATTGTAAGATATAAGAGAGAGCAGAAAATTTACACTGTCCCTGAAAAATTAACAGATAGGAGCTGTGTGTGTGGTCCCAGCAAACTGAACGGCAACAATGTCAGTGTTCTGGACAATCGCATTGGTATTTTATTGTTTTTTATTACACTTATAAGCTGGAAGTATTAAGAAGTGAAAAGCAGCCTCTATGAACATATTCACCCCCACACAAAAATCTTTGCCAAATATTTCTACAAGTGATGAAATTATTTAAACCTTCAGCAACTTATTTTAATCTATCATGTTTGATAGAATACATTACCGGGAAAAAAAGGATATCATAAAGCTCTTCTAATCAGGAAATATCTGGAATCATGAACAGTTTGTCTATCATCAGGCCTTCTCAAAAGGACCCTATCCTTCCACAGCCTTTTGTAATTTCTTAATAATTATGAAATTATTAAATTAATTGCATTTTTAAAGCCTAGCCATTTGGTGCTTAAACCAGGATTTTAAGCCTTTAGGACCAACTGAGCACCTCAGAATATCCCAGACAGATATCTATGTCATCCTCAGTGCTTGAAAACACTACCATTTTCCTTCTTGGCTTGAAATGTACATACATGGTTATAGTCTTGTACCACTGGCATTCCTGGAATATTATGGTCTGGGCAAGGGACATTACTCTTACCTGAGATCTCTAGAAAACTGTGGTTATACCACTGGGCACCTAAATTCAGTAGCTGAACCAAAGGCATGTTAAATGACAGGATTAGGCTCCTTGCAGACACAGTCAGGGTGGTGACTGACATCACTTTCACTAGCTGGATGAAAAAGCATTTACATGGGACATGGAAGATTAAGAATCACATCATTCGTGCTTGCATACAGGGTCTCAAGTTTGAGTCCCTATCTGAATTAAGTCTCAGACTCATGTCTGGATCAGGGACTCCTACCTTTCAGTCATTCTTTCAGGAAATCACTTGGGCCATATGTCTTTCTGCTTCTTTAGCTAAAGCTCTTCTAATCTACAGAATAAAATGTTTAGATTTTAGTCAGGATAGGGAGCAGAACTTGGGTCACTTCTCTTGCATACAAGTCTCCAATACAGCTGAGGAGCCATGCCCTGACTCCACTCAAAGAATGTTTTACGCATGAAATACAAAGGCCTTGAGGAGCATGCACACACTGGGGGTGGAGAGGCTAAATGCTGGGCAGCAGGTTCCCAACTGCTGCTAGCTCTGCCCAGACAAGGCTGCCCCTGAGGAGCTGCAGCACGGGGGCAGCTCACACTCGGCCAAAGACGGCCCTGAGGGGCCAAGTGCACGGGCAACCTACACACAGGCAGGGACATTGATTAAAAGAGCAGCAGCAGAGGACCTGGGAAAGGCTCAGAGCTGCAGACCAAACACACAGCACCAGCCTTCTGCACAGGTCCTCACCTCCGTGGGGGAATTTGTATGGACCAAGCGTAACCCTTAATAAAAACAAGAGAAGCTGAGACCCGGAAGTGGGAGGATAGGTGCTTGCCTGGTGTTGAACTTGGGAAAAGGGGAAGAATACCATTGCTTTTTTTAACTGTTTGTGTTATTTTCTTCTCAATGCACAAAACATTTCTGAAATTCAGAAAAACATTCAGAAATTTCTGTTAATGGGCAACAAAGTATAAATTTCCCATGTTCATTTTGCTCATGGCATCCACCTGAGCAAAAAGACCGAATTCCTCCACAATTATATGAATATCCTATGTCCATGAAGCACCATTTCATGGAAGGTGAGGACCAAAGTAACCATCATTAACACAGAAGCACTGATACACACATTCCTGTCCATGTTTGTGAGTAAAGGAGTATTAAACTCAACATGCTCCCATAATAAAGATGTTTGAGAAACGTAAGCTCACTGAGATGTTTCTTTCAGAGTTTCTACACCACTTGCAACACAAGGATACAGAAGGTGCTGTATTTGACAGAAACATGTGACAAGCAGGCAGGGCTACAATACTTGAACTTGTCTATCTTATGGATTCACACCTCTGTACCTCACTTTCTCTTCCAAAGAAGATCTGAATATTTAGTGATTTTAACTTTTTTTTTACCTTAAAAACTAATCCATTTTCTTCCTGAGATTCTCTAATTTTTACTTTCTAATCCAATTTTAACATTTATTGGGACACTTATTTTTATAGGAGTCAGTTATGTTTACCATTTTGGTACTGCCAATCATGCCCTGGTTTGTTCTATACTGCAGGGAGTATTAAAAAAAAAAAAAAAAAAAAGAAAAAAAAGAGAAATCATTCATTTTTACATTTATATAAAAATTTGAAATCTTTGAGGCCAAAAAATTCCCATTTCTGAAGTTTTGGTTTCAGGAAGTGACAAACTCCTTTTATGCAAATAAACAGATATTTATCTGTTCTAGAATCTATACCTCAATAAAATCTGTAAGCAGCATAGCTTAAAAGTTCCTGTGAAATATAACACAAAGCTGTGAAAAACAACATACCATTTCACTTCTTGTAGTAATTTCAACGGCAAACTTTAGCAGTTGTATTATAGTAAACAAGCAATACAAGTCTGATCTGATTGCACAGCCACTAAGCAGGCACACGGTTCCTCCTAATGTATATTAAAAATTCTTGGCACCTGAATGCAAACAAACTGCAATGAAAAAAATACCAGCATGAGTAACCCTCCATATCTTGCTTAAGATTCTTTTAATTGCCCCAGGATCAGTATTCCTTGCTTCTTGTGCTGAAACTCATACAAGTATTTATGTAGGCCTGAAACAAGGAAGAACACAAAGCTCTTGCTGAGAACATTTTCAAGCAGTCTTTCAAATGTTTGATATAGACACAGTACCAGCTCCTTTTGAATAATATTCATTTCGTGCCTCTGCAGCTATAAACATGCTTTAGTGTATCTCTGGTGACATCTGAGAACAACTGCATCAAACTTTCAGGGTAGCCACATGTTCAATAGTAGAACAATTCACTTCAATGAATGAAGTGGCCAAGCAGTTAGAACTGCCCTAGCTTGAATTTGGTAAGAGCAAACAGAGAGAAAAAGAGTCATAGGCAGAAATTTTTCCTTTATAAAGAAATTCAGTTTTATTTAGCAATGGACTTTAGCAACATATCTTATCCTTAAAAATCCCACAGCTCTGAATGGCTCTGAGAACTCTCTTTATGCCAGAAATGCTTTTACATTTAAAGTTTAATTATGGACCTTATTTTTTATCTTCTTATGCCAAACTTTTGGTAGTCAGTGGGAGTCATATACGCCTAAAGTCACCTATGCAAAAGAAACACAAGCACTTAAAGATATACTGCCAAGTAGATTCGAAATAGCACTTAAAACACTTCTGCAATTGGAACTGTAAAGAAAATTTTAAGTTTAAAATACAGTTTCTATAAATGGCAGTATGTTTCAAAAAAGGTGCTAGCATCTTCCATGTTAAGAACTTGAGATATGTCTTTAGAGCAATAATTACTTGGCAATTTCAGTTCATTTAAAATAGAATTTTTTGCTGTCCATGTAGCAAACATGGCACTGGTGGCTGTTTCAGATATCAGTATTCCAGGTTTTTCAATCACAAACATTTAACTAATGATCAAGTTGCCACCTTATCCAGACTCCCCTTTCTTTTCCTTCACTACAAATTCAGTTAAAATAATTTATCAGATTATAAACCCATTCCTTAACTTTTCTTGTAGGCCCTGTCAAACTAAATTAGTCTATAATTTTGTCTTCCCTGAATGAAAATTTGTATCAGAGTCAAGGTTCACTAAAATATTCTGCATCTGTTCATAGTACATTTGTGTATAATTTATCATTACATCATAAAAAGAGCACATTCAGTTTTGAAAGCTAAACATTCAGTTATTGGTGCAATAAATTGGTGCTATGAAGAGATGACTTGCAGAAGGCAAGTGTGTTGCAGATAGTGCTGGAGAGGACTTTTCGGATACTTTTACCCATAAGTGACCCTTGTTACTACTCTCCTTTATCAAGTATTTCTTTTTGCCATGGCAATTCATGAAAATATCATATTTACATTTCATATATATGCTATATATAACTTATAAATAAATAGGTAACATTTTAAATAGTTTTGTTTGCTGAAACCAACTCTTTCCTAGCAATTGTTGAGAGATAAAACTTCTCTGTAAAAGAATATAGCATATATTCCTGTCTTGTAGCTTTCTGTCCACGTTTTCTCCAACAACAAGGCATGAGGATTTAAAATGTGCAACATATGTACAGTTACAGCAAAATAAACTCAGCAATTTAAAACTGTTTATTTTTATCTTGAATAATACATTTTTCTTACCCCTTCTTTAAAACTCCATCTAGTGAAATATAATTTTTCCTAACATTCGACAATACACAAGTTACTATCATCATTAAGAAAATTTACAATCAAGAAGAGAAAATAACATAGTACAGGAATAGTTTCTTGTTGACGAGAGGGAAGCTTTTGACCCAAAACAAAACACTGGCCCTACTACTTAAAGATACTTCGTAAATAAAACACTAAAAAACATTTAAGGTTGCAACACTCAGAAAGTCCCAGAACTCCCAGGAAATATATTGCTAATGCCACACAATGACTAAGCTTTCTAAAAATGGTCTCAAAAGAATGAAGGTCAAAAGGAACAGAACGAAGACACAAACACAGTATGTGATTTGGCTTTCCTCATCAAACAGCAGTACCAAGCTCTACAGGTCCTTGGCAGATACGTGTATCACGCCGTATTGGGACAAGTTACAGCTACATCATTTTCTCATGGCCTTCCAGTTCCTGTCCGACTTCTAATCCTTATTAACACTACTTGACCTTTCAAGCAATCTCCATTCTACTCATCAAACACACTAACTCTCACCCTCTCTTCTGCATTTTTCCTGGTTCTTATGCCAGGAAACCAATGCTTTCCATGACCCAGCAGCTGCATTTAGAGAGAGACCAGTTCAAATCTAGCACTGTTTGTAAGGACAAATGGTGATCTTTGTACATTCAAAAACAACCTCTTGTTGCCTCTTTAACCTTGTCCCAAAATTGCACTTCTCGGCGAGTTCAACTTAAGAAAACATGACCAAGTCATGGCAATGATATTATAAGCCAAGAACACGACAAGAATTTTGAAAAAACAGAACTGCAATGCCATTTTCAAAATGCTTATATGTTTATTTTAATCTGGTAGCTGACCAAATTTCCCAGGGAATTTTAAAACCAAAGGGACATGAGGTGTACAAAGTGATTGGAAGTTTGCTTTCTTTTTGATGACGTTTGGGATTATCTGTACATTCCTGGCATTTGATGAGCCTTGCGTTGATAATATCTTAAAGAAAAGACTGGAAACAGTTATGGGAAGAAGAACAGGCCTGAGGTTAAAGCAGTGTAATGCATCTAAAGAGAAATAGGACCACTTTTGAAATTTAGAAGACATATAAGGATGTCATTTTTATGGGTCTTCAATCATAGACTGAGAAAAATGATAGATCATCCATACCATATTTTGGGCCCATGATTATTTTTTAATCACAGCTGTGTCAAGTACAATGTGTTTACAATTTCAGTTGAGATCTCCAGGGCCGAGTGATATACACAAACCAACAATAAGAAAAAGCTATGAGCTACTAGCAGAAGTAAAAATACATTACTGTACTGTGGTAATCATTGAGTGGATAAAATTACTCAGACAAACTTCTTTATGTCCTTTTATGATTGTCAAAATTTTAATTACTTCCTGAAATAAATTCTTCAGCATTTCACACTTCTGTAACTGTTCCGGGTTTCGGCAAATATTAGCTGTTTTGGCTGAAAGTTTGGATGGTTCAGGATGGCTCAATTATTACCATC
This sequence comes from Donacobius atricapilla, assembly GCA_013397315.1. Taxonomy (NCBI): domain Eukaryota; kingdom Metazoa; phylum Chordata; class Aves; order Passeriformes; family Mimidae; genus Donacobius; species Donacobius atricapilla. Next base: position 1,455,795 of record WBMY01012324.1, read on the forward strand.
TAAGAGATTCTGATGTCTGCAAAACTTCATTTGAATAAGGCCAGTCTAACCTCTGAAAAATATGAGTTGTCTTACAGTGAAGAAAGGATTGCAATAACACAACAGATCCTTATTGTGCATTCAGACTGTACTGGGCATGCTCTGTTTGCATACAGCATTCACCTTTTAGCTGAATTACTGCACAGGCCAGTACACTCTTGTTCAAGTTTTAATTGATTTACTGTATTTGCTATATTTCCCACACTTGAAGTCAGTTACCACTGTGGGGCAAGGACAAGCAAACCAAAGGCAACTAAATTTTCACATACACCACTGAAATCCGGCCAATCCTAAAAACAGTGAGACTTCATATCCTTTCTTCCTCCTAGATTTAAACCTGCTTTCATATTTTAACAGTCTTCTCCAGGATGAGATGGATTGTGTTAAATTTTATTAATTCCAGGATTTCTCTTTCAGCAGAATTTTGTGGGTGGAGTGGTAGACATGGTGATATAGAGTCAAAATGAAAATTTATAACAGAGCTGTGGCACAACTTCGGTTACTGAGTGATTACTGCCATTCCTTAGTAACCCACTTTCCTCCTCATGCTATGCCATTAACATTCTGGAATATTAATTAGTGTCTTTGAGGTCATCTCCAGCACCTCAACTATGTAAAGATTTCTCAGAATTTAGAAGGAAGAAACATGAACCTTGTATGAATCCAGGACTAGAAATAGTTGTGTTTTGATGCAACCACATCTCAATGAAAAGAAAGGTATTATATTATTTGCACCCAAAATGTCTAAATTTTTAACAAATACTTCAGCAAAATGTATATTTATCGCACAGGGGGAGAGAGTCAGAGAGGAGTTCTCTCTTGTAAAGAGACCATATTATTTTCCCTTTACAATCTTACAGGAATATCCTCCAGACAGACAGAGAGCTGCAGCATGGAAAGGCAGGGATGGGAGGTCTCTGTAAATTATCTAATGTTGGAAGAGCAATTCCTATGACTGCTTCAGCCTTCTGGACCTTAGTAGGCTCATGCCAAGTCTAGGGTAGTGCACTTTTGTTTCTAAATTAAAGGCTTGGTATGCTCCTGAGAACTTCACAAAGTCACATTTCCAAGCAGTTGCTGAGGGGGTGTGGTGCTGCCACTGCGGGTTTGTGACACCTTCACAAGGTGAGAGAAGAAGAGACAAGAATTACTCTAACCCAGTTCTCTAGTAGCTGTCTCCCACAAGCTGATGAGCTCCAGACCCAATGTATCCACTCATTCCACTCATCATCCAAAAATCTGAACATTCCACCTTTGGTACCTTTGCCAGAGGTCCCAGGCTGAGATTAGGCATTTGACTTCCTCCTTCCATTTTCAATGCATATGAAAGACTAGTTCCTGCCTTCTTTTAGTTTGTAGAGTGTGTTTTGTTTTGAACTGTGACTGAAAAATTTCTTGCTACTAAATGAACCAGAAGAATGAAAGTATGAAAAGGTTTTGCCTATGGTTGTATGGAAGTACTCCCATCACAGTAACACAATTTTAGGGCAACTAATGAATGAGCTGAGCTGAGCTGAGATGTGATGTGATGTGATGTGATGAACAAAGCATTAAGCATGTCAGGATAAAAAAAGAGTCAAGAAAATTATGACTTTGATCTCTCTGACTTATTTTGAAAAAAAATTTTAAAATATTGTACTAACCCTGTAATGAGTTTTTTTTTACCATGAAAAGTATGTCAAAAAGCAAAGGACAAACACCTAAACTATTTTGAATTACCTTAATAAAATAAATTACTTTTTTAAAAGACAGTTCATCTGCAGTTTTCTGAATCATGGGAGCAGCCTATAGTCAGCTCCCAGTGTTTTTCAGCTGTATATGCACAAAGACATTTGTGGATTCAAGGCCAGTAATAGTGGTTTATGCTATAGACAGCTGGAGCTGACTCCATCTTTTTTCCTTTGTGTTATTTTGTTTCTGTCCTTTTGGCATTTTATCCAGCACATTTGCATCTATGATCTATGATAAACTATATTGTTAATGTTGCTTTTAATATTCCATTCAACCTGGCAGGCTCAAGAGGAGATATCCAACATGGATTTACAGGAAAAGCTTGTGTAAAGGCACCATTTACCCATTTTTAATGATTTAAGTAATAAAAATAAGGCTTTGGTTTTTTCTTCCCGAACTTCAATTAAAAATAATTTAACAGCTCTCTATAATCTGGAGTAATGAATTCAACAAGGACTCGAATCTGTATAGTTACTTCAAGTCTGAAGTATCTTTTTCAGATGAATAATAAATGAATTTATGGCTTAAAAAAATACATAGATAAATCAATCGATAGATAGATACATGACTTCAGCAATTTCTGGAAGTTAATCTTATTTTACCTGAAAATATTTGAGTAATTTCCCAGGAGATAGCCAAAATGTACAGGGATATAAAACAAACAAAAAGAAAAACCTTCTCAAATACAATATTACTTTCTATTTACCCAGCCACAGCTTATCTGATTTAATTTGGTGAGATCTGAAAATTATTTCACTCCAGTATAGTTTCAGCTGCTGAGTTACATATTAGATTTTCTTCTGAGAGGCTTAACTCTTTGATTTCATGACAATTATGTAAAACAATCTGTTTTGCTATAGCATTGTAAACTAAATTCTCTTTTCACAGAAATTCACAGGAACATAACATGAGCATTACTAGAGTATAGTGTGCAATTAATATTCTGTAGAAATAAAAAAAAATATTAATTTGTTTTAAAAAATCTATCACAATCTGGGACAAATCATTAATTGTAGTAAGACTTGGTTTGCATAACCAGAAATAACTGGAAGCATGTACACTGATTTTAAATATAAAAAGGAATAATAATTTCTCAGCAGAAAGCTTCATAGGAGACATTTTTTACAAATTCAATCTATTAAAAAAAAAAAACAACTGAAATGATCTCCATGTGAGAGGACAAGTTTGCATCTGTCTGGGAATGAAATTAATAACAGTTTTGGGCTTTTCTACCTTCTACTGAACACTTGCATAGCAGTGATAAAATTGTACTGGGGTTATCTCACACCAAGGCATTCTCAATTCAGTAAACCATTAACAGACATGCTTTATTTTTGGCATGGACTTGAACCACTCTCCTTCAATGAAAGCACTTTTATGTACTCTTATCAGGCTGGAAGGCAGTGCTCTCTTGAATACAGACTCTGGTCCCTATTCAGATGGAATTTTAAATGACACGAAGGAGATATATTGCTACTACAAACCAAGTTTACAAGCCCGCCTCCCTATAGTTCACATTTTAATAATCCCTTAATAAGAAAATCTTTCATTGAAGAGCTATAAGCCTGCACCCAAAGCTTGGAAGGAATTGCTTTCTCAAACACTGATTTGACTGAAAATCTGGAGAGGGATGCAAATGTCATATTTTTACAACCACTCCTCTTTTCGTTGGTTGGTTGGTTGGTTGGGTTTTGGGTTGGGTTGGTTTGAATGCTTTTGGGTTTTGGTTTTTTTTCACTAGAGTGTTTGAAATAAAAAATCTCCTGAGTGCAGAAAAAAACCTGAAACACATGTTATAAAGGAACAGGATGACCCAACTCAAAAATCTGATGGGCATTTCAGACTACACCTAGCCGCTAATCGTAGAAGCAAGGCATTTTCCAGAATAAAAAAAGCTACCTCCAGAGGCAATAACAAACATTTATCTGCTTACAGAATTAGATCATACACCAGAAGGTTGAAAAAGAGCTGGAGGAAGACTGGGATTCTCTGTACAGCATTCTGCATCATAAACAGAATTATTTACCATGGAACTGATCCACAAAGGAGTTTACCATCACTGTCACAACACTTACCTTTCCAGCACCTCAGGGAATTGATAGCTGTGAACAAAGCAGTTCAGTTCATGTTCCAAGGTGTTGCAAAGTTAAGCAACTAAAAAAGTGTTCCACAAAAGCTGTGCATCATGTGGAAAGCTTTGGGTGTTTTTCCTCTCTGTAAAAGGAGGACGAGATTCATATTTCAAATTCAAGAATTTTCTAGGAATTTCAAGGGGTTTTTTTCTTGGAATTAAAATGTACGTTGATGGTTTCTCACAAACCACAGCTAGAAGAGGCAGTCGAGTAGCATGGAGATTTTTTTTTAATGTTTGCATTTTTGGTATAAAAATCTGGCTCTCTTACAGAACACAATGCATAAACTGCAAAGTTATAGTGATTTGCACAGTCCTGAATGAATTGGTGTGCTTCTAGGGAGAAAAGCTGTTAACTGAGCACACTCAAAACAAAAGGGCAGTGGAAGATGAGGCCAGTAATAGACTTAATGTCATTTTTAAACGTGGGAACATGTCTAAAGCTGATGAGATTTGAGAAAATCAGTGTTGCAGGTAACTTGTTGGAAGGAAAAGATGCTGTAAATAAAACAACCTTCAGCAAGTGCACATGGTAGAAAAACTTCTTTTTAAAATTCTTCTAATCAATCATTTGTTGTCAATTGCTTTTCACAGCAGGGTGACTCTGGATCAGGATGTAGCACCTAAGGTATTTAGAATCTTCTTTGTCAGTAATCAGACGTATTTTTTTAAATATGCAGATACCTGATTATAAGTCTTAGTAGTAACTTTCTGAAATTAAGACTTTAAAGATTTTGGCTAGACAGACTATGGAATCATATTGCACAATAGTCATGGACTGTCACCACTCCTTCTGTGTAGTCTGTGCAACTTCTACTGTGCTTAATGAAAGAGTTTGAAAACTTGAAGAAAAAACATCACAGAACAAGCTTAAAGGCTGCAATTGTGCTATCTCTAAGATGAGACATTGTGCATACCTAGCTTGAGTGACTGGATTAATTATGTCCTGCCACTCAACTATATATTTTCTGCAGCACTTCCTTCTGTTATAGTCAATGGAATTCGTGAGGATCAAAATCGGGTCACCTTCAGCTATTTCAAGTCTAGCCACCTTGAGCAAGGAATGACAAATCAAGAAAGGAAACTCAGAGAAATCACACATTTCTCTCCAGTCAGAAAAACAAACATCCTCTTCACAATTTCTTCATACACTGAGAGTACAGTGATTCAGTAAATGACACATCAGGTAGAATGAAGCTTTGGAATATGTGTTACCACACCAGAGGAAAAGGAGGCTGCCAGGACACTCGGGCACATATACTTTGACAGTACTTTCCCTTCAATATTTCATCCTTATTTTAATATGCTGATAATATCAACATATACAAGTACCTTTATGGGGAGCTTTATTTGGCCAGCTCTCTGTACTAGCCTGAAAATATACCTACATCATAATATGGCAAAATACCACCCTGGAAAAAGAGAATGGACTTCATTCTCTGGGTTATTTGATCTTTGAAACCTCCCACAAATTCACAACAGCATTTCAATTTATGATAGTTTTAGCTGTGCCAAGTGTTACTAAGTTGGGGAGCTGGCAAGAAATATATAGGAAGAGCCAGCTTCAATCCTACATTAAAAAAACCCCACTCTGAGTATATCTTTAATTTGTAGAAGTTAATTCTTATATCTGTGTTCCTCCCCTTCCCTCTTGCAAGTTAAAATGTCTTCCTTGTAGCCTGGAAGCAGAATGAATAAAATTTAGACTTAACAGCTTTTCATCAGACTACCTAAATATATGAGCACGTCTTGCTGGAAATTTTGGAGCATTTCATTGTACCAGCCACCCAAAATTTAAGGCCCCTCAGCTAGACATTATTTCTGGCAGTTATTGTCACGATCAGAAAATTTCCATATTGCACAACAGAAGGGATAAAATCATGGAGTAAGCACAATCCAAAACTGTTGTTTAAGGCATCTTATTTGAAGTAGAAAAATGTGCTGTAATCCTTTGGCATAGAAATCAGTGACCCCAGAGACCCTGTCCCCTCCCATCTTTTTTAGTAGCACTTCCTTCAACCTCTCCATTTCATATGGCAGAAGAGATGCATTTAGAGTAAATCATTCTTTTCCACAGGGAAACACTGAAAGGATAAGTAACTGGTAGCTTACAATGAGAACAAAAAGGAGTAAATGTGATAATGTTACACAAGATACACTTCTAGATTAATAAGCATAAAATGATATTAAATGACTCCCATATATAACTTATGTATCCCACAACAATGCAGTAGTTTGCAATATCCTGTAAGGCTCTACATACAGAGATGGTATGGAATCATTTCAGTGAAAGATATATGAGAAATACAAACAATATTGAGTCTTACTCAGCTTAAAAACATATTTTTTTTTCATGGGTTTTCTAAAATACATGAAAGTACTTGTAATTCTACTGGTTTCTGACACCTATCTAATACAAAAAATTACCTTAAAGGTGAAATACTGCAAACTGATGGCTTTTCCAGATGTTGCCTACATATTTATTAAATAAACACACAAAAATGACATTATAAGAAGAATAAAAATATGGCAAATATAAATAGTTTTTATAACCAGATTCTCCTACTCAAGCTGCTTAGGCCAAATAGAACAGAAATGGCATATTCACAGACACCAGACTGGTTTAGAAAGCACTTAAAAGGTGACTGGATATCTAACTTAGTCTCTCCTTTTTTTGGACTATAGTAATATCCAAATAGATACAATCTACAAACTATCAATTTCAACATCAGAAAGTATTATGAGCCTGAGGTTTTGTCTGTGGCCTAATGATATTATCTTCCCCTATTTTTCCTGACAATTAAGGGGAATAAAAATCATATTGCATCTGACCACACAATGTAGATTGCTTCAGATACCAAAGTGCTTTTCAACTGAAATAGTCAAAACAATCTGTGTTCATTTCCACGGGGCTGCTGATCGTCCTTTTACCAAGCCAAGTCAACATTTCCTTGAAGTTTTCACACATTAAGAAATGTTTTACACTCTGGTGCATGAATTGAAAAGGAGACAAGGTTTCATCCCATTCACACTACACATGGCTTTATGTCCATTTTTGGGCACAGGGGCCCCCATCACACAAAACATGACATGATAAGAACCAACAGTGATTAAAATAAACAGTGCAGGTGGGGCATATTTGTGCTGACGAATTTGTTTGTTTCTTGAGCAGGGTCTAAGAAAGATGTGTATTAAAATGAATCACTACAGAAGTGAGCAGTTCAGCTTCTATGTGTGATTCATTCCAAAAGAAGCTGGATGCCTGTATATGCCAAGGCCTCCTTTGAGAAAATAATGTATTTTGTGATTTATGTTGTTTCTCTATGTAAGTATTGGGCAACATGTTGATCCCAAACAGATCTGTTTTCCAGACTTTAATTCCTTAATAAAGCATTAAGAGGCAAAAAAAAAAAAAAAAAAAAAAGGCAATTCAGAAAGTGTCCACCACAGCACTTAACTTGAAACAGGAATCTGAGATTATCAAGTACTCACATGATTTGAGCAATTCTGCTTCTTTTAAACTGTATGTGAGTTATGGCTCTTGGAAGCATCTGTTTACTCAAGTACAGTGTTTGGTAACCTTAGCAATAGTTTATTTATTCATTTAATACCCCACAGGTCAACGCCTCAAGCTTGTCAAACTGAGGGCAGTTTCTTAAACTGCAGTACAGTTCAAAAAAGGAAAACTGAAATATATTTTGGGGTCCTGAATGGTTCTGTATATGTTCAGTAATAAGGAACTTCGGTTTCTAAAAAGTTGTTAATCTGGCATATTTGAGCAGCACTTAAAAATAAAGAACAAAACAAAACAAAAAACCCTTGGAAACAGAATCAATTTGTCTCATTGCCTTACTGATGGATCTATGAAATTGTTGCCAAACATTCATGCCTTACTGTGTCTTCCAAAGTTTTTAATCTTTTAAAAATTACTCTATAAAATGACAAAGCACATCATTATGCTGGTTACCTCATCAACACAATTGTGTTTTGGGAATCACTAAATTTAAAACTGTTGCATGGCACTTTGCCCTTGACCTGTATCACCCAGAAAGCCAAGCATGCACACATGACTGGGAGGCCTGGAAGTGACAGAAACACTGAGTAACATCTCAAAGTTGCATAATTGATAAAAGCAGCCACTTGAAACTTCCTTCTCCTTTAAGACACTTTCTAAAGTGCTTGCACACTGGTAATTCTTGAAGTTCCAGTATCTTTCATCCCCCAAACTGTGAGAAATAAAAATAGCAGTTTACTGATTTGTTCTGATTTCCTCATTAAGGAATTGTTCTTTCCTTCCCTGCAGTTATTACCTGTCTTCTGCTTTCTCTTAGGACTTCGAAGTTTTCTTCGCTGTATTGTAACAGATTTAGAAGCCCCCATGGTTTGAAAACCAGCAGTGCAAATGAGGCAGCATTTCCATTTTATTTAAAAAATCTGACATGACTTAACTGGATCTGCAGAAAGGCTGTCATCTGCAGGGTCTGTCTGATGGCACCAGTGCTCTGATTCTGCCACCAGCTCAAGGGTCTGGTAAGCAGAGGGGCGGCACAGGTTTGAGCAGAGAGAAGAGAGGATGGGAGGGAGCATGGACCAGGGTCACAGAGAACGGTGTGAGTGTGACCTATGGCCTCTCCTGCCCAAACCACCTATCTCTCTGCTTGGCTTACATGATCCATCCATTCCAGACTTAGGACACAAATGAGTGGCAAGGGTTCTGGCTGAGGGGCTGGCTTGGCATGCAGACAGCAGAACAAGCTGAGGTAGATGTCTCTACCACGGCAGGAAAAGTCAGGTCACCAACATGGCCGTGCTCCTCACAGACCCCTATCCCCTGCACAGGCCCCTAGAGAGCATTCCTCAGTACTCCTCACAGGCTGCACCCAGGGAAGGCTGACACAAGGGAGACAAAGCAGGGAAGCCCTATGCACAGGAAGGGCATCCCACTCCAGTTTCTCCTACTGCAGCAGTTTCTCCACTACACCGTGATTGACACCATGTCTGGTGGTGAGAGGGAAGAGGCATTTCTTGCCCTCCCCTTTCCTACTAGACCCAGGAGAAGCATGGTTGAACCTTGTTCCCTGAGAGGTCACAGAAAGACAGAGCCAGGGAACTGAAACTCTCTCATTTCTCATGGTTTCTTTTAGGAGATCCTTTTATTAGGACTTTGAATGGAATAAGACAACTTCTCCCAAGGCCAAATAAAAATGCATGGTTCCTATTTCCTCAGCTGGAATGCATAGCTGAGCAGATAAACTCCCCAGTGCAGCACTCTCCTCTAACTGCTCTGGACACCCCCAACCCCATGGGACCTGACATTGCAAAGGGGGATAGTCACTGAATGGCATCTGAATGCAAACTGGCAAGAGAGATCAACATTAAAACCGGGTGAGAAACTCAGGACCAGAATTTGGAAGCGAGATAAAAATGAGCAGGGTACTTCACGGGGTAGGCAGTATACGACATAACCAGATCAGATAGTAGTGACCAGGCAAGGGCTGGGCCCAGAACAAAGACTTGGATTTGCCTGAGAAACATATGAAAAGACTATGATGAAAATGAGACTGAAATGAAAAAAATGGAAAGCAGAAACTGTGTCTGCCTAAATGAGAGGAATGGAAGTGGATGACGAGTTGTAGTAGGGGAGCGACAGGCCTACAACAAAGGCAGCCAAAAGGACATGAGCAGCAGAGTTGAAGCTAGCAAAACCTGGACAGAAAAGCAAATCTCTTTCAAAGGATGCTCCTGTATAAGATGTGGACTGGAACCCTGGCCTCTGAATATGACTTTTCCCTGGATTTCTGAGCATACTTATCAGCAAAAATAGTGTATACAATGTTGGTATCAGGACGGTGGAATATAAAATTTCTGTACTTACATTCTGTTATACAAAGAGCTTACTTTCCCCCATCCATGTCAGATGAGTACTAGATCCATATGCAGGAAAAATAAAAGCACATGTACTCAAACACCATTCTCATAAAGAGTGGAAGCTTCTGATTTTAACATTTCCACATTTCAGTTTTATCTGATAATAGTCTCCTCCTCTCTTAATGAGATACTGTGAAAACCAGTTCCATGGACATTCCAGGACTACAGTTGTGGACATAAAGAGAAATACACTATGAAATCAACCACAGAAGAGAATTTCAATAGCATACACTAAAACAACATGGGGCCATCCATTCAACTGCAAGTAAGGAAAAAATTAAGATAATACCCTTGTTAAGTGAGGATCAGTTACGTTTTACTGTGAATGAGACAGAAAGCTTCAGAAGAAAAATACTGGTTTCCTTATGACAAAAAATTGCATGCATATGCCCACTCATAAGGAAACTAAAATTTAATTCTGGTACTACCTAACTTTTGCAAGTATCATAGTGCTCCTGGTCATCAGACATCCTGCATATATGTGTGTGTTTGGACTAGGATGAGTGACTGTGCCGTTCCATAATGAACAGTACAAAGCCGTTAATCTTTCAAAAGCTCATGAATAGTGACTTATAGTAGCTTTCAATTTTCCAGAAAAAAAATAAACAAACAGACCAAATGCAAGTGTTAAGAAAATACACAGTGCCAAAAAGGTTATGCTTCTAAGCAAACACTAACGAAGTGTTTATAACAATTTGCAGGAACCAAGTGACCTCTGTTTGCTAGAAAATAAGTAACCTTTAACCACAGACACTTGTGCTGGACATTCAAAGAATCTGCACACCATAATGATTTGCAGTGAGTTACAAGAAAAGTAATCTTGAAGACATAGATTTATTTCCCAAATAAAAATTTTAAATTTCATTCCAAGGAAGTGCAAGCAGATGTGTATCAAAAACGATAAATGACATAGGGTTTTATGAGCACCATAAATGTGAAGCAAGGATTGTACTCTAATATGATAAGAGAAAAATAAATGAATACATTTAAAGGTAACAGTAAATCAAGCATGATTTACTGATATTCTAAGGTTATCAGCCTTGAAAAGACCAAGTAAATATTACAACATTTTCAGTAGATGAAAATGAACAACTATTGAAGAAATTATTGTACTTGGTGTAAACATCACTCTTACAATGCAACATTTTTGTTTAAGATTGTCCTGTGGAAGCCATTCAGCCAGAACAGTATACACATAGTGTTCTATATACATATCTGCATAGTGTCCTACAATGTTGATATAATCTATAACATTGTTTTTGAGTTGATCTGCATTTTTTATTCATAGTGCATTTGTTTAACATCTTCAGCTCTAAAATGACACATTCAACCAGAAAGCTTCTGACTGCACTGGAGTTAAATACACGTTCTATAATGCTTGTAACAAAAGTGGGGTATGAAGTCTTGTCATAGGGATAGTTTTACAAGGACCGTTATAACAAGTTACAGTTGAACGAATTCAGGCACACACTTGAAAGACACCCGAGGAAGGAGGAATGAAAGCAATTCCATATTCTGTACCCTCATTTTCAAATAGCTTCATTAAAAAGAAGTGGAATCAACTGAGCCCTTATTCTCTGTAAAACAGTTACTGCAGCACCTGGCTAAGGGCTGGGCTGTCCCAGAGCTGCCTCTCCGGGTCCACCACAGGCACTCCCCAGCCTGGCAGCGCTGCAGATCTCACCACACCCTCCCTCTGATCTCCTGTCCCAGCCTGGGCCATCCCTTTCTCCAGGGAAGTGCCCTGTGCCTGGGACTGGCCCTGCTCTGCTGTGCCACTCCTGGCTAAGGCCATGCACTGGACCTGGCTATCACCTCCTGCTGCCCCCACTGGGGTGCCTGTGGCTCCCAGCGCCCAGGCCACAGGGAGCAGCACCCTGAGTGCCGCCACTAACCACTAGTCCCTTTATATTGTGTTGTTTCGGGGGTGTTGTGAAAATGGATTCTTCACAATACCAAATTAATGTGAAATGCCAAGCAAGGCAGATTTTTTTTTTTGTGAAAGTCAGATTTGCCTCTAAAGAAAAAGAAATAGCCTTTTATAAATGCTTTGTAGAAGTAATTTCAGCTTCCCTTTCTCTTTAAAGGCACTATGTTTCACTTCCATAATGCAAGCAGTGTTAAGTCTCTTTCTATTACATGAACATCAGTTATCATAGGAAACATGAGTTACAACTCATCATGGAAGATGAAGCTTCACAGGGAATTCTGGTTTAAAGAGAAAAATGTGGAAATGTACCCTTTGACCTTGACAAGAACTGTGGCATTTGATGTAAATGTAGCATGTCTAGATGAATGACAGCCAATTGGTGATCAAGTAATCTGAATTCTGGGATGGCTTTCCAAATCTTTAAATTATTTAAATGCCTTAAAACCCCTTTTCTTCTGGTCTTGAAACAATTCAGGCTTAGCATGTAAATCCAGAGCAGGCAGAGCTCCTCTGGCTAGCTGGTGTGAAGATGTGTCACATCTCCAATGACATTGAAAGCTCTAAGAGACAAAACAAGAAAAAGATATTTAAAAAGCAAGAAAAAATAACGAACTGAAGAAAGCAAGTTGCCTACAACCTAAGACCACGTAAAGACTGCTGTAGCTATTTCTCCTTCCCATACACCGAAGCTTTAGCTAACAAACAAGTATCGTGGCAAAGAGCCTCGAAAGTGCAAAAGTGGCAGAGGAGCAGCAAATGGTAACCTAACGACTGTAAAAAAAGCAATTTGCAGGAAGCAGCTGAATTTCCGGGTTTTTGCAGGTCAGATATTTGCATGATACCTATTTGGAGGCTTTTCAGAATTTAAACCTCTGATACCTAAAGTAGCTGTGTCCAAGCACTTTTCTTCTGATATCACAGGACTCAGTAGCCTTTGGTTCACCCTGAGGGGATTCCTTCAGGCTTCAATGACTAGAAGACTTGTGCTCATGCAGTTGAAAGGTGAAGCAGGGCCTTTGACTCATTACAAAAATGTAGCTGTTTTTCAAGTGTTGTGTGGATTCTGTATCTCAGCCTCAAAAACTAAAGGGTGAAAGGAAAAAAAGGAAAAATCCTGGAATTGCTGATGGCTTTCGTGGTGAGGTGGTGTTTGCATTCCTAGAATTCCCAAAATCTCCTTAAAGAAGTCCAAATCTTCAGCAAAGCCTTCCCTCAGAATTGTGCCAAAATAGAATTTTGCATTCAAAAAAACTGTAAAGTGATCACCACGTGCTTTTGAAAATGCGGAAGCGGCAATGAATGGATCTGATAGCAGACAAGTGACAAGAACGAAACTGATTGCTGCTGGGGCTTTTAATGCAAAACTAAATTTTTTTTCCTGTGTCAATTAACACCTGCAGGGATGGTCAGATTTTTTGTGCATGTGGAAACAAAAAAAAAATTTCAGGAAAAGACACTTTGATTTTCATATGATAGTATTTTCCTTAGAAAGCCTTTTATCTTTCCTTTTGCCAAATGTTATAAAGACACAAATTTGAACAAGCTTGACTTGCATTTAAGATTACATAGAATACATGCATAGAATACATTTGGTTTTAATTTCTCAGTAATCTCTTTCTTTTACTAAGTTTACGAAAAAGTGTCTTGAAAATGCTCTCCCTTTTAAAGCTGTACATGAGATACAGGAGCAAACTTTATAAATAGGTCTGTCTTTTCAGCCTGTTCTACTTGTACATCCTTTCGACTTCAGATCAAATCCAGATGAACGACATTTGTAAGAGTTTTTTGCATTCTCCATGTCATGTATCATTTTCCTAGGAACCATAAAGCAATTAAGTCCCTGACAACAGTTTCACTTAGAAAAAATCAATTTGCTTCTGAATACCGCTAGGTAGGATTGCAGCATTTTAAGTGTATTTGCTTCAATTGTATTTGTTATTCTGGGCAGGTGTCATCAAAGCAAAGACATATATTCATTTGCAGTGATATAAAAGAAAATCTTACACTTCTACAGGTTCCCAAATCTGCTTTGGAAAGAACCAGTTTAAATAACTTTACCCTAGAAGTGAAAATACTGACTTCACTATGATTCCAAAGCCTTCAAAAGACAAATAGGGTTTGATCCAAGCTGATCTTTAGCAAAACTTAAGGAAATATCAATATGCTAAGAAACATTTGTGTCACCCTGATTTCTTCAGCCTTCTGATGTGTTTCACAGTTCTGTTTTCACAGTTCTCCGTTTCTTTCTCACACATGGGTGTTATAAGTAGAAGAAATGTTTATGTTAAACAAGGTTGTTTATATTCCTTCTCTTGGAGGGATAGACAGCTGATGGGCAGTTGCCTTGACCAGTGGGATGGGAGAGGTGTCAACCCTCTCCTCCAATCCCTGGTCTGCGTAGAAATACTATAAATATGGAATCAGATGTTTTAATAAAAATTTCATACCTTTTCACCAAACAGTGTGTATGTGCATGTGATTGTGTGTCCAACAATGACACACTAGCACCATCTTTTTTTGCATAGTAATTAAATTTGGTTCCAGTCCCTTCCCCAATCAGAATGTTGAAAAGTTAGTGGCAGTGGTCCATTAATGTGTGGTTTAACTCAAAAGACATGAAACATTCCACTAGTGACTTCCTCAAAGAAAAAAACTACAAAAGCTGTGCTTTTCAGAAGGCAAAGTTCTGAGTCCTGCACTTGGGTCACAAAAATCCCATGAAGTGCCACAGGCTTTGGGCAGAGTGGCTGGAAAGCTGCCTGATGGAAAAGGATCTAGGAGTGCTGGTCAACAGCCATCTGAACATGAGCCAGCTGTGCCCAGGTGGCCAAGAAAGGTCAGGGGTATCCCGGGCTGTATCAGCAATAGCATGGCCAGCAGGAGCAGGGCAGTGGCTGTCCCCCTGTACTCTGCACTGGTGAGACCACACCTTGAATGCTGTGTTCAGCTCTGGGCCTCCTCACTACAGGAAGGACACAGAAGGGCAACAGAGCTGGGGAAGGTTTGGGAGCACAAGTGTGATGAGGAGTGGCTGAGGGAGCTGAGGGGTCAGTTTAGCCTGGAGAAAAAGAGGCTCAGGGGAAATTTTATCAATAGCTATCTGAAAGGAGGTTGTAGGGAGGTGGGGATATGGCACTTGAGGACACAGTTTAATGGCGACCAGAATGGTGGCGCTAGGCTGATGGTTGGCCTTGATGCTCCTTAAGGTAATTTCCAACCTTTACAATTCCATGACTCTATGATTCTGTGAAATCAAATTAAAGAGAGGTATGTGAATCAAATTAAAGTGAAGTAATACCGAAGTGTTAGCAGGTGTGCATAGGTGGTCTGCAATCTCAGCCATGGTTTCTGCAGAGCCACACTTGTATTTACTGAGTTCTGAACAGACTTGGGACTCAAGGCAACCCCTGGGGATAAAAGAGCCTGAGCACCACTTTGCTTCACTACAGTGTTCACATTATACTATTTTCTTCTTTCTCACTGTGTGCCACACAATGCCTGTTTTTCTCTATCACCTAGTGAGAAAATCTAGATAATCAGAGAAGCAAGATAATGATAGCCTGGTTCTCCATAGAAGTATCATGTTTCATTAAGCACAGCAATTGTATTGAAATGGGACAGGAAACGTTGACAGAGCTGTCTTTTGCAAGTTAGCAAGCTTGTATATCCCTGAAGATGGATAGACACATCTACCATGATATAGCAGATGCTGGTTAATATAGCAGAGAAATCTGAAAAATAAGGGGTTTTCAGTGCTTACCTTTAAGTAAAACTTAATCGTGCTTCTACCAAGATATCATCACATTTCCTGAGTACAGTTTTGAGTCTGAGATTCAGTCAAATTTAAACTGAGAAATAA
Organism: Donacobius atricapilla; assembly: GCA_013397315.1. Classification (NCBI taxonomy): domain Eukaryota; kingdom Metazoa; phylum Chordata; class Aves; order Passeriformes; family Mimidae; genus Donacobius; species Donacobius atricapilla. Next base: position 1,471,413 of record WBMY01012324.1, read on the forward strand.
AAACTGCTTTTTTTCCAAGTTCTACACATTTTCTAAATGAAAACATAAGCAGACATGATTCTGTTATGAAAGAATTATACCAAGAAAGTTCTGATACTTTCAAATGTTGCATGTGATTGCTTTTCTCATGTTTGATATTAAACAACAAAGCAAAGGCCTTCTTAAGCAACTGTGCTCTTCACACAAAACACTATTCCAGTTATCTAACTGAAGAAGCCATTTGAATATTGTAATGGAGAGCAAAGTGCCACAGTTGTCTCACTTTATTGGTTATCTTTCTGGTTTGAAAGCTCAAGAATTTTTCTTAAACAGCCGACAATTTGCTTGTACTTGAAAGTGAAAAACAAACGACATTTGTCCAGGGCTGTTCTGATATAATTGTGGTTGGATTTTTACTTTAGCAATCTGGTTGCACTTAATGTTATTACTCCTATCTCCACATGTAGGTTTATGGAACTAATCTATTTCCAATAAGATCATTTACTGAATCCCCACCAAGAATCAGGCAGGCTGGAACTTCCCCTGTTGTTTAAACTAGAGCCATCTTGTATATTAGTCATTTCAGAACCCACAGCTTTTCATCGTGGAAGTCAGAAAAAAATGTTGAAAACACATTCTGCGAATCAACTTTATTGAGAATTCAAATTTCTTGTTAGCCAAGAAGTTTGACATTTTTCTAGAAATGCTGATAATATTACAGGAATTTAACATCTGGCTGCTGGCTATGGCAATCAACATTTAAAATGCACATTTTGGAATTAGACAGCCTACAAAGGCAGCTCCATATTGCTGCACATTAACCAAATCCACAGGTGTGCTAGGTACAGTACAGCTCAAAAAGCCGTGTCATAAACTGCACTTAGCACATGGCTTTGCCTGTCTTCTGCCAAAAAATCCATTTTCTCTCAGACTACTTTTGACATTCCTCTCCTCTAAGCAATTCTAAACAACCATTGTTTTTCAAACATCAGTATGCCACAAAAATGCTTTCTACTTTCCCCCAAATACAAAATTTCTCTCAGAAAATAACCCCGGCCTGATGCTGACAATGAGCAATACTTAGTCTTGCAGAACTAGAGAGCACTGATGCCATTTTGTGACAGCAGAAACAGGAGATTTAGACTATAAAAAAGCCCAAGCCCTTGGATGTAAACTATTTTTGAATAGAAAACATTTTTATTTTTAACTCATTTATCAATCAGTACCTTGGCTTGCTTCCCTCTCTCAAGCACAGTCTAAAAAGGAGACTTTGAGGGTTTTTTTAAAGTGTAGATATTCTAGTGTCTTTTCAAAGATGAAACTAGAGAATTTTCCAAATGTCCCTAATTTTACTTACATTCTCTCTATTTAGATACAGTGAAGGCATACTTATTCTGACTCCGCTTTTCATTGCCCTGAAATGAGTTATTGATTTCAGTAAAGCCACTTTGTTAGACCACATTTTGCAAAAAGAAATTTTCTAATTCTTTGGTGCTGCTTTAGAGAGTATTAATATTCTTTATATAATCTCCTGAAGCCTTTCTTCCCATCCATTCTCAGAGTCCTTTATACTGCTGTTAGACCACTACAGTGATACAAAGGCATTCAAGTGTAAATGACAATAAGGCCCTAGTTTTCCAATCTAAGAAGAAAACACAGTTTTCTGTTAGAGTTCAGTTCCATTACAAAATAATGACAATGATATAATCCCTATTTTTATAAATGGAATAAAAGAAGACCTGGGGAACCCCAGCAGCTCAATGTCCAAGTGGAGACCAGTGAGGAGTGGATGTTCATGAGGGGTCAGCACTGGGACTGGCACTGTTTAACATCTTTGCTGGTGCCATGGACAGTGGAACTGAGTGCAGCCTCAGCAAGGCTGCTGGTGACGCTGGGCTATGTGGTGCAGTCGACATGCTGGAGGGAAGGGATACCATCAAAAGGGATCTTGACGGGGTAGAGAGTGGGTCTGTGTGAACTTTATGAAGTTCAGCAAGGCCAAGTGGGAGCTCCTGCGCATGGGTTGGTGCAATTCCAAGCACAAATACAGGCTGGACAGAGAAAATGGACTGAGAGCAGCCCTGAAGAGAAGGACTTGGGGGATGTGGTTGACAAGAAGCTCAGCATGTCCTGACAGTGCATGCTTGCAGCCCAGAAAACCAGTTATATCCTGGGCTCCATCAAAAGAAGCATGAGCAGCAGGTAATTCTTTCCCTCTACTCCACTCTCATGATGTCATATCTGCAGTGCTGCATCCAGCTCTGGGGCCCCCAGTATAAGCAGGACAGGGACCTGCTGGAGCAAGTTCAGAGGAAGACCACAAAGATGATCAGAGGGATGAAGCACCTCACTTATAAAGACAGGCTGAGAGATTAGAAGTTGTCCATCCTTAAGCACCTTCCAGTATCTAAGGGGGGGCTCCAAGAGAGCTGGAGAGAGGTCTTTTACATGGGCATGTAGTGATAGGGCAAGGAGGGATGGCTTAAAGCTGAAAGAGGGGGGTGTTAGATTCAGTTTTAAGAAGAAATTCTTTTGTTTGAAGGTGGTGAGGCACTGGAATCAATTGCCCAGGGAAGCAGTGGATGTCTCAACTCTGGAAGTGTTCAAGGCCAGGTTGGATGGGGCTCAGAGCAACCTGGTCGAATGGAAGATGTCCCTGCCTATGGCAGGGGGCTTGGAGCTAGATGTCCTTTAAAGCCCCTTCTAACCCGAAATTTTCTATGGCCCTATGACTTGAAATGAAAACAAATTGTCCTTAGTTTCACTGGGGCTATTTTTCATTGAGGATTTGCAGCCCTTTAGGAAAAAAACCCTTTAAATTATGAGCCTTTGCCACAGTCAGAACTTACAGAGGATGTGACATATACTTGTGAGGTTTTCTCTACTGAATTATTTAATGAGTTCATGTTCCCTTACTTTATAACCTGTAGTACTAGACTAACTCAGTCTTGTTGAAAGTATCACTGTCATCTAATTTAGACATATACAGAAAATGTTATACAGCAAAAATACTTATCTAGATGGAGAATGAAACAGAGATGGTCTATCACATTTTTTTTAAAATCTCAGGTATAAATCTGGGAAGATTTGATATCTCATAGAAATTAGATACCATAATTATGAAATTATTTCTACCAGTTTTAATGCACATGTAAATGTAAAATTGCAGAATGTGGAACAAAAAAAAGAACATCTAGTAAGTAAAACTTACTAGTTTTAAAGCATTTTTACAACATCTTGGATCCTTGAAGAGCTCTACAACACAGTATCATGAAATAAAAAGAAAGATTAAGGACCAAAAGAAATTTTAAAATGGATTTTGCCTTGCAGGTATGGCGCAATATTCATTAAAACAATTAGCAAGGGAGCAGCAAACATCTAATAGGATTGCTACTTGTATACTAACAGGGATAGATACATTAATAAAAAATGCATATCTCTATTAGTCTTTTTGTTCCAATTGCCAAAAACATACTCAGGTTTGGACTACTGAACAGACTGATAATTCAATGTCAGGAATTTTACAACCATGAATTCCTTAGCCAAAATAGCCTACGGTGAAGCAAAGTTCTTTGAATTAATTATTTTGCCCTGAAAGAGACATGCAAAACTCAGCAGTATTAGACTTTCAGTCTGCTTAGTGTAATGGAAATTGAGAAATAAGAGTGTGACCATAAAAAGAATTATTTAATAACATGGCCAGGTTAACATTTATTTCTCCCAATGTCTTAAGAATAAAAAATATTCATTTCGGTAACAGCACAAAGAGGTAACTTTCTTTCAAAATATTACATCAATCCAAGCAAACATAGTGAAAAATGGCCATGCTATAGAAATTTGTACTGAGGGGAGAATGCCCCTGAAAATTTGTTAGTTCAGCATAGTAGATTGCAGAGGCAGCACAGCATGAGGATATTCATCAGTCCACAAACAAGAAAAGTAGATGCAAAACACTCTAAAAATTTCACACTGTGTAGGAAGTAGTGCAATAGGAAGAGATGGAGTAAAATGAGCTAGGAGAAAAGTTCTCCATACACAGAAATTAAAATAATGAGAAATTTTTGCTCACATTTCTGACAAAGATCACTCTGAAAAGCAATGTAAATATCAGTCAAATCAAAACCACAAATTTTAAAAAAACAAAATCAGAAAGATAAATACTTAATAGAGACCACAGCATATGTGACAGGTTGACTTCTCTTTAATTGCTGCAGGATAAGCACTTAGACCTCCAGTTTCAGGGCTCCCTAATGTATGGACTACACATAACCTGAAAGAATGTCCAAAGGGCCTGGCTTTCCAGAGCTGAGGAGTCATCCTCCCAATGAAAATTAGTAGGGGAAGGATGACTTTAATTCCTTCCTGATAAACTCTTTTCTTTATCACATAGAGTGACCAGTTAAAATGGGTTAAAGGGTTGCCATTCTAAAAATTAATTAGGTGTATTAAATATTAAAAATTGTAAAACACACATATTAATAAAAATATAACTAAATATAAGCCCTTTTGTGATATTTCTGTATAAAAACAAACATGAACTTAAAAGCAAAGTATCCTCAAGAGATTTAAGGAATATCAATAAAAACTAATGGATTAAACCTTAAAGATCCTATTCAGTTTGTCCCGAGGGCAAACTTTGAACAGTTTTAATTACAAAAGTCTGTAAAATCCAACCGAGATTTTAAGTAATAAGATTAAATCCTGGCACTAGAGTGAAGCAGTATTTGACAAAGTTTTTGTTTCAGAACAAGATGGAGTCCAAAAAGTGCAAACAGAAAAGATTCTCTATGCTGTTCAAAGTTGCTTTCCAAGTTTCTGATCTGGTCTCCTTTAGTAAGGACATAGAATTTTACAGATGGAAAACTGGAGGAGAAACAAAAGAGACAAAAAAACCCACCAGTTTTTTTAACAGTGGTTAGGCATTAAAAACTCAGGCTGGCATGTAAATAATATTAAAATCTGGCTCTATATGATTTATTGCTAAATGGTTGTGAACCTTGCACACACAGGACCATGCTTACCTCCATGGACTCATCTCCAAGAATAACAAAGGAGAAGCACCATATACTGACAGATAAAGAGCAGATTTAGCCTTTCTTTGGTTGGTTTTGGGGTTTGGTCGTTTTTAGCAAGAAACGGCAACATGGAGCACCTGGAGTGCTCCTCCTCTTCTTTTATACATATAAGTATAGAAGGTAACCTGGTAACTCCAGGTTGGATTGTTAGACAGATAACTGTCTTAGTTAGAAAAGACAGGTGTCTGCTAGGGAGGGCAGGACCTCCCTTTGGAATGGAGAACTCAAACCCCCTCCCCCCGAATTATTAAAACTTTGATATTAAGTCAGCTCGCAGGCAAAGATATGGGGATAGGAATAACAGCTCTTTACTGGTATGGATAACAAGGCAAACAAACAACAACAACTACAGCATTAATGATAAACAAAACCAGGAACCTCGAGGGGCTTTTGTTTCACAAAGCCCGGGGCAGTCTGGTCTTGGTGCAGGGCTCCGAGAGCATCAAGCTGGAACGGTGGAAAATCCCGGGCTGGTGGGTGGGATGTACCAAAGCTCCACGGTGGTAGCTGGAAGGGCAGGGATGTCCTGGCAGGGCAGGGCAGTGCAGGGACACAGCGTATCCAAAGCGGTGCTGAAGAAAAGCAGCGGCAGTGGGACGGGGCCGGCCCAGCTCCAGCAGGGCAGGAGGAGGCGAGCTCAGAGTTCCTGGGCACACGAGGAGATGATGGTAGTTTTCCTCAGGGGTGGACTCGGTGACGGCAGTGAACTCTTCCCACAGCAAGAGCAGCCAATGCCGAGAGCACGACAGCAAAGCTGCCCCCACCCCTGCTCTTTACCTGCTCAAAACCTTGCAGTATCTCTTTTTTTCCTCAGAGAGAAAAAACATTCAGAGACCACAAAAGGGTGTAGCTCAGTGCTTTAATCTCCTTTGGCCATTTCCTTTGTTTTGGTCAAGTACCCATAAGTACCCAGTAATTAGTCTCCTAGCGACTTTATGGGGAAAAAACTCTATAAGGAAAACAAATACAAAAATCCAAATCTAACCCCAAACAATAACCACCAAGGTAGCCAGACTAAGGAATAAATAATTATATTGCAAAAAGATCACACATTAATGCTCTTGAAATCCACATGATATTGCTAAAACTTCTAGGAACATCACTTTGTTCTACAGCAAAACAAGTGGCTTTAAAATTTACCATGTATTGGCTTAGTAAAGATTTCAACCTTTCTCATGTTCAATATTTTTTTGAAACAAACCCACAATGCATCCTTGCAGTGAAGAATGTAAGCAGCCTCCTGGAGCAGCATCTCCAGCAATCTCTGAGGGAAGTGATCCTTCCCCTCTAACCAGCACTGGTGAGACCACATCAGGTATACTGAATGCAGTATAAGAGGGACATGAAGGGAATACCTCAAAGGGCCACAAATATTGCCAAGAACTTAGAGAATCTTTTGTGTAGCTGCTCATCATACAAGGAGTGGTTGAGAGTGCTGGGACTGCTCAGTTTGGAAAAGAGCAGACATCGGAGAGAATCCTGTCACATTGTGGGCAAATAACTGATGGTGGTAGTGAAGGTGACAGAGCCATGGTGGAAGGACTTAAAGCAATGGCCACAAATTGAAACCTCTGACTTTGAAAATACTGAGACCAAAATGGACACGACCCTGAATATCTTTCACTAGTTGACCATGATCTGAGAAGAGGACTTTGGACTAGATCATCTCCAAAGGTTCATTCCAAACTCAACTATTTTATGATTATTCAGAGAAAACAGCAACAGGAGGGCAGACAGGTCACTGTGGACACCTACATGTCCTGATCATTTTTTTCACTGAAAATTATTATGTCCTCTGAAATTAGTACCTAAACTCTAATTTATATCCCAAACCAGGCCAGCCAGTCCAAGTTTAAAGCACCATTGTATTTTGGGAAGAGGAATGTTCCTCTGTGAATGGCAGCTGGGTAAAGGAGAAACCTAAATAAAAAATAATCAGTAAAGTTGCACATATTTCTTCCCTGAAAGCATGACTCAATTTAACTATTAATGTAAGCTTGGTAAAAGAAGTCACGCAGCAGAATTTCACTTGTGGTACGCTGCATGATGGTGTTAGTGCTGGCAAACTGTTCCAAGGCAAACGGGCAGCCTGGGCAGTTAATACCCTTTGTTTCCAAATGGTCAGCTTATTCCTGCTAGATATATATGAGTGGTTGCATAAAGACAAAGCTAATGCTCAAAGGAATCTTTGGGTCATAACCACAGTCAGGTCTGCAGTGGGAGCACCTTTGGATAAAAAATAGCTTATATCAACACCAAGGTTGTAATTCCACTATGTGAGTGCTGGATATGGTTATTCTATCTTTAGAATATTTCACTCATGAGAGAATTCCCACACCACAGTCTATGTAAGTTTTTGTGGGTCAGCTCCATAAATTGTTTGGAGAATATACCCATTTAAAGAAAACTGACAAAAGCTAGGATTAGCTAATACTGGAGCCAAATTCTCCACATTGAAAGTGCTAGTTTTGATCAGAATGTAATGAAGTCACCACCAGTACACACTAAAATTTTTCAGATATAAAGAGGTGTTATGTCATCTAGAGCACCTCACTTTTCCCCCTCATAATTAAGATATTGTCCCCTTTTTTCTCTTTCATAAACTGCCTGGGTCCCATGAAAAATTTCAGTAAAACTGAACAGAATGTAACACAATGTTGCAAACATTTTGTGGCATATTGTCAAATTTAAGAATCATACAATTATAGAATACCTAAATGGTGTAGAAAATTGCTAGTGAAGACATTTGAAATACTTCATAATGGATATATACAAATAGAGACCTCATTAGCTTAGACTCATAAGATGCTAACACATTCCTTCTGTAGATTGCATGTGAACTCCTTCCCATTAATCACAACACCTTTACCCCAAAATACCAGAAGATCTGAAAAATAAAAAGGAGATCTTAAATGAAAAGCAAAGGTCTAAAACTTTTATGTCAAAGTCAATTCTGTCTGCCTTGTGATACACTTCTGTACTTTTGACCAGCATGAACTGAGCAAAGTTGCTCTGATTCAAACACACTCATCTTGGAATGAGCTTTTGCTTGTTTTGGTCAGACTCCATACTGCTTTTTAAAATTTAAGNTGTAACTAAAAGCCTTTGCAGAAATAGCTGCGGATGTTGGGTATTTATCCTGAAATTGCCCTTGTGTATAACTTCTTACATTTTCCTTTTAGCTGGAATTGAGATGGAGGAAATGAAGATAAAGCAGATTTATGTAGCAATTCCCAAGATGTTTAAGCATTCTCTCACCCACTGCACAGAAATGAAGCAAATAAGCTCAACTCACCAGGAAGATTTGCCAAGTGAAAGGAAAAAAAGGAAGCTTTGTGCAATTTTCTAAATAAAAAAAATCAGAGCTACATAGATTAGTTTCAGTAGTTTGCAGAACTAATAGATGGCTGCAGCCTGGTGTGTTTCAAAGTGTTTATGTGAGGAGATTGCATTGATTTAATCTCAGATTTGATATGATTTGAGGGTTAAGAAGATTTTTGGCTCTGAGAAATAAACACACTTAATACCACCTACTAAGTATGGTTTCACTTTCACAGAACTGCCAGCTTTTGCAGCAGGAAGGCTCTGAGCAGAGCCTTGACATTTTCAAGGCTGCTTTGAGTGGCAGCTTTGAAAAATTTGCAGCTACCTCAACAGGTGTCCCACAGACCTTGCCAGGGACAAGCCAATGAGGATAATATGATCGTGGACATATGCTCCAAAGCAATGTACTGCAAGAACTGTATTAACACAAGTTTAGGAATCCTAAGTCCAGGAAGACTCAAATCCAGCAACATAAGGGGTCATATATGGAATGCTCTGTTTTCAACTCTGCAAGTTCATGGATCCTTCTTAGGAAAATATATCTTTCTAGTTTTTTCAAAACTTTATTGTTTGATGAAAATAGAATACTTGGGATGGAATATCAAAACACTTGGATAGAAATAGGTGGTTATGTGAGGGAAAATAATCTTTGACCTAATAATCTCGCAGATATCAAACCACTTGTACTCAATTTAAAAGGACAGCTTATTCATTTTCATCTTTAAAATTTCCAGTATTAGATGATGGAGGCTCTGGACTAGAGTTCTCAAGCTCTGATGAACTGTGCGTATAGTAAGTAGAAAATTGTGATGAAGCCTTGCTCTACTGACTAGATTAAAACAGAAGTAGAGGACTAAGATGACACCACTAAAAACAACTTAAAGATCTACTTGTGTTACTCGAAATTATCCTGCCTTCATAGTGGTTTTAAAAAGACTCCCACAACTAACTGTTTCCTAACTGTCTATTTAGACGAATTGATTTTTTTTTTTAATTGGGTTAAATCTTCATTTCTCTCTATAATTTCAGCTGTTCTCTGCAATGTTGGCATTATAGGGAAAATCAGGTCATTCCTGTTTAATATAAGTGACTTATACATGGATAAAAGTACCAAATTTTAGATTCCTACTTAGGGACTAGGTTTTTCCTAGTTTAATCCCCTCGTAATTTAAAATCCTAGTTAAGAATGAAAACAGTAAATAGAAAAGAACCAATGCCTAAAGGATTGTTGCATAAAAGCAACAAGAACTATTGTGAAGTGAAACACAAGGATATACATAAATAAATCATAAAGGTCCTTTTAATTCAAAAATTTTGCATTTTCTGAGCAAGAAATAGATCTGTAGATATATTTATTTTCAAAACAGTCAAAGACCACCCCCCTCCTGAAAAGGTGGATTAGGCTCTTAATCAGGAGCTCAGAGACACATTAAAAATACCAGTGTGAGTTGGTTTAAAAAAAATAAAAGGGTTTTTTTATTGTGAAATGTTCCTTTGGACTTATAAAAGGAAAACACTTGCCTTTTTTTTTTTTTTTTTTTTTTTTCCTTCTTCTAACAGAATAAACCCCAGACATTTGGAAAGTATCTGCTCTGAGTCACAGGCACAGGAGTCTGCAAACTACCCCTTTATGCAATCAAAGACACTCACCATTCCAGCGTTATGTGCATGTCAGTACATCAGATGCACTATTTTGGTTGTTCCACAGGCACTCAGAGATCAGACACAGCCTTGGCAAACTTTGCAAATCATGCCTCAGCCTGACCCGACACTTCAGCCTCACAAAGCTGGAGCTCCTAAACACTCCCATGTCACTGAGCAGGGATGTCAGCACAGAGGCTCAAACACATCAAAGAATCCTTTGACTGCCGAGTTATGAGGAGACTCCCTCCGCCTCAGCGAAGGGTCCGGGGAGAGGGGCAACATACTCGCTCTGTTAGCTTTAGAAGTCATACACCGTTTGCAGAAGGGGTTATCTTGTATCCACACTCTCTGATCTAAGCTAATGTTTGTTTACAGAGACTGTAAAGCAGGAGAGCTGGAGAGCAGGAATGTTTCACAGTATTACTTGTGGTCTCCTTCATAAAGGGATCTTTGAGACAGCCTTTAAGGGTGCAGAGGGAGAAGTCACCTGTAACACCCACATCAGGAGATGGCTATTTCCAGGAAAAAATCTAACTCTTTTTTCAGTGTCTGAGCAATCATTTGAGTTTATATTCTGATTTCAATGCTTTCACTGAAAGAATAAATAAACCGTGAAGTGTATTATAGCTCTTTTCAGTCATTTTTACAGCTGGTGAATCCAATGACTAAAATCAAATACTCTAAGACATTTACTGCTTCTGTGACTTCCAAGTGACTTTTTTTCCTTGCTACTAATCACCCTAGGTGGTGTCTGGAATTTTTTAACCCACATACACAGAGAAAAATGTCCCTCAAAAAGTCTTGATTAAGAAAATGGTAATACTTTATTCAAATGTTACTGGCATAAATGATTTCTTGACTACAAAAAAAGAAAACTTCTGTCTGCGTTGTACTTTTCAATTTCTACTGCTGTAAAATATTTTAAATTTCTCCTTCAAGGAGCAAAATTATATTTACCAGTAGCATGGATGCACCTACACTGATTCTTGCTAAATTCTCTTGAACAATGCAAACTACCAAAGTATAAGACTGCTCAGGCCCATTTGGAGTGACCTTCAAACCAGTCTGAATTGTATACAAAAATATACTTATTATTTTATTACTGTTTGCACCCCTCCTTGACAGAGAAATTAGAAAAATCTGTTAAAAAATTCAATACCAAGAGTAGTCAGTAAAGAAGATTAGAGTAGATTGCCACTGTTGTAACAGGTAACAAAATATTTTCAGTGTGGAGAGGAAGCTTTTTTGTGGCTCTGGACTGCTTTCAGTTTCTGAGGTATTTTCTGTGCGTACTGCAAATCTGCAGTACGCACAGCAAATTCTGTTTGTCACCTAGGAAAGATAATTAGGAAATGCTGCTTGTTTTGATTGATTGGGGATTGTTTTACCCTGAAGTGCAGCCAGGGATACAGGCCCGGTCATGTACTGGATGCACTGGGGCACAAACAAGCAACATGTATATGGTTGCTTAGCTTGCCACTGTATAAATCATACTTGAAAGCCCTCAAAACAGAGCAAGGCTACCATTTTTGCAGGCATGTGTGTTTGAATCAGATCTTGGGGTTATCCTATTCATAAAATGTCAATCAACACTATTTTGTCCTTCAATTTTTCATCTGATCATAGTAGTTTAAGTGTGCACACATAATGCATCTCACAGTATACTCTATTATTCAATTAGGCATAAATTTATAAAAAGAGCAGGGAGTCTCAGTACTATTTTAGCTATAGTATAATTACTGTTGTTTGGCAATGTGGAATTTTTCTATGTTAACTTCACTGGCTGGTTCATTAAATAGTCCATAGTTTTGTTTTTGGTTTTGTTGTTTTTTTTTTTTTTTAATTATTGTTTGAGTTATTTAGATTAAATTTCTTCATATAATAAGAAAAAAAGTCAGTTTACAGTCTGTTGCATGTACCGATAATGAAACAAGGACTCTACCTTTTAGTTCTTCATGCCTGTGAACATTGGGAAAGCACTCTGGTGTTTAAAAAATATTGCTGAGAACATAATAATACCTGACCTACCTCAATGCTATTGCACTATTTCCATAAACACCGAGAAGAGAGTTGTTTAGAAGTGGTAAGGAAAGACTGCTTTAAATTTTATTCTACTTGGGCTACAAAGCCCTTCTTTACAAAGAAGTTATGAAAACAGTTCAATAAAATCAATTTAAAAATCATTATCAAAAGCTTCTGCAATGTCCTTTCTCAAGGACTAGGCAGGCGCCATGCCTGATTTGGGTATAACATCCTGGTAAGTCATTGAAAGGTTGAGAACACAGCCACGTCTAAGAACACTTAATACGCTCTGAGATCTGTTTGTACTTGAAGCAATGCTTTTGAGACAGGTCCAGCTCTGAGAACTGCAGAGCACTGAGAGCACTGAGGTGTATGCCAGTATTTACAGCTAAGGGCTGATGTGGGTGGAAATGGCCATCGTTGAAGACAGAGCTGAAGAGCTCCTCAGACCACCATCTCTGAAGCTGCAGTCCCTGACTCCTACTGATTTCAGGGCCTCTGGAGTGCTATATATATTTAATTGATGGTTTTAATCAAATCTTATTGACAGAGAGTGCTAAAATTAAACACAGTGCTCAATTTTTCATCAGATTTCAGACTGCAGCATTTTTGGGGAAGAGAAAGAGAGAAGAAAACAAAAAAGCTGTTATGGTTTTCTCATGGCAATGTGCTTTGATTTTAATTATGCTATTAACATTTTTTAACACAGTTGTTTGGAAAGCTGGCTAGTACAACGTGGAGTGAAGTCAGCAGAGTTATTGCAGTTTAGACCACTAACTCTAGATTTCATCATCTGTGGAGAATTTTTTTCATTTGTTCCCTGCTGTCAGACATAATTTAACATGATAATTTTTTGATGTACATTCAGCACTGTGCACATTCCTTTGTTTTGCAGGGATTTTTTCCACTGTTGTCAGAGATCAACAATATCGACATGTTCCTCTAACTGGCTCATCACTTTAGAGTCTGAATCTGTGCTGGATGTCCTGGTGGTTCCATGGCCTGAGTTTCAACATACAGGGTAGAGTTCCTTTTACTGGAACCTTTGGCTTTCTCAAAGCACTACCCCTTCTCCTAATCTGAGAGTCATACCAGGGGCCCCAGGAGTTCCCAAAGCTAAAGGCTGTTCAGGGAAGAATTCTAATAGAAGTAAAATTCTGTTAGAAAACAGAAAGAAAATCCAGTAACTGATGACACCATGGGAAAAGGCGTAGAAACAGGTTTTCACAAGATCACAGACCATTCTCCTACAAATTGCTGCAGCTGGTTTTAGCAGTCTGGCTAAACTCTGATCTGCATAACAATCACCTCCTCAGATAAGCATGAGCATTTAGATTACTGCTTATATTGTTCTTCTGGGTGAAAATCAACCTCTCCCATACTCCCCTATTCCCCAAGGTTGTTTTAACCTGCATCAGTTTGTATGTGCAGAGAGCCAGGTCAAAAACTTAGCAAGCATAGTGGAAAGGTAACACATGCTGGGTCGCCTCAGCTTAAGCTCAATAGCCACAACTTCTGTCAGAGAGTCTGGGGAATTAAATTTGACACATATTCCACAACAAATTTTTTCATTGCTAAAAATATTCACAGGGGATTAAAAAAAAATTTGTTAAATTTCAGCAAACAATGACAAAAAAAAATGGCAAATGCCTAAATTCATGGTTTTCAGAAACAATTCATCATCCTTGAACCGTGATTTATGCACAGATTTGGGATCTAGAATGGAAAGTTTATAGGATAGTCTTAATTTTAACATCCTTTGTGATGCCTTTCTTTCACCAACAGAATCCATTCCAGTCTCAATGCCACCATTCTGAATAAATAGTAAACTAACAAGACAGTTAACTAGTGTCCTGTTCATCAGGCCACTCCTTAATTCAAATATGAGTCTTTACACTAGGAAGATATTTAGCTCATTTCTCAAGTGCAGAATGAAATTTTTCACAAAAAATATTGAATACCAAGGTGACATGGATGTTTCCAAACCATAATTCACAAAGGAAATAAAAAGGTTGTTCTCCTAAGATGAAAGCTTTCCATTTGTGGGATAAAAAAAAAAAAAAAAAAAGCACAACATAGCCTTTGGAAAATTAATTCCTGAAAAATCCTTGTACCATGTCAAAAGGCATTTAATGCTGCCTTGGATATGTCTGATTGAGTCAAAGTTATGTTTGATTTTCAGGGAAAAAACAGAATCATATTTAACGTACTTCTGTTAAATATTGCCCACCCAAGAGTAGCTAAGCATAAGGTTCTGCAATATTTAGTGAAGGACTGTAATTTATATTTTCAGTTTTATAGGTAGATCTCAGAGGACCTCCATCTAGATTTGGTCTCAAGTTGTTCCCAAGGCATATAAACAACTGAACTCCCTATTGAGTCAGTTTTGCCTATCCATACCTACAAAGCAAGATGAAAATAATGAGTGAATTCTACATCAGTAGCCTTGCACAATCATACTTGCAAGATTAGGTCCTAGAAAACCTAAGCATGTAAGGAAGGCTTTTTCGCGATCTTTGTGAAATCTTATTCCCTACCACATTCCATGACTGGTACAGGTAAATGGGTATAAATTATTCCTTACTTTGAGTGTTGCATGCTTAGTATTACCTCTCTCTATCTCAAGAAAGAGCCAGATGTCTTGAATCAGCTCTTTCTATGTTTCCATTTACAGCTCTCTGAAAATGTCTTTATTTTCTTTCCTCTTTCACAGTGTGATACTGTGTATCCTACAGCCACCATTCCGGGATTTTGCCAGATCCATATTAAAAATCACCTGCAGTATTGCTGGTATCAGAAATGTAAAAGGAAATACTTAATTAAATTTATAAATGCATACCATGTACATATTTTGCAAGGAATCACAAGACCTCTGTGTTAACTTGTACTTTTGTCTCCTATTCACTATCTTCCTTCTTCAGTTTTTGTTAGTGCTGTTTTTATCTTTTTACTGAGAAGATCAACAATGGGTCCTCAGAAAGAAGAACTGAAGACTCAGAGGGCTTTACACAAGTCATGGGAACCTAGTGCTTCTCTTAGTTCATTAGTTCAATGAACAAACTGTGAGTCTCATTTTTTCAACACACAGGGATAAGATCCTCAAGAAAACTTTGCTTCATTTCTTGGGCATGTGCTTCTTTTTTCCTTTGCTGTATCTGGACCAAATTTCCTGTATTTTGCCCTCAGTAGCTGAGGGTGAAAGCACTGCAGACAGTCTAGCTGATAGTAACAAGAGTTTCTCAGAAATGGTTTTGGTTTTATGCTGGAGAACAGCCAGGAATTGCCTCTCCAATTTTTTTCTAAAGGCTGACATGCATGCTGTAACGCTGAAGCACAATTAAATCACAAGCATTATTAAACCTCCTAAAGAAGCATGTTAAGACACAGTTAAAAATAAGAAATGTATGTAGAAAACCCTTTTTTTTCTCCCCCAGAAAAAACATTTTGCAGGCAGTAGAAAAGCAAGCCTCCTTAAGGTATCACTTAAGCTATTAGTATGACAGGCTATTGCTAACCTCCTAGTGGACCAGCGCAAGCCAAAAAAGACCTTCTCTAGGGGAAAGCAGTCTACAGTCCTTGTTCTTAGCCATGAAGTTTCTCAAGAATGCCAGATAAAATGTTGGTATCTAGTATTGTAGACTGTGTTGCTCTAAGTGTGGACAGAGAATATCAGATTAACCATTTCAGATGGAATTCAGGTCATTTCAGCATCTCAGTTAACTCAGTTAACATCTCCACACCAGCAAAAAATAAATGGAGTACACTATAAGGAACACCTCCAGAATATTAAAGACTGTATTCATATACAAAAGTATGTTGAGCATCTGGGGATTCCAAATCAAAAGCCTTTCCACATCTTCTGCATTGTGCAATGTTTGCTTAAAATCCGTTATTTCAAAGTTTAACACGTGTAGATAGTTCAGAAGGGAATACCCATACTACTATTCAATCTATGTTGATAGCTTCTTGAAATGGTTCAAACCGATCTCAGTGAAAGGGGCTTTGCAGTTTTTGTTCAAAGAACAGAATGTACTGGGTAGATCATCAAGTTCTGGTGTGTCACCCACCCTCCACACAACCCTTAGCCAAAAATAGGGAATAGCTTATAAAGGCATGAGGTTTCTGAATGACAGCATTACTGAAATATGCATACCCTTTTTTTACATCACAAAACCCCCAACTAAAACATAGCATATTAGCTCAAGTCAAGCAAGGTCACAGCAGCATCAAAACACTCAGTTATTAGCTTACATTTAATCTGAGGAAACAATTTCTTCTAGGCCAAGTCTCTTATGAAACCTGAGCCTGCATGATTTTGTAAATACACTTTTATATCAACATAGTATACCTCTTTTGCTCTTAAATCTTTTAAGTTTTAGACGCTTCACTTTTTTCAGCAAAGGAGAAAAGTTTACTATTAAAGTAAATTTAAGCCTTCTAACTGCAGTTAAGCAAACTCACTAAACCAAGCTCTTGCAGCATGAAGGATAATTTATAAGGACAAGGATTTATCCAATGTTAGGCAGGTCAGCCACACAAGTACGGATGAAGCTCCTCATTTTTATGACACTCGAGTTTATGCTCTGTGTTCTCCAAACTTCTGGGAAATTCCATGTGCCATCATGTAACACTGCCAAAATAATGAAAATTCTAAGCAGAGGAAACTGCCATGCTAACTTGTGAACTCCAGCTATTAATACACTGTTGTTCTGAGAATGGGATACTCCTAGAGACAATCAGATTCCAACAACCAGGATACCCCAGCTGGCCCAGATTTTAACAGTTTTTCTATCATTGAAGTATCACAGTTCTATCTAGTGCAAAAGTGTTTACTTTGGCAAAATGAAATAAAGCTTCGCAAATGCAGCAAAACAGAAATGAGATGGACCTGGATGTAAATGTGATATGACGGAAAGTAGAAAAAAGTTGGTGTGGGGAAATGTGAGGTACAGACAACCTTGATGTTACACATCCTAAGGAAGCTGATTTCAGGCTTTAGAGGAATCTTCCCAAGAGCACAAGTGGACTCGATGAGACAGCTTTGAATGACTGTCTCCTGCTCTGAGCACGATCAGAAAGTTGATCCAAGTTCCATAGTTAGGCTTTAATATAGACAATCCCATCCATGATCCACATAAAAAAAACTCAGGACAGGCTTATCCACAGGCTAAAAATTTAAGACATTACTCAATTCCCACAAAGGTTTTCCTATTAATGATGGTCACTTAAGTATCCAAGATATACAGAACATTACTAAGATGCCCTTACAGTTAAAAAGTTGCAAGCAAAGGATAGATCAGTTGTGTGAATCCTGCAGATTGAGAGAAAGAAGTGAAATCTTTATGGAATGCCCTGAAACTCTTTCTGGCAATGGGAGAACACTGAAATGAATATAGCTGTTTATTGTCATGGATGTTGTTACAGAACACTGGCATCTCTAAATCAAGTATTGGGTAATAACAGATCTCATGCCCAGCCCTCCTCTTAGTACATCTACTATAGAGGGGAAAAGAATGCACAACATCTCAAATTATAAAAGCTCTTCCATTAGTCAATTTGTTAGTCAAAACCAAGCATTGAAGAATATAGAACCTAAACAGCCATTAAAACAAAGAAAGCTAACAAAAAACATAAAAGAAAAAGTTTATATTCTGCATCAGTAGAGAAGAAAAAGTAAGAAGCACAACTCGAACATAAGCAAGGAACTGACAAAGCATGGTCTTATTTTCTGTTCTCCTTATGATAACAACTTTTGAGCTTCCAATACAGGAAAGACATGCAATGGTAGCAAGTTCAGCAGAGCCACTAGGATGTCTGAGGGCTTGAGTACTTGCCTGTGAGGAAAGGCTGAGAGAATGAGACTTGCTCAGCCTGCGCAAGAGATGGGGGAGACCTAACAGCAGCCTGCCAGTACCTGGAGCAGGGAGACAGGTATTAGGAAGACAAAGCCTGCCTCTTCATAGTGGCACATGGAGGAAGAACAACAGACAAGAAGCATCATTTGAAGTAAGAGAGGTCCTAACTGGATTTAGGGATCATCTTTACTGTGAGGGCAATTGGGCAGTTGGAGCAGGTAGCCAAGATATTTTGTGTCCTCTTCAGCCATAGGTGTTTCCAAGATGAAAGCTTGGATAAAGCTCTGGGCTACTTGGCTACTGACCTCGTAGTCAACTCTGCTTTAAGCAAGAGATTGGACTAGAGACAATCTGTGATCCATTCCAGCTTGCAATTCCCTACAGATTCTTACAACAGTAAGCTGCATTATTATGTATTTTCAATATACTGTGTGTGATTAAACCTTGAACCTCTACACACAACACAATGCAAATTCTAAAGTGATTATGTCTAAATAAACATCTAAAAATAATAAGCATTCTTTTATTATTCAAATATTCTATATTACTATCACATTTCTGTAATATCTACTGCCTCCCTGCTATTATATAAGGGTTCTTTCTAAATCTACATAGTACCTAACTCTTATACTGCTACTCAATCTAGATTCAAACAGTCCCTTTAAGTACTAGTCCTCCAACAGAATAAAACTTCATTCCATGAAAAAAACAAAACACTCTCCACTCTGTTTTGAGGCTTTTCCTATCAAAATGCTGTTGAGTATGCGGATGGAACTCAAGCTTCAAAAATGTGAAAATGAGTCAAGTTTTCCCTTAGACCTATGACAGCAGCTGGTTTCAGATACTAATGTAGGAAAAGTGAAACAAATTAGACAAGCAGCACAGGAGACTGTTTTCTTATCGCCTATTAGCTTCCTTTCACATCAGAACCTCCATTCCCAGACCTTTTCAGAATAAATACATTAATTAGAAAGATATTTGCCCTGAGAAACAAATAAGCAGCACATGGTAGCCAAAAGAGAGAATGGCCAAAGCTTCAGCTTTAGATGGAACATTCAAAATTCTCTGAAGAAAACAGGAGAAAGGGTAATTGGCCATCTAGCCAAGTTGTCTAACTCCCACACTGGACTGCAACTTCCTTCAGTGCATCTCCTCCCATCCACCCACATACAGAGCAGATTTGTTTTATAGAGGCTTTGATACAAAATAAGCATAAAGTTTACTTGCATTTCAGGTCAAATCTCACTGCCAAAAAAAAGGAAGAAAATAAAAAGGAAGAAAATAAAGTAGTTGCTGGTTGAGATTCACATCTCTAAAAATAAGAAGGATATAAACAGATTACATTCCTTTTGCAGAGTGGGATGCAAACAAGAAGCCACAAGTTTAAAGATAATAATTTGATAGGATGATAATTGGGACAGCCTCTAGAAAGAAAATATTAAAAAACACTCTAATATTAAAACAAAATCTTTCTTTATTTCAGATTACCTGTGAGGGATTTTTGTTTTCCTGAAGTTTCTCAAAACAGAGCAATTGGCCAGATACTACAAAACAGATAAAGTAGCCAGGTGCTATGTATGCTGTGTGGTTGCTAATTTTGCAAGGAACAGACAAGGGAGAGGGGCTTGTCAGCTCCACTACTCTAATAATTTCCATTTAAGGTCAGGGGCATAATGTGGTCTTGAATATAAAAGAAAAGTTATCATCCTAAATGAAGGAGAAACACCAACTAAAGCCTCAACCAAGCTGTATTGAAGCTTTACATTTCTGGAAAATTACTTGCATAGTATCCAGTTCTAAAGTTTCTGTAGAATTTGTCAAAATTGTATCAAGTTTACAGAGGTTAAACATTTGTTCCTGCAAACACTGTCACAACGGGACCACTCAAACTGGAAATTAGCATAGACTTTTAAAATATGGCTTGAAGTGAATCAGTTAACTGCTGTGTCTTGTACAATATGTAAAATAGGAATAAAAAATGCCATCTACCTGCTACAGATTGTTAGACAGCCACCTTAGATCTGTAACACCAAAGAAAGCCAGACAACTACTGACATACTTGGCTTTGTATCCACTGGAGCTGGCTGCTGTTCTTACTTGAGAGTGCTGGAGTTCCTCTTAGATTGATTAGTTGAGGAAGATTTTTGTAGCTCTTGGCTACTCCAAAAACTCACTGCCTACTAAGTACAGAGTAAACAGAAGCGACAGATCATTTATTTGATGATTGCTCTGACAACTTATTAAATGTAACATAAATTATTATCTACACTGACCTGTTTCCTTTCATCTCTTCTTTTGTATGAAAATTTACAAGTAATGTCCTTACTTGTTTAGCTAGTGTGTGACAGTAAAGACAGCTATAGCTGAAAAACACTGTGCATAACCTGGCAGAGAATTACTAATGGAAATGAAATAGTGACAGTTTACACTTTTTATGTGGCTGTCTTGAGTCACAAGAAAAAGTCTTAAGCCATTTAAAATAGATGTTCTTAGACTGCAATCAATTCATTTCACAGCTGTAATACCCTGCCTACCCACAAGATTCCAGGTAACTTCTGCACAAATACTACTCAAAGTGTGTATTAATTAATATCAAAAATTTTGACAAAGTGCTTGTTTTTATGGGATAGTAAGATTAGCAAATTTGAAAGACACCTATTCTAAGATGTTTAACTTCTTTCAAGGAATGAATGCAATTTCATTATTAAAAGGAGGACCCTTTAAATAATCTGCCAAACTAAGTTTTGTCAAAAGACTGATCTTCAGTGCAGTCAGGAAGATCTCATATTTACCACAAAAGGGAGGAAAAAAAGCAGGAAAATAGGAAAACAGAAAGACTTAAACACAATGCAGTAGGCTTGTTCTTTACTGCCTGAGATAGCTGTTTCAAAAAGATCATGTCAGTTGTGCAAATGACTGCCTTTTTACATCAGCTGTGCTTTGTGATGATATTGCAAGTATATGAAAACAAACAAATAAATAAATCCCTTTCTAGTTTAGAAGAGGAGAGATACTTTCATGGATTTACAGTGGTATTTGCTCTTCATAGGATCTGTATGATGTGATAACATTCAGAGGAATCTAGTTCTGAAAGACTTTTGCTAATGTATCATTTTAATATCTCCTGCAGGAAAATGAAAGGGAAACACAAAAGTTATGGAGAGGAGTTGAATTAAATGTTTTTCTTCCCATACGTTAGTCATTTATGGAGGTTTCTTATAAATTTTTTTTAATTATTGTTAGATATATATTATAATCATTGCTGTAGAGCATGGAGACAGCATAAGGGGAATGCTAGGAATACAATAAGGCAATAAGACTAGTAGATGTGAAAGAAATTAATCTCATCAAACCAGAAGCTGAATGGTCATTGGGGCAGGGTGGGGAAAGGGAGGGGAGTTGAGGGTGTCATAGAAAAACAGTCTTGTGGCCAGAACTGAAGGTGACCTTAGACTCATCCCACCTATGGGATGCAACGCAAGAGAAAGCATGAAAAATATTTTACTAGAAAACAGTTTATTGCATCAACTGACCGATTTTCCAGTATACCCTAACTGAGTTCCACAAGAAATAACAAACTGTATTTTTGGCTGTTGTCACACTGCACCAGCAACACATTCAGTATTGCCCAAATATGTATCAAGCATATGCCAGATAGTCGGGTTTTCTTTCCAAAAAGGGAAGACAGTGACATTTTCTCCAGACAACTATTAGACATTTATTGCACATTATTACATTTGGAGAGACAAACTCTCTTGATCAAGTTAAAAATCTTCTCTTAAATATGCATTTAGGTCATCAGACTGATGGAAGGTCAAAGGGAAATAGATATATATATATGTCATTTCTTCTAAATACAAAATGCAGTAGAACAAAAACATGTCTTTCTGATTTCCTCAGATACCTGAATCTTCCTTCTTTGTGTTTTATACATTTCAAACACCAATTTCACAGAATTCATCAGCCTATAAGAAAAAAAGACTATAGCATTGTCCTACGAGTCCAACATTTTTATAATTTTTTAAGCCCCTTTAGATAGTAGGGGGCAACATATATCCTCATTATCAATGTGGTTTTAGTAACAATTCTGGCAAAATGAAAACTTCTCCCTTACATTGCAAAATGAGAACCACTTCAACTAAACACAGCCCGGGCCTGTTGCCACCACAGCAAATATGACTTTCATTACTTTTCAAAAGACTGGACTCTTTCGCAAGAACCATATTCACATCACCTTTAGTCAAAGCCGTTAACACAGAAGAATTTAAATGACATGGAAAAATTAAACTCATAGAAGAGAAAAATAACGAAGAAAGAGAGTTAGGACTGAAGTTCCAGAATCCTTTTGTAGAGTAAAATTTTCCCCTAAGGTCTCACCAAATAATTCATTTCGCCAAACTTTTTGTAAAGGCACATGTGAGAACATTTGACACACTCTCCTGTGGTGAGAGCATGTGTGAGGCATCTTTAAGATGTTTGGTCTGCTCATCCTGCTTTGTCATTCTTCCTAGACTCCCTTGGCCTTCTCGCTATCTGTCTGACAAAGCTCTGCGCCACACCATCTGCATGCCAGATTCCTCTGACAGCAATGAACCACAAGCAGAGAAGGACTGCAAGTTCTCCAGTGAGTGTGCTAAGGCACTGCTCTTCTAATTACCTTCTTTAATGGGTTGCTCATGGAATTTAGTTTTTTTAAACAAGGCAATGAAGTCATAATGTCATTCACGCAATGATTAAAGGACATTTCACTTTGGGGAAACAGCTATTTTACTTTTCTATTGGGCAAGAAAAAAGGAGAAGTTGGATACTGAAAAGAGCTTGAGCTATTTATCACATCCTCAGTTTCCATAGGTCACAGACAAAGGAATGAGTGGTCTCATCCCTTCCTAGTCAAAAACACTAATTTCCTACGTGATAAAAAAAAGACTTTTCTGTATAGCAAATATCCTTCAAGAATTTTGGCATTTGTCTATACCTTCAGAATTTTTTTTCAGTAAATTTTATAGACAACTAATCAACAGACTAAAACTAGAGATGCAAAGCCAAGAATAGCCATTCAAAAGCAACAGTCACATCAGATGTCATTACAAGCATCTGCCATGATGTCAAGCCAAAGAAGGCTGGTACAGTTAGTGGAGGGAGAAGTTCCCAATATCCAAGCTGTGTGCTGTAAGCCAGCATGCGAAGTACCTCAGAGCGGGAAACTGGACACAGCATCTGTTACAGCATAAAGCACAAGATCTATAGACATACCTGGCTGCAGAGCAGGTCAGCCATTCTTAACATCCATATTACCACACAAGATCTTCCTGAAGTTCAAAAACCAAACTACTAACTCCAAAAAGTCTCACAAATGCTTTTCATATGTAGGAAGGTGATGATCCTAGAATCTTGTGTACTCTGCTAGCAGCTAAACTCACTAGAATAAAAAAGATAACTGCAGTCTACTCATATGAGTTGGAACTAAGTCATTCTGGAGCAAGGAGGCAGTGGGAGGAAAAGAATGGTTTTGAGAACCTTAGTGTGAAAAGGGCTCTTCTTATCCAAGGGCTGTCTTGGATAAAAAAAAGCAAACTTATCAAAAATAGCTTCATTTATTCCCAAGTTTCTATGATAATGTTATTCACAGGTGAAGTCCAGGTCCTACAGACAACAGATTGAAAGATGATTCTGTTACTGTGTGTGATTCTGTAATAACTGGGATATTCCCTTTCATAGCTACAACCTTCAGTTACAAGAGGTTCATCGATGCCTAGTCATGCATGAGGAATCCCAAATATACATCTATATATAACATGAACAAGTCACAGTATGATGCATTCTAAACATATGAGTCAACATATCCAACACATGGGGAAGTCCTTCCTGTTCACTAATGACTAATATTAGTCAGTCCTAATAAGAAGAACCAAGTGAAACATGTTTGTGAAAATTCACTGTCTTGTAATTTTATTTATTTATTAAGCAAAGGTTTAGTGAGCTCATGTTGTCTGCATGTTGCTTTAGCCTTGGGTATAGGATTTCTTAAGGTTTTGATTTTTGCTTCTTTAAAATCACAGCTGTAATAATCCAGTCCCTGGAATTCACTAGTCATGTCATCATAACAGTTAAATAAAGCAAATACCCTACAAAAGAAAGCTGCAATCGAAAAGAACTAATGTACTACTATAAAGCCATATTACAATAAACAACTCTGAACCTTTTCATCAAGCAACTCCAAATTAGTAACATTATGCAAAAAACAAAGATAACTATTGAACAAATTAGCAGATTCTAATTCTGATCAATTGCTACTGTTCTGAAGAACAGAAATCATAGGAATAGAGTATGAGAGAATAAAAGATAAATGCAGGCTGAAGATTATAATTTTCAGTAGAAAAGTAGCTCTTCATCATGTCACAACTTTATGACAGAAGCATGTTTTGCTCAAATCAAGGTTGATACAGAGGGATATTTTAAAACTTAAAATGGTCAGTCAAAACTTTTACTGCTTAAGGTCACACTATATCCTGAGCTACTGCACATTTACACACTAGAAGTCTTTGAAGTCATGTTCAATTAACCAACTGAATTATATTTTTAGCATCTTTGGTAAGATTTCAGTCTTAAGAGGGCAATTTCCCAGCAAATTTGTATTGTAAAACATCCATGAGACTGTTCAACAACACAGCTGTGCTACCCAGAGGATAATTTTACTTTATTTAGTCACTAGTATTACTGTCATACAATGGTAAATTTTAGGCTCTGTGTCAGAAAAGCAATTAAGCATGACTTTGATTAAATACACAGTACCACTCAAACTGATTCAAAGAGGATAGGATACTAGCTGGAATACTGTCTAAATCAGGAGAGCTTTTCTAGATCAGACCTTACACAGAATGACATCCACATAACCACAGCAAGGGTTTCCTAGTCTTAGTACATGAACATTGTCAAACAGAGCTCCAGCCTCACAGCAAGCAGTGGGTCAGAATAGGAGCACACACTCCAGTCTTCCGTGTACAAAATCTGACTGTTTCCTCCAAGCTGCAGAACTAGACCGTTCTCTCCCACTGAACCTATTATGGAAAGATCAGCTTACAGGAGGCGAAAGGAGCGCATAGGTTTTAATGTTGCAAACCAACAAGCAAGATTTCTGACCAGTTCATCTGTCAACACACTTATTCCTGAGACATTTGGAGTGACAAATGTGGTGGCCAAGAACTTATCGCAGTCTATTTCCACTGCTAGTACATACATTTGGCTCCAGCTAAAATACTTGAAACCGAAGGTCACCACAGCTAATATTTTCTTCTGTTTTAAATGACTAATCTCCTACTTAATTGGTTGTTAATTAAACATTCTTGAGTACCAATGCCACAGAATGAAATCCTTTCTAGAGGCAGCATTGCAAGCCATAACCAAGGTTTCCCCGTGGCATCTTCTTGCATTTATCATCTCTAAGCAGGCAGCTTTTGTCTCTGGGGTAAGAGCAGAGTTCAACATCTGCTTGGTCATCTCCTTCTGATTCTTCCTTCTGCTGTGAAGAGTAGAAATTACTTCCACCTGAGAGCAGACTGAGAGCTAGGTCACCAGTTTAGTAGCTCAGCTTTAGGGAAAAAACCTTTAGGATGGTCACACTGCAGTAAGACAGGGTTTAACTAGTTGATTTGGAAAGCAACACAAAAATGAAGGAAAAGGAAATGCAGCTGCTACTTACAAGCAGTCATCAAACCATTACAGTTGTAGGGGTTTTTTTGCCAGTTCCTCAGTCACTAACAATTTCTGATCCAGTACAACAGCTGTAACATTGTATATAAATGCATTAATGCTCTAGAGAGATAAGCTGTTTGAGAGAACACTAACTTAATAATCTTTTTAGGTTTTTTTTTTTTTTTATCTCACTACTGATGATTTACAGATTTCACAGGAAGTTTTCTATCAGCCAATGCATGACTGCACAACCAAAGAATCTCCATATTTCAAGGAAACATGTAGGCCAATTGTTTGCTGGAAAATGTACAGATGTAATCTGGAAATCCTCAAAGATTCAATGATAAGTTATTTTTTTTGTGATGTTTTTCTGCAGACACTCTGCTTCCACCGGAACAATGGCCTTATATGTAGAAGCCTGGGCTGTAATTTCCTATGACGTGCAGCATGTTACCATAAATGCTTTCCCCTTAACTCATCAAGTGTCCCAGGCTGCTGCTCACTCTCGGATGTGAACAGCCAAGGAATGTCACCATGCAGTACTACACTAATGCATTCCAGGGCTCAAGATGTCACCAAATTTTACCTACAGAGGCTAACACTTCACTGTGTACTCTGGGCAAATATTACCATGGATCTGGGGCCAAGAGAAAGTATTTTCTTTTTTTTCTTTTTTTTCTATTTTTCGTTGTTCTTGGGTTTGGGTTTTGTTTCAAAGAGCTATTTTTTTTTTTAATGTCTTCACTACACTTTTCAATCTGCTGTCCCAGAGTATGTGCCTCTGAATGGTTCTTCTTGACTGTGTTATACTTAAAATTATGATGCCAGGAAGCTTAGGATACTTCTATCAGGAAGATCAAATTATTTCAGGAGGGAGCAAGTCATAAAAACTGTGAAAATCAAGATTTTAAATTTGTAACAAAGTCTATAACATAGTATATAATTTTCACTCACCTCATTATCATCATAAATGCAATATTTAATCACATTCTGCTTTGATAAATGTTAAGGACATGCTAATATATTGCAGTGGTTTGCTCTGTCTACGAAACGTAGAAACAATCAACTCAGGTTGAACATTCATCTACTATGCAACTCTTATCTACTTCAAAAGACAAGGAAATTAAATAAGTAGCCTGTATAACAATTTATTATCGTATGATACAGCTGTTCAACACAGCAGGAATGAACTGTGCTGAGAAAATACAGACTTTAAAGCTGCTACTGCACTGGAATTGTGCTGTGCTAATTAAAATCCTACTGGAAATCTGAACCTGTAAAAGAGATATTCACATATGAGAAATAAGATACGACAAATTCCACAAGTGAACTACACAACAGAACACACACAAAAGTAATTTTGCCACTAGTTGTTCACACTGTTAGTTTCTCAAATCAATACCCACTTTTTCCTCTTCAGACAAGATTCTTACCAGTTTTCCATTTGTCTCCTAATCACCTGTTTTCATTTCCAGACTACTATGCCCAGACTGCAGGTTCAATTTAAATCCTAGCGCATGATACTGCAACTCTTGCACTAATAAGTTAAGCAATCTTTCACCATTCAGCCCTTTGATGTGTGTACCTTATTAAATCACCGTTCTATAATCTGACTTTCTAATCATTGCTATGATTTCTACTGATTATTTTATATCACATTAGCAAAATAAACCAAAAAACAGGTAAATTTTCACAGCATCTTTGTTATTCTAAAAAGAGCAAAGTACTGCAGCCTCCCACGTGCTCAGAATGAACTATGAATGTGAATGAAGATTTGCAACAACTTAATTAAGCAGATTAGAGGAAGACAGTCCCTCTGATCACAAACAGGTCAAATAAGGAAGAAAATACAGCTTTGGTTATTTTCTGCTTGTGAGGAAGGCACAACCAGTGCAATAACCCAACCTCCCCATCTGACCCTCAGTCATCTGTCAAATGCAATGAAGGAAAAGTAAAAAAACCTCAAAGTATCAAAATATATCCAGTTTTACTGCACATGTGATTATTGTATATTATATTATAATAATTATTTTCAAGTAATAATAAATTATTTATTGTCACGATTCTTTCCATCCCAAATGCCTCTCTTCCTGGTTGCATTTCAGAGATGAAAGGATCTCAGGGTGAAGGCTAGTTCAGCTTACCCTGTAATTTCACATAGAGAGAAAACAGCTGTCACAGACTTAACCTAATAATATGGCCACCAGCATTTCACAGAGTTCTGGCCTCATTATTTATAAGGATAGTATTATTTTATTTGTTTTAAAAATCTACTACAAGAATAGGAGATCAAAGAGTAGCAATTATTAAGGTATAAGTTATGTTTACTGATGCTTCTGTAATTAAATAATATAAAATTCTACTCTCCAGTTTAAACAGATATGAATACCATAATGTGAAAAAGCCATAACTATAGATGAACTCAGAAACAAAAGGTAACAAATAAGCTATGGAGTAGAAAACCTTGTGATTATTTAAAATGAATACTTGATTGCATTCTTTTGCTCATCTCTATGTGTGTCTGAACAACATTAAGATTGTTGTTCATAACAGTACATTATATGATCTTTTGCAAATGCTGTATATTCAAGATAAATGTTAGAGGTTTGTTCAGCACGAATGAGTGCAGTATTCCAATAGCAATGTGTCCACCTTATTTGGACTCTCACTACTACCTTCAAGTTCAAGTAGCAGCAATCCAAAGCCAAGACCTTCTTTGTTTTTAAATCTAGAACTTATTTCTGCAGCTGATTTCATAAAGGTGATTATTAAGCAGGTCTCAGGGAAGCCAATGATAAAAAGTCAATAATTTATGACATTTTTTACTTATTTTTCCCTTTTTTCATAAGAAAATCCAACATCAAAGCTTTTCCTTTTATTTTTTAATAAATTTTTTCTTTTTTAATTAGATACTTTTAAATAATGAAAGTATCAATCATATTATGAAAAGTTTTCAGAGTTCATTTTAAAAGGAATCCCTCCTTGGACTTTCAATTTTGATTAAAACAATTTTATTTCTAAAAGGTTCTACATATATCCTGTAAATAACACTCAGCCACTGAAGACTGGCAAGTGATACTGTGGAGCTCTACCTAATCCTGTATGATGACTTAAAGGGGTGCTAACAAAAAAATGAAGGCAATTTGCACCAGAGAGAATTCCAGCTTGACAGATTGGAATTGACATGGCAAGGCTTCCTGACACTGCAACTACTGGATTTTTTCAGTTTCTCCACAGCTGGAGCTCACTAGGGAGCTTCATCAGA
Organism: Donacobius atricapilla; assembly: GCA_013397315.1. NCBI lineage: Eukaryota > Metazoa > Chordata > Aves > Passeriformes > Mimidae > Donacobius > Donacobius atricapilla. The sequence continues at coordinate 1,500,269 of WBMY01012324.1, forward strand.
TTTGTTCTTACAACCCCGTAAACATGGGATTTGTCCTTCCAAGTCCCTGTTGCTTTGTCTTTATTCTTTCTCTGTATACAGAGAGATGTAAACAAGTCCAGTAATAGAAAAGTACATGACAGAATACTCCATTCTAAGCAGGAAAGAAAGAATTGGAAGGGGGAGAAGATCATTGAACATGAGCTAGAGAAGCCATGCAAATTCCAGAAAACATGAGAGAAAGAACATTTCTGGAAAGGATTTTTAAAAGTAATGCCACTGGTTATTATGTCTGTTTCTCTATAAGCTCCTTCAGGCTGGATACTGAAAGGACCATTTGAGATGGCAGCATGTGGTTGAGAACATGGAATCAAAGTTGCTGCAACATTGTACAGATAAACTAAAGCAGCCAGAATCTGATGTTTGGAAAGAAGAGACAAGGTGGCAGTACCAAAGCAAAGGACAATTTCAAAAGAGCACTAGTTAAAGATAAAAAAATACTGTTGGGCTCCTTTAGGCATGTGACAGGTTACTTAGCATACACAACCCAAAATTTTCTGCTATTTAGCATTCCTATGGCATGCTCTATAGGGCCTGAAAGACATTAACTTCTGTTTGTGCGCTTTCTGTGAAGCAAGAGCCATCTGGTCTGCATGCCATTCAGTGATTCTTACTACATTATCCCTTACATTTAGTGAATCACACTTTCAAAGGCTACAGTGGAGTGAGAAGAGGACTTCCAAAAAAACTGTGAAGTGTCTCTTTCCTTCATTTAGCACACAGATCCCTGAATGATGAGAACTCTGGACCTAGTAAATTGGCACAGTTCAAACTTCCAGAAAACCCTTTTGGTAGAAGATAATTACTTTCTGGTTAGCACATCACATTCCAGTCTAATTATAAACAGAAGTAGAGTATCTAACTACAAAGCTTCTCAGGTTATGCAATAGGATAAAGAAACCTCTCTTTCTCTTGCATGCACTTACATACCACTTCCCTGAAAATACAAAAACTATCTTTTGCATATTAAAAAGGAGCTATTTCCACTTGCAAAAAAAGGGAGGGGGGAGAAAAAGAAAAGAAAACAAGGAAAAGCAGGCTGTAAAACCATTGTTTTCAGAAGCATTCTGACAGAATGTTATTTAGCACTTTACTCCCCGTGTGCCCAGAAATCCAAACATTCTTTAAGGTTTTTTTAACAGCTTACTGCCATGAATGCACGTAACCAATTCATTATTGTCTGCCTGAATCTGCAATAAGCCTGAAACAACTCCCTACATGATATTTATAACTTTATGAACCAATTATCACACAATAATTGTAACACTAAAGAGACTGATCAGTTTAAAATACATAAAGAACAGGTTTATTCCTCTCCTAAAACTGACATACACTCAGATACTTGAAGTAGGTGTTTCATGCAGGCAATGACTACTTCTACCTGTGAACAGGCAAAGGCATGAATGGTAAATGGTGAATAATGTCTGACCATCTGATTGTGTTCTATGACAAAATGACTAGATTTATGGGTAAGGGAAAGCAGTTTCTTCAGCTTTAGCAAGGCTTTCAAGGACTCTCACAATATTCTTGTGCACAAGAAGTAACATTACTGGCAAAGTGGGTGGCTTAGCTGGGTGAATTGCAGGGGTCCGTCCTAGGGTCATCCTGTTTAATATCTTCCTCTCACAATCTGGAGGACACAATAGAATGAAGGTCAGTCACGTTTGCAGATGGCATTGAACTGGTAGAAACCAGTTAACAGACTTGAGAGCAGGACTGCCACTTACAGAGAACTCAGCAGGCCGGAGGAAAGGTCTGAAACTTAATAAAATTCAATGAGAACAAATTGCAAGACCTCCAGCTGGGAAAGAAAACACTTTTGCACTGCTGGAGGTAGAGACTGAGTGGGAATCAGTGATGTTGAGAAGGACCTGGCGGACAGAGAGGTGGTCAAGCAGCATGTGAGCCAGCAGTGTCTCCTGATGGCAGCTAAGGCCACAAGCACCCTGGGCTGCATTCACAGGTGCAGAGCTAGAACAGCAAGGGAAGCAATCAGCCTCTCTACTCAGTACTTGTTGGACCATATCTAGATGCTGCATTCAGTCCTGAGCCCTTCAGTACATTAAAGACACTAATAAAGTTCGTAAAGTTCAACAGAGTGGTAGCAACATGGTTGGGAGGTGGAGGACTTGACCCGTGAGAAAAGGCTGATGGACCCATCCTTGTTCAGCCAGCTCAACAGATGGCTTTGGGAGGACCAAACAGCAGCCTGTCAGGGAAGGAGGATATAGAAAGACATGTAGAGTAGAAGTGGGAGAACCACTGTCTCTCTCCAGGGGCAGCAATGCTTCTCTGCTGTATGGCAGCCATTCTGCTCTCTGCTCCATAGCTGAGGTACACAATATCTAGGATCACAAATCACACAAGAGCATCTTCGAATAACAGCTCTACTGGGTCACACTCTGTGGGCTTATTTCCTGTGAAATCAAGCCTAAAAAAATTCATGGTAAAGACACCTAAATGAAAAACCATCAGCAATTAAGATGCATATTAGGAGGGATGCAAACAGGGAGCCACACACATTCTTCATATTCCAAGTATCCACTACTAATACTGTGCTATACATCTGTGGATTCACAGCAAAACATACACAGGAGTCCACCCTCAGACAACATTAGGCTTTAAAGTTTATCACCAGAATTTTCCCTTCTAAGGTGGTTTGCTCTTCCTGTCCCTCCCAGAGTCCAAGTTCAAAGCAGGACAGGGACTTCTTGCCCCATACACCTATCTGAAAAGCAGATAGCAATTGTTTTCATCTCTGCTGAGCCCCTAGCAGGATATGCGGCAGAGCTTGAAGCAGTTGTACCTACAAGCAGTAACAGGTCAGACAGCCGCTCCCTGATTACTGTAGTGAGACACGTGGCCCTGCTTCAGCACAGTACCAGACATAAAAGTCCCATGACTTTCCTCATCTCTTTAACCATTTGGGCTGACTGCAACTTGCTTTTACATGAAAATCTACCTCCCCCTGTCATGAGAGTCACATAACAAACTTAACTTTTTCACAATCAGGAAACACAAGGGACAAGCAAAGCCACCGCAGTGGCTTAGTGAAAGCATCACTGCAGCTTTTCTACTGAATTTGTGCTGTGGAATAGAGCCTCAGAAAACAGATGTTCTTGGAGACTTCTAAGTGTAGCTAAGCTTCTTCTTTCCCCTGGATACAAGGTCCCACTTCAGCATACCTGGAGAGAGGCTACCCTGAGCACTGGCTGTCCTCCCTGCTGGAGAAGGCAGTAACTCATCACACAAAGCACAGTCACAACAGCTCTCACCAGGCTCACCTCCCTCCTGAGCCCCAGCAATCACAGTAGCCAGCTAAGGGGATTCTCAAGGCTCCCTACTTAGCATTTCGCTTGCTTCTCACTGCACACATAGCACACCTGCAACAGCCAACCAGTAAAATTTAGTCAGAAACAGGAGATATTGACATTAGTTCAGCACTCCTATTCTTGGCTATTGTGTATCTTTAACATTTAAGGTGGGGCTTTGTCACCTAGATTTTTTATTTTGTTTGCTGGCCTGCTGTTACTATGTGCACTTCAGTGAAATGGGCTTTGTCACCGTGTTATATGTGATTCCGAGGAAATGGCAGGAAGCTGTGTCAGGGAAGGTTTAGGCTGGATTTTAGAACAAGGTTCTTCACCCAGCGCGTGTTTGGGCACTGGAACAGGCTCCCCAGGGCCGTTGTCACAGAACCAGCCTGACAGAGCTCACAAGCATTTGGTCAATGCTCTCAGACACAGGGTGTGACACTTGGGGAGCTCGGTGCAGGGCCAGGAGATGAACTTGGTGATCCTTTCCAGCACAGAATATTCTGTGATTCTGTGATTCTATTCTATGATTTCACAATAGCACACTATTGCAAAGTTTAAGCAAGGACATACAGAAATAAAGACCTCCTACGTATCTGACCTATTCCTGTCTCAAGTTCTGCCCATGTACATAATATTTCAGTAAGCTTCCTGTGAGGAACCAGGGGACTCCAAAGCACACTTTCATGTCATAATGACCTCTCAGAATTAAATCCTAGTGATCAGAGTTTGAGAATGTGGGAGGGGTCTTCAGCTACTGTCCATCCCACAGATGGCTCCACTGAGCTTTATAGAAAGACTCTAAGTCCCCAGGAAACAATTCAGCAACCGGGACTTGCAAGGACAAATCCCATGTTTATAGGATTGTAAGAACAAATCTGATGAAACTCTCTAGTGAGCTCCAACTGAGGAGAAACTGCAAAAATCCAGTAGTTGCAGTGTCAGGAAGCCTTGCTGTGACAATTCCAAAATAACTGTTAGGACTACCAAGACAAGATGCAAGTTCAGCACGCTGATGAAAATAGTTTTAGAAAACATGGGTGCTTTGGCAGACCAGTGTTGTTGGTGCTCCATCTTTTTAATTGTTTGGGGTTTTTTTTCTCCATTTGATCTATCACTTTCTTCCCATTTCAACTACATTTTAATTCTCTCCTCTACTTTTTGAGTCTTTCTACTTATTTCTTTCCCTATTCCTTTGTTCACTGCTTTTTCATAGCTTTCTCTTTCCTAACAGCTGCATGCCAGTGAAAAGTGACACCAGAAGAGAATCCTGGATGACAGCGACATCGTTGATTCTTCTCTTGCTAATTCATTGAACTACACAGAAAGAAAAATCTTCGCTGCTGTTCAAACTTAACTTTGAAGAAGTACTAGATCTTAGCAATCTCAATAGAATGGTTGTAGTGGTTATCACATTCGCCTAATTTTCATTTTAGTGGAATAGGATTAAAAGAAAAGCAAAACAGGTTCAATTTAAAAATAGAAACAGTTAGATTTATTAACATACAGTAAAGGTGAACAAACAAAAAACAACTATGAAACCCTCCTAAAAACAACCCCCCTCCTCCCCAGCAACAATCTACTTGTCCACGAAAAACAATGCAAAGAGACAAAACATCAGAACTCTCAAGTCAGTAGCACTTAATAAAATAGTCTTTCATTCAGTCTTTTGAGAGAGACAAGTCCCTCCTGATTCTTCTGGTAACTTCCCACAAGAGACACGGTCTGTTTGTGGCTTCCAGCTCTTACAAACACAGCCCGCCCGACACTGCATCTGTGAGCTTTTTCCAAATGCAGCCTTTTATTTGACTACATAAGGGCTGTGGATTTAAAACACGGGGTTT
>WBMY01012324.1:1506753-1541260 GCA_013397315.1 Donacobius atricapilla
GAAGGAAGGAAGGAAGGATCTCCAAAATGTAAACTGACTGCAACCTCCCATTCCCTATCTCCCTGCACCATTGGGTGGGAGAAGGTAGAGAACTGGGAATGAAGTTACACCTAGGAAGGAGAGAGGAGTAGGACGAAGGTGTTTTTAAGATTTGTTTTACTTCTTGTTATCCTGCTCTGATTTTCATTGGTGATAAATTCAATTAATTTCTCCAAATCATGTCTGTTTTGCCAATAGTGGTAATCAGTGAGTGATCTCTTCAGTTCTTATCACATATCATGAGACTTCCATTGTATTTCCTCCCCCCTGTCCCCCTGAGGAGGGTAGCAATAAAGTGGCTTTGGTGGGCACCTGGCATCCAGCCAAGGTCAAGTCATCACAACATGCTGTCACTAGTTTCTGGAATGTTGTAAGGAATGCAGAAGAATCACACATTATTTTGTTGTTGAGGATTATGTTGTAAACTAGAACATACACAACTACATAAACCTGTCCTTCCTTATTTCCACTGCTTGTATGAATTTTATCTTCCTTCCATGGTGGCAAGACAAGTGCAATTTTTCCAGATGGAAAAAAATTTAAGGTCTCAGCCTCAAAGATATCCCAAGCTAGAAAATAACAGCAATATCACAGATATCACCATCTTGTTAGAATAAGATAAAGAAGGAAAAAGCCAAGTTGCCAGGGACAATCATTAACTGCTATTTCTATTATGTCACTGTACATTCTGCTCCCTTTATTTTAATTTTCATTGTCTTTTACATGAACTGGTACAAAGCTTTTGAAAGTAAGTCAGCAAAATTTTCACTTCTCTTTTTTATTCTGCATAAATAAACTTGAACTTTAGCTACAGCGACCTTCACCTTATTTAGCCTTCAGATAACTCTTTTTCAGTTTTCCCCAGTCACTCCAAGATGACCTCTGCAGTCAGTCAGGAAATGTCTAGAGATTATGAGCAGTCTGTTGCTTTGATGCCTTGTAAAGCTGATGCCAGTGGAAGAGAACATTATTTTTCATTCTATCTTTAATCACTTTTCAGGGAAAAAAATATAACATTCTTAAAAGGCAGATTACACATACTGTTGCCTTCTTTATAGGCTTGACTTCCAGTGACTACAACATGATGCTTCAGGAGCATAGGTCTGAATCCTTACCTATAATTCACACTATGGAGGACTTTTTTCCAAAAACTTTGATCAGGAAACTCCTAAGGGATGGATAAAGACCAAACTAGATACGAAGCAGTAGAAGTCTGCCCTTACATATAATAATACAAATAATAAGAGAGCAATTAACCCCTTTTGAACCCCATCACTTCTCCCAGGTCTCACAGACTCACATTTATTGCCTTTTGATCATTGCCTTATGCTGCAACAGTAACACTGACGAGCAGAAGTAGAGCAATGCCGGTTTTTCTCCAGGTAATTACCTTTCTGGTTTAAAATCTCCTTCACTACAGATCTTGCACCCTGCATGTGGGAACAGATTGTGCATGTCGACCATAAGCAGACCTGCCGCTTGCATCAAAGGGACTACCACATGTTGTTCACATGCAGGATCAGTTTGCTAATCCTAAGGTAAACACGAAGAAGCCTATAAGACTTTTCTTACTGCTGGACAACAACTAAAATAAAAATCTTGCTGCTGCTAACAATTTATTTGATGTTTTCAATACTGTTTCAGGATATTAATGTTAAAACTGGTTTATTTTAACAGCTCTGCCAGTAAGCAAGATTTTGCTTCTGATATGAGAAAGCCTTATTTCTCACAGACGTGGCTGTCTACTTTACCTAATGCACACCTTTAAATACAGAAGTGGTAAAAATTCTGAAAATTGCTGGAGAAAGACGATGGATCAGCAGAAATACTTTAAACTTACCATTGTTACCTGGGTTCTGACAGTTTACTCTTGAACAAAACCAGCAGAGTTGTTAATGAAAACATCATCTTGATAGTGGAATAAATAGCTCTTGGTATAAATAAAGTACATGGTACACATTCAGCTTTTTCAAGAACTATGTCAATGGGACCATTAACATTATGGAAAGCCTGACCTTTCTCAGCTTGCACCTCTAGCTCAAACTGTAAGGATTTGCTAAATCTTCCACCTGCATTTGCAACATTCTGCAGTAGGAGGTTTGTCCTCCTACTGTTCCAGGGGTTTTCTGTTCAGGTTCTGGGGTTTTTCCCTTCTTTCTCACCAATACTTTCTCACCTTCTTGGCTAGTCTGTAACTGTTTTATATAGTGAATAAATAACTCCTGTGAGTCTGGAACTGACCCACTTGAAAGGAGGCTCTTAGCCCTTATCTTTTACACTCACATGCCCCTCCACTGACACCAGCTCTCCACTCTGTCCTCATGAGTAAAGCAGTATGGAAAGTGCTGATAAGAGGATTAGCTGATGAAAAAATGCCAGGGATCAGTTTGCATGCATACAGCATTCATGCATACCACCACAAAGACTGGGTCCCTGAAGGGGGATGTATCTCACACAGATATTGCTATCTCAAAGTGAGCCAATTAGCCCAAGTTTGTCATCTAGTCTTCCTCCTTGTCAATGGGGAGAGAAACAAAAGTCATCTGAGAGACATAAATCTGTCCACCTATTTTAGGCCTGCCTTAGGAGGGTATCTCATCCACACTGGGTGCCTGGTGGTAAGATAGCTAAAATTAGTCACTATAGGGTTAAAAAAAAGGACAAGTGGAGACTTCCATGTTCTCAAGAGGGAAAAGATTAAGCATTCCAGGAGAAGACAGGTTGTTTTAACGACTGCTGTTGGACTTAGTGTCAGTGGTTGCCTCTGTAGATCTGAACCTTCAGAGCTGGACAACAGAGGAAATAAACAACACATACTTCATTGGAACTGCATGGGGTGGGTGTACACACCACAGAAGAAACTGAACAAACAAATGGTCCATGGGAGCCAGGAAAGCCATCTGCAGAGGAAGCACACAAGAGCAGGCAAGGCAGCAAGCGGCGAGCGCTCCCAAAGAGCTGCGCGTGTCTTGCACAGCAGCACATGTGACACAAACCACATGAAAGAGACCCGGCGCTCTCTGCCATCAAAACTGCCAAAACAAGCAGACACAGGGCAAGCGGGAGCAACAGTTATGATCACAGTCACACGTTGCAGATACACTGGTGAAAGGGGAATGTCTGAACTGCAACAAACAGACAGAAATTCACAGTGCAGCTTTGAACTCCAAAAGTAATTTTTGCTACCCAAGGCTAGGGTCATTTTTGCCTTCTTCTATTTGCTAATATCTGAACTACATTGTAATAGCTTTGTGTTTGGTTCATGGCTGGGAGTTCCAAGCAAAGCCTAACAACTCCAGTGTGATAATAACACACTTTCTTGAAATAGGAACCTTGCAAAGACAAGCTAGAAATAATGTTAAAAGCAATGTTTTCATGCTAGCTCAATATTTCCAACAGTTCCATTTGAAAAAAGGAGAAATAAAAAAATTTAAATGTTGCTTGTGTTTTTAAAAGCCTAGGAAGTGAGCAGCAACAGTGGTGGGGTTTTTGGGGGGGAGTGGGATGCAGTGTGTAAGGAAAACTGGAAGGGCTGTCAATTCCTATGTTAGATTCTTTTTCATGTGATCCTGCTCATCCATCAGAAGGTACTGCAGCCACTATTGCTGGTGTCATCATAAAAGTAAAACATGGTGTCAAGATGAGCTTTTCATCTCTAAGATCTTAACAAAAACTTCTGAAATAAACTCAAAATACTACAAGTAGTTGGTATTTAGAAGATGCAGTACCTTCTTTCTAAAGTCTTCAAGTACTTTAGGATTTGATAGTAAAATCCAATGTGACTTGACACTAAAATGATCTGACAGAATATTGCAATTAGTTCCAGCAGCATTAAATCTGGCACATCATATGTAGTTATAATACACAAAGGCTAGAGAAGAAATCTTACTTGCAACATCCTCTACTGCTATTTTTGTACACAATTGATTCCTGTACATTTCCTTTCTTCATCCTACATACTTTTGTGGAAGAACGGAAGTAGTTCACAGAAATATACCTGAAAAGTCTCTGTCAAGATCCCACACAATGAGTTGAACATGTCCTTAGCCTGACAGTCATGGAAAGTCCCTTGTAATTAATTCTGCTCAAATTTTATTAAGAGGAAAATTCAGTGTATAATAACTCCACGTCTAAATTTGTCTTTGTTTTGTGACATGATATTGAATGGCAAATTATACCTGTATATGTAAAAAAAGAGAAATTTTACTAAGTTCTGTTAGAAAGCTCTTTAAAAGGGCTTAATTTTTGATTTTCCTTATGCTTAACTTGTGAAACAGGTTTTCTCATGAATTAAGGCTTAAAAGAAATATAATATTAGTTTACACAGGGGCATTTCCCTCTTTTCTGCTGTCTCTTCTTCCAGAGCGCCTGATGCTTAGAGAAGAATGCCTACAAGCACAGTTTAAGGGTTGTACTCGTGCTGTAAATACATGCAGCATTCAAAACTGAACGCAGAGCTTAAATGTAGCAGAATGTAGGGCTTAGAACCCTTCAGAATGTTTCTTTTTGAAACAAAAGAAATAGGACATTATGTTTCTTTCTGCTGGCATCCAAACTGAGTAAATGCTATGGCGCCTGTTTCTATTCCTTATACGGAGAGGTACCCCTCAGCACATGGCAATTACAGGTCTCTGAATGTCCTGAGTAAAATTCTTGTGTTTGTTCTCATGTCAAGCATGACATATTGTAGTGACAGCAGAGTGCTCCCCTGAGTATCCCAGCTCTGTCTCCAGTGTGGAATTCTCACAGCAGCTTTGTTCCAGGTTTCACAAGAGGCTGCAAGAAACACAGCCTCCATCCAGGTCTGCTACTGTAATGATACTACAGGAAAATAAGTCCTTTCTTTCTTTCTTTCTTTGTGATAATTTTCATTTTTCAGAGAGGTGTTCACTAAGCAGCACCAAAAATACAATGATCACTACAAACACATAAAAAGCTCAAAAAATCAATATAAGAACAACCACTGACAGGGTTACAAAGTAAAACTACTCAGTGGGGATGGATGTCAGGAAATATAAAGAATGTCTTACATTGAATAATGTATTGAGTAGCCAATGCTCAGCTTACAATGCTTACAAGGTACATCTGTCCTAAGAAATTACTGAATCTTTGCTGTAGCCTTACACAGTAAACTTATTAAATGGGCATATATTAATTGCCCTTTCTGTTTACGTTCATGACTCTCAGAAATAGCCAAAAGTAACCCTAACCAATAAGCAACCATCCCCTCATCATGGTAACCACAGTAATGAGCACATATTTCAGTTCCTCTTAGAATATACCATAAAGATAAGAAACATGTAGGTGCACCCGGGCTGGCCAGTCACTGCTCCTTTCACTGTTTATGTGTATGTATCTTTTGAGGAAAGATAATCTTTTTAAAAGAATCTGGGCAGCACCATGTATGAACAACTGTCCATAAATGTCTTCCTCTAGTCTCTAGTCTAGAAGTTAATAGATTTTAGTAAGAAGAAATACCTGCTCTTTCAGTTAGCACAAAAACACCCTAAAAAACCCCCAAACCTCAACACACACACATGCACACACAAAAACAATTCACAAAATCAAGTCAGCATAGTTCCTGGGTTCTCAAAATGCGTGTATGTCTATGCTTAGTGGGATACGTTTCATTAGCATCTGAGTGAAGGACCAAAACAGAAACGGTTTTGTATACCGTAGATTTTCTACACAAGAGAAAACTGTATACCATAGATTGTAGCTCAGTTTATATCATTTAACAACCTACCCTCAATCCAGTTGTTTCACTGATGAAGGACTAATTATTAATTTCATATAGATTTTCCGTTTCCAGATTTTTCTCATGTTACATCGCCTGTCACAGAGCCAAGCAGAACAAAATGGCCCATATGAAAGCATCATTCTAAAGGGAGCTACTTAATCATCTTGCAAGTTATAGGGACTAATGACTGAACAAGATAATAAGCAACCAGCAAGAACTTGACAAAGGTGAAGTTTACACTGGTGAGAAATCTGACAGAGTGATTCAAGTTCCTGCTTCATGAGATGTTTTCTAGTACTATTACCCCAAAGAAGAGTAAAATTCAGGCCAGCATAAACCAAACTGCATAGAACCACCACTGATTTGTCTTTGTAACACCCCTTCCCATCTTCTATTCATGGTAACCAGATGCTGGACCCATATTTTCAAGAGACTTTGCAAGTTCACTAAATATTGTCACAACCCATACAGAAAATGTTTCCTAGGCCAGTGATATCTTTTGTGGAAGGGACTTCAATGCTTAAGATTCAGCACACCAATGTGCATGAATTTTCACAAATCCTCTTGTTTTCCTTTCCTATTCTACAGCTGATGACAAAATTTAGTTTTAAGCTCTAATACCGGGTTTCTATACATGCAGTAGACTACTGCTATAGATACAAGCATGCTTATCTTTATTTGTTGCCAAGAGAAATCCTTCCTGGTTTGCACCTATGATGCAACAACGATCCTGTCACCCTATCTGGTTTTACAATGGCATACATAAATGCCATCTGTTCTCATGGACATAATAACAAGTTGTACCTTCCTAGATCTGTTTGTCACCCCAGTCTGTTCCTTCACGTATTCTCTAGAAACTTCAACAGAGTCAGGCTGTCTTTGCCCAGAATTAGTCCACATCCAGTGTGCCTCGGCTTTGAGCTCCTCGAACAGCACCAGAGCTGGTCCTGCATCCTGCTCTTTCTCTGTGTTCACAAATTTAACTCACCGCCCTTACAGTGCTGTGGTAACAGTCAGATCCCACCCCAGCCTGTGGAGGAACACCTTGCAGAGCTACTGGATGTGCAGTAGGTGCATTCATGCCAATGTGGGCCACTTCCAGAGACATACCTTTGGGAGCGGTACAGGGAAGGCTGGATGAGTTTCAGATGGATTAGAGACCACAAAAGGGCTGCACCTCTTCAGGTGTGGGTGAGAGATAAACTACGATTTCTGCCCTGAATTCAGATCCTTTCTCTTTGTTTTGTAGCTGACACAAAGGAGTGTCTCTTTGCTCAATGTTATATTAGGAAATTAGTCCTGAGTTGTTAGAAAAAATCCATTATGTTTGCAACAATATGCTGCATGCTGCTCTAAAAGACTAAAAATACACAAAATTTGAGTAAAACTTTGAAAGCAAAATATCTGTGCAACACTAAGATTCTAAAGCAGAACAATCACCATTTTCATCATCAGAAGTCCCTTCTCAGAAAACAGATAAGGAATCTCTTTTTAGGTTTTGACGCTGGCAATGAAAAGATAGCATTTTTCAAATAAATATGCACAAAATGGCCACACTGTGTTTTTATCCAAAATCTGAGAGAGATTTGAATCTACATTTTTGAAAGACTTCCAGCTACATCTGAATTGATACTCCTAAAATGTCCATTCTGTGAAAAAGACCCCACCAGTTAACAAAGAGGTGTGGTGTAAATTGATACATCATATTTTTGCAATTATTTCTTTTGCATATAGGTACTACAATCTTAAACAGAACTAATGTGCTTCAGACACTCTGCAAAAGCTTGAAGATAGCCAATATATGAGGCATCTTCATAACTATAAAGAGCTCCACACCACATATTGTAAAGCAGCTCAACAAAAGTTCTAAGGAATCAGCCATAAGGCCCTGTCCCTATGACATCAGGGATTTCTGAATTAGGTAGACTGAAATCTCAGTTGGAAAGATTAAATGAACTTTAACTAAAGTCTTACATTATGAAGGCAATATTAAACTTATATTTAGATCCCATAGATGAGGCTAGAATATATCTATAGAGCTACTTAGCATTTGTTGAGATAAGAAACAGGATAGAAAAACAGGAAAAGGGAGAGAGAATCTGAGAGAGACAGAGGTAAAAACAAAAAGCAAGAATAGAAAAGAGGAAGGGAAGAGAGAGAAATCCTGAAAGAGACCACATAAATTCTGCAAGAGAGCAAAGCACTTCAGAAAGGGAAAGAGTGAGCATTATTTACAACAAGAAATTTTCATAGATAAGAAAAAATAAATGAGTCAGACTGATGCAACATGATGGAATGTAATCCAGCTGTTTGTGTCCTATGGCAACCCCAGATAAGCAATATCAGAAAAATGAATTAGGAAATCCAGATGGCAATAAATACTATCCTCATCAATAAAAAACAGATGCCATGAGTACTTTTGACACATAAATATTATTTTACTGTGTTTCTGTCCTTTGGCTATTCTCTTTCAAGGGTGGACGAAAAAATCCTGATCTCTTCCCTAAGTTACTTCAGATGCTACTCTTACTTTGTTATATACTTATGTTGCTGTGTTAATTCCCTCCTGCAGATTAAGTAACATATGTAGATATATCCTTAATATTATAATAAAGCCTCAAATCTAGTGGCTTGGAAACACTACACAGGAGTAATTTTCAACGAATATTATCTTTTTGTGAAGTGGCAATAGCATAGTAATTGTATAGCACCATTCTGGAATCCAAACATTTTAGTGGAAATTCTGGTCATATTTGAATCTCTTTGAAGCCCTAAAAACATGATTCTGGAAAAGATAATTTTCCTCAAAATTATGGGAGAAACTAAGGAAATATTTTCTACTATGAAAGCTAAAAAGTACAAACTAAATTAAGGAAAAAATGATTCCCACTTAAAGTCAGATTTTGTTGTCTTATAAAATTTTATTTAATAATCTTTTTAATACAAAAATAAAAACTAGCTCTGACTAAGTTCAGGACTAATAATGATGTTTTCCATTACAGAAAGGACTAAAATCTCTTTCTTTATCAGCTACTGAAAAAGTATACACTATTTACATTTGCATCAGAAACAACAGAGGATATTTTCTCCTCTGCAATGCTATTCAAGTACTTTTTATTTATTATTTTCTTAGCAGTAAAACTGAAGGATAATTATAAATTATGTAAAGCTTTGGAAATGCATATACCAAAAAAGCAGATAAGCAGCTATCAAGACTAGAGAGACATCTAAGCTCTGGGGATTCCTAACAGGTATTCAATCTTATAAATCTAACAACGTCAACATATGGGCAAAAAAAATGAGCTGTACACAAAAATCAGCCAACCTGTGGATGAGCCGTGTTCTTACAGATATGAAAATGAATCACATCCTTCCCTCACTTTTCTATCATGGAAGTCTTTATCATAAGCCTTATTTTAAAGGGCAAATGGACATGAAGAAGCACATTGTTTCAGCACCAAATGTAAAAAATTCAGTGTAGACAGAAACGTCTGCCTGTACCATCCAAGCCACTAAAAGGAAAACTACTGCTTTTTCTGAATTTAATCTCCTAAAGGAGACATAGCTGTGTCTGTCTGGTAGGCGTGGCAAAATATTACTGCAGAAAGACAAAAAATTTTCACTGGAGGCTACCACAGCTAGCATGTTGTACAAGTTAAAATGAAACAAAGCACCTCACTGCTCAGAGTGGCTAAATGCTGGCATTCTTATTTAAAGGCAGGTGAAATAATAAATTGTAGACTGAGAAATTACATCTGCATCAGAAACACTTGCATAAATGCTAAAACTAAACTGAAAAAATGGTAGGCTTGTTTTTGCTTTCCTACTGGAAATTCTCTTAAGGGAAATAGCTACCTCTAAAATACATATATCAGATTGAGAAATATCTAGTGACAGCAAGCAGAGCATGACTGTCTTTCCTCAGACATTGGCACGTAACTCCTTTTGCCTTGAAATTCTTCCCACCTACCACATAGCTAAGATATAACATTTGAGACATGTACAGAGATGTTCTGCTGAGGAGGAAGTCCAGACCCAGCTACAGAACATGCCACATACTAGTATTTACCAAGTCCTAGTCTTTGCAGGAAAAACATTAAGAAATTATTTGAGGGGGAAGTGCACAAAGCTCATACAAGCTTATCTTCCCCTTCACTACTCTATAGGAAAGTGCTGAGTGATAAACAGAAAATTCTGCATTATACCTGAAATGCAAGAGCTCTTTAGATAACTTAAAACATATTGATCCAGCATTTAGGCTTCTGGATAAAAACAAGTTGAACTACAGGGCAAAAACTGGTGTACAAAAGCAAACTCCTTGGTGAGGGCCAAGCTATTGGTCTTCTATCTTGATAGGAGGAAAAGCAAAATATTTTCTAGGGGGAAAATGGTAACAAAACAATGCATCACTGTCATTTCCTACTATTCCCAGCTGGATATTTTGTATCTGGAAACTTTTCCTTGACACTGGTGGACTGTCTAATTGCATTTAAAATGATCTATTCCTTTTAAATCAGGACATATTTACCTCTCAGTCTTAATATTGGCCATCTGGATATATCAAGCTCTGTATGTGAGGTACCTCTTGCAGTGCCTGCAAAGGGGCTTTAAAACATTCGCAATTGTCCTTGGTTTTAGCTGGGAAATTTTACTTTCTATCTCAAATTCCTGCCTTTGCCAGCAGGAAACTTTATCTGCCTAAACAGAGCAGAGACTATTCAATTCCTACATGCCAGTGGCAGCAGAATGTGGGGCCAGAATTCCATACACAGAAATCTAAATGCAAAATTATCAGCGCATATTTATCCACTTTCAAACCCTATCCTAAAAACAGACACAATCAATATGAGGGAAAAAATGGTTTTCTTAGCTTAAACATAGTGTAAAATATGAAACCAGAAACCTATAAGAGCCTATAACACACATCATAGCACTCCTTTGCTGAATTCAGAGGTTTATCTAGAATATTTGGCAGCAAAGGAAGTATCAATTAGAGCCAGGTCACTGTAGCATGAGTGCAGTTGGCTCTGACCAAAAAGGAACTGTTCCAATCTTGCTTCTTTTTAATTGCTCCTGACATGTCATGAAGAAAATAGAACAGAGAAAAGAATTCTGGAAAAAAAAATTTAAAAAGAGAAGAAGTTGAATCTGTTTGCATTTCAGATTCTCTGGGGAGAAAGGAAGGGATGCATTCTCCCCTGTTACTTACTACCAAGACACACAAAAAAGTCAAGAAAATCAGTCTGTTCAGTAGCCATATTTTCTTGTTCCTTACAAGCCAAAGCTGCGCAAAAGCCGAGCACTAAGGCCCGAGCTCTACATTAATGCCCTTTTTATTGGAGCAACATTGTGGATAGGCCCTAAATTGTGACTTACAAGTGTCCACCAAGGGGACATAGCTGAAAATACTACATATTTAACAGAAAAACCTCCAAGCATCAAAAGCAAAGGACGCAAGTATTGCAGGGTAGGTTTAGAAATTAGGATCTCTAAAGCTGTTTGTTAGTCTTCAATTACATGGCTTTTAAGCATTACACTTGTAATGGCTGCACAGCTCTGAGGAATTTCTAGTGGTCAGATAAAGCTCTTGTCACTCAGAGAGCGGCGTGTTTCATACTATGGCACTGTTTGCTTACCTATTGTGACTTGTAAAGTGAACATACAGTATTAGAGACTTTGTTGCACATTTAACTACCACTCTTGACTAACGTGGGTTAACTTAATACCTTCTACAGCATCACTATTGAGGCACTGCCCCCTCACACCACAACGGGAAGAAATACAGGGAGGGATTCAGGTCATCTAAAATCTGTGTCTATCCCATGCTACCTCCATTACCACTGGAAAGTGACAGAAGCACCGAGAAGGTGTATTTCTCCAGCTATTTTAGGCACCATAATTTCAGAGATGAAACACTTGTTGGAAGTGTCCATTTCTCTCTACTCAATATATGTTCAGGCAGCTAGATTAGATTCCAAATAAAAATCAGAAAGAAGTTCTCTGAACTGAAGTCTGAACTTTCCTATTACTGTACTGAGAACCTTTAATAAAACTGCATTTTTGTCCTAGTAATGCTATTCCTTTAGAAATTCCTGAGATATTGAGAGGGACTTCATAGTTTGGTAGCATCTGCGAGGGATAATGATATTTGTGTCTTTGCTCTTCCTCAAAGGGGACTTTTTCATAATCCACAAATGTCTATACATCCAACATGTCCTTAACCTTTAGGAGGCCCCAAATAATTGCCATTCTCCAGGCATGGAGATTTCTGCACAGAACACCATTATTATTCAGACTTCTGCTGCTGCTGCTGTTTTCTGCCTTACACTGCAGTGGGAACTCTTACGACTCTAAAACTCCAAGAGAAGAAAAAAGGAGAGCAAATGTCACATATTTGCTATATCAACTCATAAAACCACAACAGAGAGAAGAAATGGGCTCAAGCCAGAGAGACTGGAACCATATCCCAGTCTGCACCCTCCCACAGAATAAGCAGACTGAGATGCTCTGTTCTGGTCTGGATTAAATTCTGCTGTAGATGGAAATCGTTTAGGCTGTTGAAAAAAGTCTTGCCAGAAAAACACAACAATGCAGTGAGTTCGAATTCACAACCTTAACTTCTCTCCAAGTTCCTAATGTGTCTAAGCACATGCAAATCTGACCATATGCCTTGCAAGTAAATCTCTGGGGCAGAAGGCAGGAACAGGCAGACTTTCCCGCAGAACTCCTTAGCCATCCATTGAGTTGACAAATAAACTCATTGACACCACACAACACACTCCTGCCCTGTGCTTTTTCCTTCTTAACCTTGTGCTACAGCTGGTTCACAAACTAGAATTCTGACTGCTGATGCTGTGATGATGGTGATGTTACTGAAGGGTCTGAGAGCTCCTTCTTGGGTGAAATCCAGTATTTTAGAAGACATCGGAGTTAAAAGTTTTCTTTTTCTCCAAATACTTTCCCTTCTGGCATCAACTGCTTGCCTCAGGACAAGAAAATGGGTTGAGTAAGGATTCCTTAGGGAGCCCAGAATATGTACCCTGAACACTCTCAGGCCATTGGGTAAAATTACACCTCTGACAGGCAGGTACATTCCCAAGGCCTCACAGAATTAGTAATGCTAAGGTCTGTGATATAGCAAACATCAACACTCCTGGACTCCAAGTCTTTGGCTTAAAACAGGCAAAATAAATCAATGAGAACAAATACAGTGGAATTTTCCTTAATCAAGTATTTAATCACATGCTAAAACCAATGTTGTTTCTACCATTGTCTAGGTTGTCACTCTTTTATTTTCTAAATCATTTAACTTTTTCACAGTTTTTAGTTTGTGAGTGGAAGTATTTAACTAATATAGATCTCATTAGACCCCTTAAAACATCTAGCATCACTATGAGCAACATTCACAGAAGATTAAGATAAAACTAAGAGGCTCTAACATAACCCAATATTAAATTTTAAACTACTTAAATGTCTAAGAATTTGAGAATCACAGTGTGCTGGTTTAGTCCTACAATTACTACGTCAAGGAACACAAAAGGTAGCTCCTGCCTTAAATAATTTACCAATTCAGAAAAGACTGAACAGTCACATCACATATCCTCTATATTAAGCCTAAAAATTAAATCCATGTGCAAAATTGTAGTATTGGCAGTGTATGCTTTACTCTCAACTGATTCAAGGGGCGTCTTGGTGAAACTGCAGTAGCCTAGATCCACTGCAAGGAAAAGAGTGTTTTGGCTTAATGGATTATATAAACATCTTCTAAACATAAAAAATGAGGAAAATGTTGACCCGCCTGCTGCTACAGCCTGATTTAATAGAGGAACTGGTGACAAGCACATAAAAATATATCTGCACTTATTTTTTCTATGCACCAAATAGAAAAATTATAACATCCAGAATGGTTGCTGCAGTTATAAGTGAACCAAAGGTCCTACATCTCAGGTGGAGCCATGTAGCCTTCTGGTGTTAATATACGGTGGGAAAGGCACTAGAATACCTCCAGTCATCCTTCTGCCTCAGATGTGGGATGTATATGGGGTGGCCATAAAGCAACAAACAGAAGTTCTTCACAGAAAATGGGAACTCATGCAAGCAGACATTGTTCATTGATAGCTTTTCAGAAATATGAGGCCTTACAAAAGACAGGGTTGACTCAAGAGCAAGTAGGAATTTACTGGGCCAGAATAGAGTTGAGTTTTCCTGAAATTCCTGTCTGAACTTTAAATGAGTCTCTTGACATTGAATGTCCTCAAGGAAATCTGTAACTTTACCTACTTTTTCATTATAGTATAGATATTCATGTCTTGGAAGTGTGAGCTGACACAGGGCTGAGGCTGAACTACAAATGTCAAAGCATTACATGGAAAGATTTACATGCCCTATCAGTAGTTATTTTTATTAAAAATACATAGATGTTTTTATTTTAAATTTAATATTCCAAAAAAAAAGATACAACTAACCCAAACCTTTTACCATAAAAACAAGCAGTTACTATGGTAATGAGATTGCACCAAAATTTGGCTTTGGCTTGTTTGTTCTTATCTTCTGCCCTCCAACAAAAACAGCCTGGCAGCCTCTTAGCACTGTAAAGGCTGGAAGTAAAACGCAAGTCTGATGGGAAGATCACACATGTGCTGGCTGCAGTTTTGTACTGCCGCATTAGGAATCAAACCCAGTTTGCCCAGACAGGGCCCCAATAATCAGTCTGCTGCTACATTTTGCTTCTCTAAGGACTCTGAATCATCCTATTCTTTGGTGTACTCCTCCCACATGCAAGGTCCCACATGAGGCAGCTTATCCTTTCCAGCAAGAAAGGCTGCACAGAGGTTTCCCTACATGAGCATGTGTAATATTGCTGCTGAATTGGCCAAGGATGTAATGCAGAGCACCAAGAGACGAAGCACAAAGCCAGCCTAGGACCAAAGAGCAGAGCCCTGGACCGCACTTCCACCAAGCTCCATAGTGTACCATGGGACAAGGTCAGCTGCTTCACAGATCACTGACATGCTCTGCAGATGATGGGATGCTAAGCAGGCAAAAAGCAGTTTTCTTGTACTGGGGTTTTTTCTGTCCTTTAGGTGGGAAAAGTTTCCCAGTATCCTTTATCATACTGATTTTAGTGATTCTTCATTTGTTCAAATTTATCCTGGATCACATTTAGAAATTATATGTGACCCGAGTAGAAAAGAAAATGCAAAGTTGGGGGGTTTATTATGATTTTCTAGAAGTAATTTTGAGCATATATCAGCTAATTAAGACAAAATAACTTCTGATATTATGAACTTACATTTCTTCTAAGATGGCTGAGGCTTTTCTATAAAGTATCTTTGAATCATTCAAGAATTGATTCATTAAGCTGGGGAAGGCAGACAATGGTATGGAAGATAACACTGTCTATCATTGCACAGTAAGGACATTTTCC
This sequence comes from Donacobius atricapilla, assembly GCA_013397315.1. Lineage (NCBI taxonomy): Eukaryota > Metazoa > Chordata > Aves > Passeriformes > Mimidae > Donacobius > Donacobius atricapilla. The sequence goes on from WBMY01012324.1 coordinate 1,521,960, forward strand.
ATTATACACTCTTAGTAAATAATGCATTTTACTGAGCCTTAACATTTCATGCAGGGATTATGTTCATGAGTAAGTCATGGTAAACTTCAGAAAAAAAAAAAAAGCCACCAGAATCACTACTCTCTTCTTAAGCGCAGAATAACATCTTTAAGGACTTGCCAAATAATTGAGATCATGCTTTTGTCTAAAATCAGAAGAAAAATTCTTTTAACTCCAAGGGAAAAATGTGTGTTAGCTGCAAAAAAATCACTGTTTTTAAGGCGGTGTCAAAGGATAGGGCAGCACCCACTGGATTCCTACTCCATTTTAGTTTCATACCTGTGGTTTCCAAAGTTATTAAGTGAATCAGTCATCTGGGAGGTCAATACTGATTTTCAGAGGGCAAAGCAAATTATTTTTAGAACATTTGCTTTAAACCCTGCTGCATTAAAAAGTAAAGTGACGCCTATGCATTTTCAGTTTCAGGCATATAACAAAAATTGGACCTGAATTTTCATTATTTTAGAGGATTAGGAAGTTTAACAGTAAAACCTGAAGGAAGTAAGGCTTCGCATCATGCTGGGAAACAGGCACAACAATCCATTTAGTGTGGATTTTAATAGAAAACATTCTTACATGTCCCTTCATTTGTATTGAAAGGGTATTTGGTTCTGCAACATTTAGGTAAATCAGTAAAGTTTCTTACAGATAAGAAATTTGAAATTGTTTCCTTCTTTAAGTTTGTGGGAATCTGAAGTAGAAGGATTTTTGGCAGGCAGAAGGATTTTGGGGAGTTTAAGGGAAGTCCTTTTAGTCATCAGACTTGCTGAAAAATTCCTGTTTTCAGAAAGCTCAGTTTTGTGGTGTTCACTTGGTTTTCCAGAGGCTTTTCCCTATTCAAGGGAGTACTAGAATTCAGGAACACCTGTTGAGCTCTAGGGAATTCATTGCCTGATTTTTAATTGATATATAATGCAATATCCTAAAACAGAGAAAATCAATAATTTTAGCATTATGGTGACATTGAAAGATGACTTTGTGCCATGAAATTCAAATGTTGCTGTCATACAGCAAGAGCATGTAATCCAGAAATAGGTTTATTAGCTCTTTGAGGCGCAAGGATTCATGAATACATATTGAGGACTTGTATTAATCCATTCTAAAGATTTGCATTAATATTTTCTAGGAGCCCTTTTGAATGACACACAAAAGGAAAACATTCTTTCATCCAAGATATTAAAAATGTTAGTTAAATTTTATATATCAGAATGGAATAACATTAATTCATCTTTGATAATATTTTATAAATTTCTCCTACTTTTTATAATTGCAGAGATTTTGCAATGAGTTCATAATTTCCTAATACTCCTTTCCACTACAATGAAGCATATGATCATTTCAGTTCTGGATACGACAATCCTATTTCATATATGTCAATGTATACACATTTAACAAGCTAAAGAGCCAATTAACTTCAAAATAACTTCCATCTAAAACCCAGTCAGGATATCGTTTCTTCTGAGCCTCACTCAACACAGCTGAATGCATTTAGGCTCTTAAAGTTTCCCTGAGAAACTGCAGTAACAAACCATAGACTTCCTCAGTCCACTTTAAGTGACAATAGATAGAACAAAAGAAATTAACATTTCAGGACTTGAACTTTTGCACTGGTGTCTGACTGTTAACAGCTTTAACATTTGTTTAAAAGTAAGCAGACACATACCATAGATTGGGAAACAGAAAAAAAATATCCTGAGTAATCTAACCTGTAAGTTACCACAAAACTCTGAAAGAAAGAAAAACATAACAAGCAACATTTCAGAGCAATGTGCTTATTTATTAAAACCTTCAGCCCGTGTTTGATGTAGATATTAGGTTACTGATGACTTGCAAATGATCTGTCCTCTATACATCTGGTATTGCATAAGGAAAGAAAATAAAAAAGTATATTTTATCACATGCTATTTTCAGTTGCAACATTTCTTCTCCCTATACCATCTCAGCAACTAAATTACGAATGGACTATTGTCATGGTTTAGAAATTGTACTCCCCAGTTTTGTGCTCCCATTGAGCCTTTCCAAACCATGCTGCTGCTGCTCGCTCACTCCCCTTCCTCCTCTGCCCTTTGGCAGGATGCAGAGAAGAGTTAGAGGCACAAAAGGTGAAGATCACAGGTTGAGATAAGAATAACTTACTGGAAACAGCAATGGGATAAGAAAATGAATGGTAAGAGCAGCAATATTAACAACAAAATAGTATTAAAGTGATAGAGTGATTCACATGCAAAATTCTCACTGTGGAGCCCGAACTGACCACAGCCATGCCACCCTGACCTCTCCCTCCAGCTCAGAACCAGCACTACCCAACAGCTCCTCTGCCACTTTACTTGACTGGAAAAAAACCCTTGTCCTCATAAAAGATTCCCCGCCTCTGGCAATGATGGACCCAGACGTGGTACAGCTCTGTCCCCTGGCCATGTCCCTCCTGGCTACCGCAAAAATTAACCATGTCCTGGATGGAACTAGGACAACCATACTGTGCAAATGCTCTCTCCCAGCCCCACTTTCAAGGCATGTTCAAGTTTGACTTTTTGAAAAATCAGTGAAGTCTGATGAGTTGATAAGCAAGGAGAAAAAGAAACGCCTGAAGTGAGAAGCACTGGTTCCCTTTTGAGTCTGACTGAAGTGCCTTAAAAATACCAGGGGCTCACTAGAGATTTATGAGATGCTGTCTGTAGAAAGTTTTATTTAGTTTTGTTTAGAAATCAAGCTCTTGCTTTGATTTTGGTGCCTGCACACAGAATCGGCACAGGAGACATGTTGGTGCAGATGGGCCAGACCATATTTCTGCCACTGGTAGACTTGGCTCAAAGGGACAATGTGCCTCGATCCTGTCACACAAAAATGTTATCTCTTCCAGCTCGTCACAAATTCTGAGGCAAATTTTCTGTTGCTTTGTCAAGAACCAAAATTAGCAGATTCACTCAAATAACATACATGATCTAGTTGCCAGTGTGAAATCACAAAAGAACAAGAAATTAATCAAGACAGCAACACATAAGGTCAAAAAAGTGCAAGAAGAGACAGGTCTGTCTAACCTTCTGCAAAAGTTTAATACCAATCTAAGGTTTGTTCATGTATGCCACATACTGTAGCAGTTGCTTGACAACACTGGAACCATGATATTTATTACTATACACTTGGTAACTTTTTCTTCTCCTCCTTCTTTCATAAACACATTGGCTGAGAATCACTGTTTTGCAGCTGCCAGATGCAATAAATTTCCAGCACACTCACATTCCTAGCTTTAGCTTGTTCTCAAAGAAAAGGCAAACACTGTAAAATTTAGTAAACAACTAGCCTGCAAACTGAAAACACCCCAAAGTCCTGCCTGATAATGTTCCTCATACAGGATTGAAATCAATTTAAGACAGCAGTTCATAATTGGATTTTTGGCCAGGGAAGGAAGGGGTAAAGTGTGGTTTTCATTTCCTTGGGAAAATGAAGACTTTTAAAAATTTGACTTTTGAATTTGTTAGCTTTCTCTGTGATAGGCACAATAGCAGTGCTAGACAAGAGCATCACTTTTCCAGAGACAGAGAGGGACAGATACTAGTTATGGCATAAAGCAAGGGACTTGGTACATCCATCAGAGAAGAACACCACTGAACCTCAGGAAAGGCTGAATTTGAATCTGGCATTTAGTGTTTAGGCTCATTTCTAGAACAAAGAGTTCTGCTGTGCACGCTGCAAAAAAATGGAAGAGTGATTCACTACAATGTGCTGGCCTAACACAAAGCCTCCTATTCTGTTCAGAAGTGGAAGTTCACTCAGGAGCCTGCAATAGAGCCGGATCCTGATTAAAATCTCATAATAATGAGTGGGAGATTTCAAGTTGCTGAGAGTGGCTTTGAATCCAGATGAATTCCACTCTGTGCTTTAAACACTCCTCATCCTTTCTCCACACCTCCATATCAGCAAAGAGTCATGTTGGGGAAGTCCAGAGGAGCAGGCTGGGACTGGAAGGGCTCAGCAAAAGCTCTCTGTGAGTCCAGTCCTCTTCCCTATCCTTTTAACAGTTTTCCTTTCTTTCTCAGTGTTGATTTTCCTCCTTGTTTTCCAGACTTTCTTTGCTAATGTAATTTGGATTTAAAACATTCAGGAATTGTAATTCCACATTCTTGCCTTGAAGACAATTATAAACAAAGGTATGTTAATAAGATTCATGCTCAAGTGGACTAAATGGGGAAATTATGGGAGAAAATGTGACAGTGATACAAAACCCACTGTGTGAAAATCTACTGGGTTAGATGACTTTCAGAATTTCCTACGAATACCCTGAAACTATTCTTTAAACTAATGCTTTCATCCAACAGCTGCTCACAACTGGAGAGTTTATAGGTCTATTATAAGCCTGCCAAGAGTACTGTGGTCAAAGGCAAGTCCAATAGCCTCTCTGAAAAAATCCACATTGGGAAAAAACAAAGTTTGGTTTTTTAGACATTTGGACAGAAAAAAAGTAAAAGAAAATTCAGTGCATAACTAACAATTGCCATCTGCCATGCTAGAAATTGGTATTTTCACTTCCCAAGATAAAAAACAACAAGCTGATATAAGGTTCTTACTCATGACTGCAAGTGCCTATTTTAAGAGGGAAGCTGGTTCTGAGTTTAAACATTAGAATCTAACTTTAAATTAGCTGACAAATCACAACACTCAGAGTAAGTATTCAAAGACAGAAAAAAAGGAAAGATGCAAGATCCTGACTGAGCAGTAGACTTTTTGCACATTTCCCAGCAAAGAAAAAAAAAAAATAAAAGGAAAAAAGATCCATATAACAAATACAGGAAATGACTCAGCCTAAAAATTTAAACAGCAGCCTGAAAAGCGATGGGATAGATGTGCCAAATAAACATATATATTTCTGCAGTATAAATAAACCTCTCTCCATATTGAGGTCTCCACACTGAAAACTATCCATTATACAAATTTCCAGTGAGGTCCTCCAGGGCCAGGAGCTAGGATCTGGCAGATCAGGAGGGGATTTGCCTAAGAGTTTTGCACTGATCTCAGTTGTGCTGACCCTATCTCCCATCATTCAGGTTCAACAATTGGACAATGCATCTTGGAGAGCAATTTTCTTCTGCTTTCCAAAACCCCTTGGAGTAGACATCGGGATTACTCCCAGAATCTAGCACAGGAACGACGGACACAGTAGTTTCCTCAGGCAGGCCATTCTGATTTTTTTCAGAAATTGGTCTCTGTGGGGTTTTTTGGCAGCAGCTCTCAATCTCTTGCCAGCTCAAATAACCTGCCAGAAGCCTTTGACCATTGCCATTCCCTATGGCAGGCTAATAGTCCTGAGTTTCTGTGCCTACTGCTCATTCCAGGCCATTGTGCTCTGTGACATTGTTATGGGACTCAGATCAGGCTCATTGATTCTTGCAAGGTAAACAGGCCCATAGACAATATGCTAAAGAGCTCAACTAATCCAGAAATAATCCCACTATTAAAGCTGTTTCTTCACAATGAAAATTAAAGGAGAGGGGGTGGGTAAGGTCAGGAGCAAAAATGAACATCTAATGAACATAATCCTGTCAGACTGACGTGACATGCTGTGTTGATTCTTCTGGAGGGTGAGTAGGCAGTCGTGCATATGTGTGTGTTTGAGAACACACACATCCTGAAGAATTCTGGAATACAGAAACTTTATGGCTCCAAAAATATCGCCATAAATGATATATACAGTGAAAACAGAAGAAAACCCAGCCACAGTACTGAATTACACCTTTTTCTGGAAATCTTAGCCATGACATCTTTGGCACCTCACCAAGAAAACCTTTACTTTACACGGCATTTTGTGATCCTAATTATTTAAACTTAATTTTGACCAGAGTAAGATCCTGCATCAGTCTTCCCTGCCTGTCTAAATACCTAGTTGAGGTTGTTTTATTTCTGAGTCTATAATCAGATTCTTTAATAGGGATAAAAGACAAGTTTCCTTGCTGTCCAACATCAAAAGCCATATGTAACTGTCACACACTCAAAGCATAAATGCTCAGCTGGTTCAGACTGTCACTCTGAGCCTCTGATCTAAAATCCAGTCTAGGAAACAGATCAAGACATCTTGTCTCAACTCACATACAGAAGATACAAGAAGCATTTGCTAACAATTTTGCTAACTGTTAACACGTTAGAAAATTCTCAGTGAGCAGCAACTAGGAAGGGCTTTTACTGCAAGGAGATCTTCCGGTGGCAATATGATGACTTAACTGAAGGATGGCATTTTGTCCATTGATTATCCCATCACAAGGTTATTAAAAATTACTCACTGACGAAAAAAATAAAAGACCATTTGTCTTTTCATATGGAGTGATAAATCATAATATTTGAAATAATTATGAGTGTCAGTGTGTATTTTTCAGTTTATTTCTGGCTAACCAAGGTCAATGACATTATAAAAGACATAGCAAAGACCTCCCTCTATTATCCAGGACATACAAATAATATATACATAAGTGTGGCACTCTAGACACAGAGAACATTTGCCAAAATTACCTAGAAGAACTTCGGAGAAAAAATTTTCATCTCCAGAAAATACGTTGACCTTCAGTTTCTCTATGCTTTTGAAAGTCACTGGATTACAGCTGTAAATCACATTAGACCATCAATGCTACAGCAAAATGCCCTCAAAAAACCTGAAGTTTGAAGTTTTCTTTTACCAAAAGGTACACATGAAAAAATTAGAGAAAGTTGCTCTTAGACAAACCCCTTGTCAACCTGAGATGCTTCAATCATTTTAGAGATTTTTACTCTTACAGTCTTTCATTTTATGTGTTCCCATCTCCTTTGAATGGTTACCAACTTCTGACCCAAATAGAACCTCAAAACAGACTTTTATTTGGAACAATAACCCTGCCTCAAAAAGCATAATGTTATCTTGCTCAATTTACTAATGGCAACAAAACCCAATTAATGATTGAATTGGTGCCAAAATGAAAATCTGGGTTGGTTGGCAGTTTTTGTAGAAAAACCTGTTAATGATTTCATATGACTGGAGAGTCTTGATCTTTGCAGATACATTTAGCCCTCAAAAAAAATATCAGAGACACGACTGTATTCTAAACCAGTCAGGAGAAAAAAAAATTAAAAGACCACCATCAGAGGAAAAATTACTAGAATTGTTCTCTAGCAACAGAGCAACTGTTCATTTTTCTGACCATTGCAACACACAAGTAACCACTGCTCTTCAGATGATATGACACACTCATACTAACAGTGATTCTCCTCCCATCTCAGGAGGATTATTCAATATTTCTTTCTGAGGTCTTTTACAAACCAAATATTTGTTCCCATTCTGCACATCCTGAGTGCTGATCCCAAACCCTTGCTAGAATAAGTGTATTCTGGTGTATGTTCTTTTGCATGAATAATTTGTATAGTAATCTACTTTCCTTTCCCCACATGACTGGATTAAAGTTTTATGGGGCACAGGGTAAAACCAAACAATAAGAATAATCTTATTGTCATTGTCACTAAGTTTCAGAGCAATTCAGTTCTCGTGTTTTCCTCATTCCATCATTTTCCTCCTCCCTTTTTTAGACAATTAATTTCTTAACTTCCTATCCCTAAGTCTAAAGTCTTCCCTGCTGCTCACATGAAACAGTGTAAGTTACTGACTGTTGAAAACTTCAGTTGAAATGCAGCCAGGTCAAGATGAGGTTATATAAAAGTTTAAAAGCAACATTTTTAGGTCACATTCTCAGCAGCGCAGATTCCAAATGTTTCAGTAAGCAGACTGCATTTAACACTCTAGCTGACAGTATTAATTAAATTAATACTGTGCCTACAGACAGTTCATAAAGTGCATTTTTACCATGCACATCCCATAAGCACATGCTGTACTTGTACTTATACAGCTAGGCATTTATTTGTACTCAGGTACAGAAAGGAAAATTTAAAGCAGTTGTTTTTCCCAAAATAATTTAATAAAAAAAGATGACTTTTCTTTTCTTTCCCACTCTGTGTGAAGATTAGCTAATCTTTGAAATTACAAACAAAATTAAAAGCCTACTCATTCTAAATACTTTATATTGTAAATGCTTATTTTCCTTTCCTAATACCATTGCACGTGCCAACTCTCACCACAGTGAAGAATCTCCATTATATAAAATTTTAGTTTTGATTTTTTTTCCCTTAGTAAAATGACTTTTAAGGTGTTTTGGTTATGCATTCTTATCACTCGAGATTTATTTGAACATTTTAGATGTGAAACCTCTGTGTAACTCTTGGGAATATATTCTGTTTGGTTACAAATTCTGAGGAAATGTATTTCTTCATTGTGTCAATAAATTGAGTCTATGTCTGTAGGCATGAATGGACCAGAAAAGAGCAACAATATAGCTCTAACAGCAAAGCCTATCCATCAGAAAAAAAAATTACATTTTCCTTGTGCATTTCCTTAATTTATTTTTGAAACAGTTTTCTAGTGAACTAGTACAAAACATTACCTCCTATTTCCTGCTGGCTTCTGACTGAAATTGATAAATTGAACTCTATCCAATTGACTCTATCTAAGCAACGTATTATTTGACACAGAATTTTTTAAAATGCTCTGAATTCATAACAGTACTGTACTTTTGATATGCTGTATGTATTTCATGCCTATCCTACCATTTGTGCTGTGGTCCTCATTGATGGGTGACCTGAGGAATGAAAAATTGATTTGACTTCTATATGGCAACCAAAGCAAGTGCAAGGCCCAGACAAGTAGGCTGTTCTTCCTTTGTACTCCCACCAAGCGTACTTATAAATGTTGTCTTCCTTTCCTTTTTCCCTTCCAAGTTCAAATCTTTCACTTTCTACTTGACTCTACAGTTACTCATCTTTATGTGGAAATCTCTGTGGTTGTTTTATTGCTAGACAAGTTTACATTTTAATAATTGCTTATGCAGAATTATACAAGCTGAGAAGGCAAAGACTCAAGAACAAAACCAACATTCCACAACAGGGTGAGCTTCCAACTGCAGAAATAACAATGGTAATTAAAAAGGAGTTTTGCAATTATAAAATTGCCTTAGCTGTAAAAAGGAAATAAATGAAAATACTCATGGTGTCACTAGCATCCTTGCATGATCAAACAACTGCAAGCCAGTGTCCTTTAAGCATCATTTACAGAAGAAAGAAATAAGCCAAGAAACTCTAAAAGCAGTTGGATTACCACACATTAGCTAGCATTCCCTCCATAAACATATCAATACATGTAATATAAACCCTGTCAGAATTTCACTTTTGTGGTTAGAATCAATATGCCGACTAAAAACCCCATAACCTTTATATACATACTTTCTGCATTTTGTTTTTATGTATTCAGTTATAGAGTCCTCTTTAACCTATTAATATACTAGTATCTTGTTTATATATGAAGTTCAAAACACAGAATGTCTCTTTTGAATGAAGAAAACTTGTGTTTCCCCTCCATCAAAACATGATGTGGCTACCAATATATTCCCCTTTTGAGGACGCCCTTAAAGCAGAACAAGAGTGTTTTGACTGACAATCTACTACACGTGAAAAACATGCGGATCGTAATGCAGTCCACAGCAGCTACCTCATTCAGAGCTAGGTCCCAAAATCGTGGTCATAACTGAGACAGCAACCTCTGAAAACGGGCACATCCCAACCTGTAAAAGCTAACCCTTTCTCACAATCTTATGGTCAGGCATGTTGAGGAGCAGAAAACCATGCAAAATTTCTTGTTTCCAGTTTAAGTTCATATATTTAGATGCTTGCTTCCAAAATCAAGGCCTCAGCTGTCTGGAGAGCTTCTCCACAAACATCCCCATTCCTTAACATATTATAGACAATGGGGTTCGGATTTTTTCCTTTTTTCCCCTTCAGCCTACATGGACTACCTGACCTCAAATAACACCTTCCAACAAAAAAAAAAGGAAGTTGCTTACTTTTTCATGCCAATCCACATGCCACATTCCACAGCCTTTTTCGTTTCTAACTCCTGAAAGCTCTGATTAAACATGTCTTCTTACTTGTTCATAGAATGGCTATTTTGTGTGGAGTATCACTGGCTCAGAAATAAAACCTCAAACACAAAGCAACACAGAATGATTTATTCAGCAACACAGGGGCAGTTTCTAGCAGATTATCAACTGAAAAGCGACATGCAAACTTATGAACTCCAGAAACTAAACACCTTCCTGATTTTAATTTTTTTTGTCCATTTTTATCTAAAAGCAGGAATACTGTTTATCTCTCCCTGAGGATATATACATTATTAAATGAAATATAAACATACTTTATCCACTTATGTTTCTGCAAGTGAATTGGAGGCTGTACTTTTTCCCTGGCTTGTGACAATTGGTCATACTCTGAAACATGTTCTAGCAGTTTCAGTTTTCTTGTATCTGTATGTTGAATACTATCCTGTCTTTAGAATGATAAAAAAAAATCGTTCAGAGCTAGAAAGCCTGCATTTGGTTTTTAGGCCTCTTTAGCATATGGTGTGTGTTTGTAGGAAGAGCCATAAGAGGAGAATACATACACTGAAATTCAGTTTTTCAGAGAGAAACTTTGCAAAGTTTGAGAGTTGTTTCTCAATCAGTAATTTAGCAATGAAAGAGAAAAGCAGAAAGATAGAATCCACGGTGTCCAGAAAGGACAGGCATTAAGAATGGTATCTCTTAAATCTGTACATGCCTGAGAATATGTGCAAAGATACTGGATGTGCACAATTGCATGCAGCAGCCAGCAATCTAGAGATTCTGCACTGATGAATGACACTTCTAATAAGCACCACTCTGCACTGGGAAACTACAGGTAGTTAAAAATTTCTAAGAGAAAATTGCTTAAATCTTAACTTTTATCGCTTACAAAAAATGCTAGGCTGCCAAAGTGAGGCAGTACAGTATTTTGTCTACCTGTTTAGGAAAAGCCTGAAAACAAAGATTCAGTGTTTGTCTAAACAAACAATGGAGATAGTCTTGTATTAACTCTACTCACAGACTGAGCCAGCTAGACAGGCACAGCTGTGGTACAGAGACACCGCCAGTTAGTGCTTTGCTGGAGTTAACAAGCAAGGCTGTATATTTTACTTCAGACTTGTTGCCAAGACATAAGATAGTATGTACTCCTAGACAGAAACTCAAATTACATTCTATCTCATGCCTTATTTATGCCTTGGCTGGATGTTTTCAGATAGGTTCTTTGGACAAAATTTTCCAAATGGCCTTCAAGTTTCCTGCCTTTACCATTGCAGGAAATCGGGCTTATTCTTAGGAAGCACATCGTTTATATTTGCCTAATATATCCAAGGTTGTTCTTCAGGGACACCAATTTTACACTGGCAGTTTTTACAAATCTTACTGTCAAGACCTTCCTTCATGCCTCTGTTTTCCACCCCTGCAACTGAATAATGTAAGTCTACAAATATTTAAAGAATATTCTTGAGAATTTCTGTAATAAATGCTCTAATACTGATAGTAACTTCCCATCCTTGCTGGCTTGCTCTCTGCAGCTTTATCAGATTCTTGTTCATCACTTACCTTAGCAAAGTTGGCTAAAACCATGTTGACATGCAAACTGCTCTACCTTATAAACAGTCTTCTATACAAAAAACTAAATTGAAATTCATCACAGTGAAGACCAACTCTTGTATATATGAACAAGAAATTAAATACAATGCAAAAATAACTGGCAAGACAACAAAAAACATTGATAGGACTGAAGGTCTGTATTAAACTGCAGGCAGCATAAAAATTAATGATATGACACTTTGCAAAACTAAAGTTCAAGGAAAGAAAGAGGAGACCACTGTCATGCCAGTACACGCTACCGGAAATACTCAACACATAAGAGACTAAATTTTTTCCCTAAGTGTTCTTAAGGCTTTAGATGGAGAACTGCATTGCATAAGAGTTTTTATAATCATGCTTTTCAAAAAAAGCTCAAGAAAAGCTGGAAAAAGTCCAAAGTGGAGATGAAGAGGTTCAGAAAATATGAACTATGAAGAGAGATTGAAGAAATTGCCTTTGTTTAGTCTAGAAGACTGAGGAAAGACACGATAGGAGACTTTCATACATACAAGATGGTTTGTAAGGGGGCAATCTCTATGTCTACTGAAGGAAGGACAAGAAGTCAGAGTAATTTCCAATACAGAAAAGTGTACTGTGAAAGAGATTACACCTCTCTTCTTGTAGAGCTGCTTCCACAGTACACTCATCTGTATCGGAAATGACTGCATGAGGAAGCTGTGGAACTAAATCAAACAAGTTTACAAAAACAGATTGGGCAATTGGAAATGGTTTGCTGTATTTGAGCCTCTTCAAGTTCTCTTAGTACTGGAAGGAGTTATAAGGTCTCCTTGGACCCTTCCCTTCTGCAGGATGAACATCCCAACCCTCAACCTGTTTACATAGGAGAGGTTCCCCAGCCTTCTTCTTCATGGCCCTCCTCTGGGCTTGCTCCAGCAGGTCCATAAACTACTTATACTGGAAGTCCCAGAGCTGGATGCAGTACTTTGGTGGAGTCTCACAAGGGCAGAGCAGAGACAAAGAAACCCTCCCTCAACCTGCTGACCATGTTTCTTTCGATGCAGCCCAGGACATAAATGGCTCTCTGGGTTGCAAGTGCATATTGCTGGGTCACGCTGAGCTTCTCAACCATCAACACCCCCAAGTGGTTCTCCTCAGGGCTGCTTTCAATCTGTTCTCTGCCCAACCTGCTTTCATGCTTGGGATTGCCCTAAAACTGGTGCAGGACCTCGCACTTGGCCTTGCTGAACTTCATGAGGGCTGCACAGGCCAACCTCCCAAGTTTGTCAAGATCCCTCTGACTAGCAACCCAATTTGGGTTGTCTTTCTTTACTCAGATGCCAATTTTCATAGGACCTGTTAGAACATCCTTGAAAATGCTGCTCCTCTGCTGAATTCGTGTTTGGCTGTGCTTGAAAACAGTTTTAAAGTTACCAGGGGACAGGAAGAGGGCAATTTGTTACACAGACATACCCAAACAGACGCAGAGCATGATCACAGATGTCTCATCTACCTACAAAATTTGGCTAAAAAAAAATCTACCTCCACTTAAATCATAGACAAAGTAATTTTTATGTATACATTCTCAGTTCCTAGGAACTATTTTCACTGTCATGTGTGTTAGATTGAAGTGCTTGCTAACAAAGTGAGGCTACTAAAAGAATATGTTAGGCTGTAACTTCAAGGCCCATGTGTCCCGACTAATTTCCTAGAGAACTTCCTTATATTGAGTGAAAGTATCCCTAGGCTGAACTGTTGCAGAGCACTGCTTGTGCTTTCATTCTGTTTTGCAGGTCAATTCTAGAGCCTCAAAAGGGCCATTAGAATTATTCCTCACTAAGGATGAAATTATTTGATGTCTGTAATGTCACTGGAGTTTCAGACTGTCCTACTTCAGATATTATATGAGGGTTTATTTCAGAGAACGGAGAGGTGTCTGGATAGTGCAAAGTATTACTCTTATTTTTTCAGGGGAAAGAGCGAGGTGTGTGCTACACATCAGACTTTTTTAGCTCCTGCATGACTCTCTCCAGAACTGCTTACTCTTCTCCACATGCTGTGCAACTTGGCAATGCTACGGTATCAAGCAAACTGCTAAGACAACTTTCTCAAAGTTTCCTCCCATTCCCAACAATTTAAGTAATAAAAGGGACACAATTTGGGAGACAATTGTCACTGACATAGATATCATGCTATAGGTGATTTGAATTTAGAAAGCATGAGTGACAGCAGGCTGCACTTCTGTCATGGATTAACCCAGCAGGCACCTTAACATCACACAGCCACTCACTCCCCCCATCAGTGGGATGGGGTAGAGAATCAGAAGAAAAACAAATAAAATCTGTGAGTTAAGATAAAGATTAAAAGGACAGAAAAAGAAAGGAAAAATAATAACAAGACTGCTATTTGTTATTACTGTTATAAGAACTAAAATATACATGTGATGCCTAATGTAACTGCTCACCACTCACTGACCAATGCCAAGCCAGCTCCCGAGCAGTGAGCCACCATTCCCATGCCAATTCCCCAACTTTATTGTACAGCATGATGCCACATAGTATGGAACATTCCTCGGGCCAGTTAGTGTCAGCTGTCCTGGCTGTATCCCTTTCCAGCTTCTTGTGCCCCCCAGACTACTCGCTGGTAGAGTGGGGTGAGAAGCTGAGAAGTCCTTGGCTCAATATGAACACTACCTAGTAACAACTAAAACAGTAGAGTGTTATCAACATTATTCTCATCCTATTTCCAAAACACAGCACTGTACCAGCTAATAGGAAGGAAATTAACTCTATCCCAGACAAAATCAGGACAGCTTCTAATAAAACCATATAAGAAAGTGATTCTGAAAAATTTTTGACTTTGAGTGTAAGCAGGTCAACAGGGCTAATGATGTATCTAAAATTTCAAGGAACGGGAAAGGCTTTGCAGTATTCAACACAACTATTATGACTTCTGGGATAAAGAAAAGGCTAGACATAATATGTACCCATATTTTCTGTGCACTTTTCACCTCATGTATACACACCACGGGGCTTGCAGTTCCACTAAGTAGCAGACTTCTTGGGAGCTTCAGCTGGGGTGTGTCAAGGATTCTTAGTCATAAGTTTCATAGATCATTTTATTTGCTCAAAATAATCTCTTGGCAAGACATCTTACTTCCCTGCCCCCAAGGCATTGTTTGTAATAAAAACCTGAAAATAACTATACCAGGCAATTTTGTTATTCAGACTCCTTCTTCAACATGAAATGGAATCTCTTCCAGTCTGTGCTCTTCCTAATGTGGTTATTCTTACTTTGTATACGCATGTTGTGCAACTGCTGATGTATCAAACTGCACAGAAACTTGTGCAGAATAAAGGAATGACTAAGTGTCAGTATTCTTAATTTTACAGCTCAGTTGTGAAGTTCATCCTTTTTCTAATCTTGTTAACTCTAGACCAAGTTCATAAAACAGACTGCAATATGGATAGATAAGTAGAAAAAAGCAGAGAGCATCACATACTATGATAACACTGAGAACATTGGAAATTACAAACCAGGCTTTTTATTTTATATTTCTGTCCCTTCTAGACACTCCATTTTAAGCAACTGCCCTTTAAGAAACTCCAGGCACATCACTTCCTAGCACAAAGTTAATCTTCCCTCTCATGAGCACATTACTGTTTATTCATCAATTCTCTTAGTTATTTTAAACACATATCTTTCAAGTTGTGTAATGACAGAGCAGTCCTTTTTTAATATACAAGTTATTCGTTTTTTCTACCACATGACTGCCAGCAACACCCAGCTATGTATTGCACAGATCTTTCAATGCCTTTTTTCCCGATGATTGGAAGATATTATGCAATATTAAGTAATTAAGAGCATTTTTAAGTGTTCTATCGGATCTGTGAATAATTGATTGCTTCTGCCTAATGAAAAGAAGAACAGAACAGGGTAAAGATTTGCACATGATATGGTATTTTGCTCAAGTGTTGTTTCATGCTGCGGCAAAATGTGTACGTTCTGTCTTGTTCATAATCAATTCTGCCTGATTGTGTAATATGAAGTTAATGGAGATGAGAGATGCTCTGATAGGTGAACAAAAAGTTAAATCTCTTTTTCACTTCATCTGCGATTATGTTGTGAGGAATATAAGCTCTGCAGCTGCTTGTTTACAACTCACAAAAACACACTGGGACACAGATTGCTAACAGATGTAAATGAACAGCTTTCTTTCACTTCATAGGATCAAAGGTCCCTGTATATAAATGTACAAACATGTACTTATGGTCACCTCTGCTGAATAAAACATCTGAAAATGCATGTCCACAAGTATGTCCACAAGAATTCTAATGAAAACCAAGGAAACTCTACCATGTGCTTGAATTTGAATACATGCTCTAATGATTCACTGCCTAGAAATACTTCACTGAGGAAGAGACTAGATGCCTATATCTACGGTTACTTTTGATCTGCTACTTACAAAGGAAGTACATGAAAAGGCCTTTTCATAGAGAATACTAGGATTTTACTCTTTATGCCTTCACAGACAAAAGAAACCAACTTGAACTCTGAAGTACAGTAAATGTTTTTAGTTTCAGGAATAGTTTGGGTGTGGTTTTTGATTCATAATGCAAATTCTCAATATTTATTTAAAAGAAATGTCTTCTAGGGAAAAAAAAAAAGGCTTAAAAATTACTGAATGGCTTCACTTTTTCTGGCGAAAAAAATTCTACTGGCATTACGTTGGTACAAAACTATATGCAATCCTGCAAGAAATTTTTATCACTCAGTTAATCCCTTTAAAGTATATTCTTCTCTTTAAATTGTAGCACATTTTGCAAACCCCAAAATATGACTCTTAGTAAACAAATGTGTTGCACACCCACTACAATTTAGAAGAAATTAAAACTGTTCTGTTTTTTTAAGGGGTAAGGGCTCAACTCAATGAGTTAGTTCTCCATTAATCAGACACCGCGATTTCCCACACTTTTTTTGGTAGGGGAAAAGGTCTAATTTTGATGGAAGAACTTCAAAACCAAAAAAAATCCAATCTGACGTGCATGCAGATAGGTTATAACTGTGATTAGCACACAGAATATACCTGAAAAAAAAAAAACAAAAACAAACAACCAAAAAAAACCAAAAAAACCACTGATAAGCAAGGTATTCTTGTCAAGAACATATGCACCAACATATTTTTTTACTCCAAACTACATACTCTTTCACCGACGTGACAGAGATTTCCCAAACAGCAATGTCCTGGATTCCACCCCAGAGGGGAAGGGTTATGTCTTGCATTGAAATCTGCACTCCTCCAACAGTTACCTACCTCCCCTTGAGAGGTAACCATTTGCTTCCTTACTGTCAGGACAACAAACACCAACAGAGGATATGCACAGAAATCCATAAACGCTGAGACCCTTCTCATCTGACTTTAGTCACTGTCCTAGTTTCAGCCAGGACAGGGTTATTTTTCTACAGTAGCCAGGAAAGGGGCGTGGCCAGGCCCTAATGTTATTCAATACCATCTCACATAAAGTGCCAGGGTCTGGATTCCCGTCAGAGGGAGAAATTGTGGTGGGCAAAACACTCTGATATTGCTTTACTTTCCCTCTGTCATGGGCAGGTACACCTTCCACTAGACCAAGTTGCTCGGAGTCTGGCCTTCCAGACATGGAATAAAGAATTTCATCCTAGTATCTAAACTAAATCTACTCTCTTGCAGTGTGAAGGCATTACCCCTTTTCCTACCCCTACATGCCCTTGTAAAAAGTTCCTCTCCAGCTCTCTTGTAGGCTCCCTTCCCGTAGTGAAAGGCTATAATAAAGCAAACCCACAGCCTTCTACAGGCTGAACAATTGCAATTTTTTAAGCCTTTCCTTGTAGGAGAAGTGCTCTATCCCTCTTATCAACTTGGTGGTCCTCCTTTGGACTCCAGCAGGTCCTTGTCCTTCCTGTGCTGGCACCCAGAGCTGGATGCAGGGTTCCAGGTGGGGTCTCAGCAGGGCAGAGCAGAGGGGCAGAATCCCCTCCCTCCCCTGCTGCCCACGGGGCTTTGGATGCAGCCCAGGACACGTTCGGCTCTCTGGGCTGGGAGTGCCCCTGGCTGGGTCATGTCCAGCCTCTCACCCTCCAGCACCCCCAGGTCCCTCTGGGCAGGGCTGCTCTCCATCTGCTCATCCCCAGCCTGGGCTGATACTGGGGGTTGCCCAACCTGGGTGCAGCACATTGCACTTGGCCTTGTTAAATCTCATGAGATTTCCATGGACTGGTTCCTGAGCTTGACCTGGTCCATCGGGATAGTATTCCATCCTTCAGGTTTGTCAACTCCACCACTCAGCTTGGTGTCATCTGCAAACTTGATGATCCATTTGTCTGTGTAATTGAGAATGACATTAAGCAGAACTGGTCCCAGTACAGGCCCTTGAGGGACTCATGTCCATCAGGACTCTGAGCCCTTAACCATCACCTGCTGGATATGACCGTCCAGCCAATTCCTTATCCAGCAAATAGTGGACAGATAATCTGTTCTTTCTTGTACCATTATACTTACAGAAGCAAAATGCTCTGTAATATATACTGGATTCCCTATGCTCTTCAGCTTTCTGCTGAGAACATTGACTGCAAGAAGGGAGAAAAATTATCTCAACTAGCATAAAATGTTAAACTTGTCCAGGTTAGAGCAGTCCATCTATTTGCATGCTCTCTTTCTTGCTGATCTTTTAGGGATTTTTTTTTACTGACAGGGTTCTCATCATCACCATTATTTCTCTTCTCTCTCTGTTCTTTATCTTGAGATGCTTGAGGTTTTTCTTCTATTAATCACTCTACAGTAAAGAGGCCTACTTCAGATGGTATACTCAATCTTCTAAGTCAAAAGGGCAGACAATAATTTTGGCTTTGCCCTAATATACACAATTCTGCAGCTATCTCATTCTTTGGGTCAAGAATTTCCCAGAGCATTTCCTAGGATAATCTGTAGTGCAGTAACTCCTCCTCATACATCAGCTAGCACAATTGTCTGATGCATTTTACACAGTTCAGAGTCCAGCTCAGTCACTGCTCACTCCAATTTTCCCTCACCACAAACGCAATTGCCTGACTAGGTCCTTCTCGCTCACTGACACTCCACTTTCCAAAGGAGCACATGCCAAGCATACAAAGGCCAGGGAATGCAGAGGAATTAACCATTTTTGGAATTCAATTACTTCAAAGCCATTTCACACGCTCAAGTCACTTTAAGTCACTCAGAATATGACATGATGTAAGGAACCTACTTTTAACCTTTAGATTTCCTGTTACCTGGAATTCATATTACATGGGAAATTCTTAGCTGAAGTAGCGTAAGTCATTTTGTTCATTAAACAAAGCTGTTATGGGAGAGTCTAAACTGCAGTACCGCGATAGTAATTTCATTCCTAAGGCCAAGTTGTTTGAGGGTCATCCCCACACACCTTTCTCCAGTCGTAAGGAGAAGTGAAGTGGAAAGGAGACAGCAGGTCCTCTCTCCTCTCTTCCCCCACAGGGCCCTGCATTTCCAAGCCTGGGCAGGACGGGCTAACGAGAATTCACGTTATTCCCCTTTTGTGAACCCAGCGTCCTGTGTGCTGCGTATCGGAACCAGCGGGCAGGCAGCGAAGGTCTCATTAAGTGAATTGGGTTAATTAAGCGAAGGATGCTTTCACCAGCGCCTCAGGCTCGCCGGCGGCAGCGGCGCCTGGCGCACCTCCGCTCCGGGGCCCCGCCAGGTGCCGGCGGCGCCCCCTGCGCCCTCCCTGCGCCGGAGCGCGC
>WBMY01012324.1:1541301-1580639 GCA_013397315.1 Donacobius atricapilla
CAGGTAAGTGCTGGAGCGGCGCTCGCTGTGCCGTCCGAGGGCGGCCGGGACACCTGCCCCGTCCCGTCCCGTCCCGTCCCGTCCGCGCCGCGCAGCCGCCCTGCCGGCGGGAGCCTCGCTGGCGCCGGTCGTGGGCGCGACGGCAGCGCGGTGACCTTCCTCGCGTGTGTCCCCAGGCCGGTTCAGAGACAGACCTTTGCCATGAGGCCAGCGGCTGCTCTCTGCCTCCTCCTCCTCGCGCTCGGCAGCTCAGAGACCAAGCGCGCTGCAGGTAAGGCCAACTCCGCGCTGGTGCCCGGGGCAGTCAGGGAAGGGGGGAACAAAACCAAAAAACTTGGGTGCCTGTGTAGGCAGATGAAGTTGTGCTCGGTGCTAAAGAGCTCCAAAGGTCTCAATGAACAAAAACGTTTTGACCTGAGCATCAGCTAATTGGGAACAGGAAACTTCTCTCTGGTGTGGAATTTGTGTAACCTTCAGAAATAGGAACGCAGAGTTTCCAGAACTTGAGTGTGTCGCTCAGCTCTGTGCTGAGCAGAGGCAAGGAGGAACATGATGTAGGAACTGGCTGAAGAAGGAAGGGGGTAGTAGGCTCCGTCTTGATGCCACAGAGAAGCTGCTACTGTGCTGCTGTCACTCGGCTGGATTATGCAAATTCACTTTGCCGCGTCCTAGCATAGGAATATTGCAGCCTGGGTTTTGCTGTCTATTTCTGTGCTGCTAGAGTGTGATGGGGTGCCAGAAGGGCTGCTACCTTTGTGTGTCAGCGGGTACCTGGCACTCCTGTGCCGACTGGCTCCGGTACAAGAATGCACTTGAACTGCTGCACAGCAGCTCCTGGTGGGACTGCTGCACCGCCAGAGCTACTGTCTGTGCTCTGATGGGAGGCACTGTACCCTGGACGATGTGCACCAGACCCAAAATGTTAAGCAGTCCTGGGCGATTTGCACCTACTCAGCCTCTTGTCCTTTTCTCATGATGCTTGTCCCGATCTCTCTCTGCAGAGTCCAGGAACGATGATAACAGTGTCTTCGATCTCTTTGAACTCATTGGCTTCATGCGAAAGGGAGCCGGGCGCCGGGCCCCCGGGGTGTACCTGGTGAAGGGGCCAGAATCCTCCAGCCCTGCTTACCGCATTGAAGATGCCAGTCGCATCCCTGCTCTCCCTGACTCGAAGTTCCAAGACTTATTAGATGCCATCCATGCTGAGAAGGGCTTTATTCTCCTGGCCACTCTCCGGCAAACCAAGAAAAGCAGAGGCACACTGCTCTCCGTGGAACAGAAAGATGGCTCTGGTCATGTTTTCAGTCTAGTATCAAATGGCAAGGCAGGCTCCCTGGACCTGAGCCTTTCTGTTGATGGCAAGCAGCAGTTAGTGTCAGTAGAGGATGTCTTGCTAGCTACAGGACATTGGAAGAATATCACCCTGTTTGTGCAGGAGGACCGAGCTCAGCTCTATGTGGGGTGTGAGAAAATGGAGAATGCTGAACTGGACATCCCCATCCAGAACATCTTCACTAGGGACCTGGCCAGCAGTGCCAGGCTCCGTATTGCCAAAGGGGGAGTCAATGACAACTTCCAGGTAAGACTTTTACTTATGTTTTTACCTAGAATTTTCAGTCATCTGTTTTGAAGGTGCATTAGCTGTTCAATGAGCCTAAATAGCGACAAAGACCTCTAAATCTACTAAACTTTGCTAATAAAGTTTGAAGGGTAAAGCATTAGTTGCATTTAGCTGCAACTACCTGTCTGGAAGCTTCAGTGCTCAGCTTCTTATATGAGATTCAGAAATCCATGGGTTTTTTCCTTCCTGCCTGGAGAGTCGCCAAGTCCTTATATTCAGGCATAAGACTGTTAGGAAGCAGGGCTGGTTCTGGTTTTCATTAAGGAGAACAGAGTAATGTGTTTCACTTTTCCATCAGTTCATCATGAAATTGCTCTGTAAGATCTTGCATGACCTTCAGTCTCTCCATACAAGTGGTACTTCTTTGCCTTGCAGTTGCTGCAAGTAGCTGTAATTCTTCCTCTGTCCACAGGGTCTGCTGCAGAATGTGCGGTTTGTGTTTGGAACAACTCTGGAAACCATCCTGCGGAACAAAGGCTGCTCCAGCTGTAAGTTTACAATCTTCTGAATCTAATGACCTATTAAAAATAAGATTTCTCATTACGTTAGAAAGACAAGTTGAAACAGAACTCAGAAGTATGCTGACATGCAAATCTGCATTGCATAAGAAATAAGATTATATTTCTGCAGGCACCCTGATGAATCTTGTGGCAGCTGTTTAGCAGGTGTTAGCCTGGAATGATAAATGCATGTGGTATAAAATGCATTTACTTCACGTCTGGTTTTTTCTCTTAGCTACTAGTGCAATCATTACTTTGGACAACCCCATCAATGGTTCCAGCCCAGCTATCCGCACTAATTACATTGGCCATAAAACAAAAGACATCCAAGCAGTCTGTGGATTTTCCTGTGATGAGCTGACAAATATGTTTGTGGAACTGCAAGGGCTACGGTCCATGGTTACAACACTTCAAGACAGAGTTCGCAAAGTGGTGAGTGATGGTTAACTTCATAGTACCTTTCATTAATTAACATTTAGTGAATTAATTATAACCTGACTTCCAAGAGCCTGTGTAAACAGCAAAAAGTTACTTTGACTTTCATGAAAAGTGTATTTCTGGATTAAATCCTAAATATCTTCTTTTTCTTCTCACTCCCAAGACTGAAGAAAATGAAATCATTGCCAAAGTAGTCCAGATCACTCCTGGAGCGTGCATTCATAATGGAGTCTTGCACAAAAATAAAGAGGAGTGGACTATTGACAGCTGCACTGAATGTACTTGCCAGGTAAGATTCCTCACATTCACAAATCACCTGAATATAAACTCATCAGTCAGAATGAACAGATATTTCTAGATAGCATTGTTTGTTAGAAAGAGTGAATCATACACAGAACTGGGCATACTAGAGAAGCTATAGAATTACTCAGTTTATTTCATTCTACTAGATCTCTGCAATAAAGGCAGCTTCCATACCTTGTATCAACAGCAATATTCCAGAAAATTATCTGAAACATCACTCTGATATAGCTATTAACACTTTTATTAGTTTGGGGAATGCCTGTATTCTTTAAGTCCATCAGTAAACTAAAAGTCAGCATCAACAGAACAAATGTATAATACTATCAGCTTTGCTAGATCTACCTTCTGTCCTCACTGAACCTCCTGCTGAGGTCAGTAGAGTCTAGTAGTCAGTAAAGGCACTTAAACTTGTGGTGTTTTTCTTTGTCTAAAAAATGCTTCTAGGTGTGTCCTGTTACCTTTTGCAGATTATGTGGAACAGCAATCCCTTTTGAATTTCAGTTTACCTGTTTAAATCCCAGAATCACCTGACAAGATACTTAAGCTTTGTGTTTCACTTCTGCTGAATGTTGCAAATATACACAAAACATGCAGCTTCAGGGTTTCTTTAAACTATTCACTTCTTCCCTTTGAGTATACCTTAGCAAAAGCATTTTGGAGTACGAGTCTACCAAAGAGTGGGTTAACTAGCATGTTACTCTTTAGAAACTAAAACTCAAGTATTTCTGTATGTGCAATACAAGGCAACTCAAATTCTGCACCTGCTTCTTTAGCTCTCTACATCTTTTGTCTTGTAGTCAGCAAATGATACTGTGACTTTTGCATTTGCCTTGTTCCTACCAACCTGCTTACTCAGTAGTAGCTGTAATGGCCTTAATCTAGTAATTTGCTTGGGGAGATTAAAATAGTAATCACGAGAGCATTCTTCTGACCAAGCTGCTACCTTCAAGAAGCAAAACTACAGGCTGCACTTTAGCTCTTATTGAGATTGGAGGTGGGTGTTCTTACCCTGCCTGTCTGGCCTACAGATCAAAAAGCTCTAAGTATAAGTTACAGATTGCACAGTGCTTGAGCAGAGTCCACTGAACTAATTTTATCTTTACCATATAATCAGCTTAAATCCGTATTGACTGAAAAGAAAGTTATCTTCTCATTCTTGTTTCATTTCTTTGAAATCTGACCTTGTACTTTGGGTATCACATAGTAGTCATTTATTCAAGCCAGCATCTGCTAGCTACTACTGATAAACTTCTGCAGAACCAAAATATTTCTGCTTTTGACTAAAAGATAATGGGTGAGAATGGGAATGAGATGAAGTTTGACTCAAAATACCTGGGACTACCCCTTGGGTTGTATTAGCTCTAAATACAAGGGTCTCTGCTTTAGATATGCTACTGAGTCAAAGTTCTGCAGAAAAGGTCTCTACTATTTACCCAGACTCCAGACATTGTTTATATTCCACCTGGTAACTGTAATTCTCACAACTCTTTATAGAACTCTGCCACTATATGCCGGAAAGTGTCCTGTCCTCTCATGCCTTGTTCCAATGCCACCGTGCCTGATGGGGAGTGCTGCCCTCGGTGTTGGCGTAAGTACTTAATACTTTCCCAGTTCTGTAGCAGTTGGCCACATCTAACTAGACTCATGCTGCTCCCCAGTATACCAGAACTGGATATTCAAGGGTAACCTTGTATTTCTGAAGTAGGTTAATCTGATGCGTCTTTGAGGCTAATCGCCTACATGATACACGGTCATATATTTTCTACAATATGCAGCATACTGGAATGTTTGAGTTCATGGCCTTTACGTGATCTTGAGGGGTCTCATACAAAGAAGGAAGATGCATGTGGCTTCTGAGGTCAATTGTGTTCTTTTTGTGGAGAGAGAGGTGGGAGAAAAGATACGGAAAAGCATGTCCCTGGGGTCTTATTCAGAGCTGTATCCCTCTGCAGCTAGCGACTACGCAGATGATGGATGGTCTCCTTGGTCTGAGTGGACCTCGTGTTCTGTGACCTGTGGTAATGGGATTCAGCAGAGAGGCCGTTCCTGTGACAGTCTCAATAACCGCTGTGAAGGCTCCTCTGTACAGACTCGGACTTGCCACCTCCAGGAGTGCGATAAGAGGTGTAAGTACTTAATTGCTGGTAGTAAAACAGAAGCTGCTTTTATTGGCTGAATGTTAAAAGCAAAGATAACCATGTAGCTCTGTCACTGGCATGGATCCTTGGCTTCTAGCTTTAAGGAGTTGTATTAACAAGGTAGAGGGGAGCAGATAGTTAATGCAGTAAACAGGCATGCTTGGGCACTGCTCCCAGGACAAAATGTGATGCCAGTTTAGGTATGAAATTTTCCTAGTTGCAAAACTTGATCTGTGATAGTCAGGAGGCTATCCATTACACATGGAATCTTTGGTACAGTCCTGGTACTGGCTATGTCCTAGGTGCTGTACAACTGAAGTCTTCAGAAACTATGAATAACAGAAATCTCTCTTGTAGTTAAACAGGATGGTGGCTGGAGTCACTGGTCTCCATGGTCATCATGTTCTGTCACTTGTGGCATGGGCATCATCACTAGAATTCGTCTTTGCAACTCTCCAGTACCACAGTTGAATGGCAAACCTTGTGAGGGTGAAGCAAGAGAAAACAAAGCCTGCCAGAAAGATCCTTGCCCAAGTAAGTGTGTCCTAGTGGTAATAAGTAATTGGTAGCTCAAGTAATGAACATCCTGAGTAGTTACTAAATAAGCTTGTTCTAGTATTCTTCTCTCTTTAAATTTAGAGATGAGCTATGTACAACCTCACAGGTTAGCTTCAGATGGAACTATTTTTATGCCTCTTCCATGGAGTCCATTAATGCTGTCATTTATGTCAGAACAACGTCTGAACTGCTCTCACTACAAAAGTAAAGCCCTTAGTCAGGTAGAAACTAGTTGTAGCACAGAATTGAAAGCTGAACATGTTTTCTAACTTCTCTCTTTAGTTAATGGCAACTGGGGACCATGGTCTCCATGGGATGCGTGCACAGTGACATGTGGAGGAGGACTTCAGAAACGAAGCCGTCTCTGCAATAATCCTGAGCCTCAGTATGGTGGGAAGACTTGCGTAGGTGAAGCTAGAGGGACTCAGGTCTGCAACAAACAGGACTGTCCAATTGGTGAGTGCCCATTCACCCGGAAACATCTGAAGGCTGTTGATCATCTTGAAAATACCAATGTAAAATCTGCAAACCTCAAGTGCTAGAATTTTAAACCAGGATATCAGCCAAATACAGTACTGTAGCAGCGTGGCAAAGCCTCCTTTATCATAACATTTCCTTGCTTGTTTCACAGATGGGTGTTTGTCTAATCCCTGCTTTGCGGGGGCAACATGCACCAGTGCCCCTGATGGTTCCTGGAAGTGTGGTGCCTGTCCTGCTGGCTACCATGGTGATGGTATTCACTGCCAAGATATTGATGAGGTAAGAAGACTACAGTTTGCTCCTTGAAAGGAAATGGAAGAAAATGGAAAGGGAGAATAAAATCACTGTTTTATAATGCTAACTGCTGTTCTCCTGTATCTCAAACTCCTATTTCAGTGCAAAGAGGTTCCTGATGCCTGCTTTGTCTTCAACGGAGTGCACAGGTGTGAGAATACTGAACCTGGATACAACTGTCTGCCTTGTCCACCACGTTTCACTGGAACACAGCCGTTTGGCCGCAGTGTTGAGAATGCCATGACTAACAAACAGGTATTGTCAATTTGAGAATTATTCTGGCTTACAAAATGTCACAGAGTTTCTAAAAACCAGAAAACACCTATGTGTTTTAGGCAAAAAAGACCTGGAGCATTCAATAAAACCCCATCTTCTGTGATTCAGAACAGAAGAAGCATTAACCAGTTTCTTTTGAAGATCAAAATGAGTTTTAAATATCATTGTCCTCCTCAGCCATGGAGGGTTCAGAGGTTACACATAATTTTAGGAGTAATTCAGGAGTAAATCAGTATTCATTCATGATACAACAGTGTGTGCCTCAGATATCCTAGTGCTTGGTTCCATTTGATAATACATAACGTTTGAACAAGAAAAATAATTAGTGCTAAGACTGGTACTGGAGTTGAGGACCAGAAGAAAGCCATGTATGAGGCTTTTTTTTTCTTGATTGATCAGGGTGTATTTGAATCTCTAGGGAAAAAGTGAAGGATAAAACAGTGTTTTCACTGGGTTTTTCTATGTCATCTTGTAGGTCTGCAAGCCACGTAATCCATGCACAGATGGAACACATGACTGCAACAAGAATGCCAAATGCAATTACCTTGGCCACTTTAGTGACCCCATGTATCGCTGTGAATGTAAACCAGGCTATGCTGGCAATGGCATAATCTGTGGAGAAGATACTGACTTGGATGGATGGCCAAATGAAAACCTGGTTTGTGTTGCCAATGCTACTTACCACTGTAAAAAAGTAAGTTTATCCTCTTTTACCATCTGCTATTATAACAGCCTAATCTATTAAGGTATTCTCTCTGCAAATAACCTTCTAGGGTTAGAGGAGATGTAGGGATAGCATTATCAAGGCATTGCTAGGAGACCTCTTGCTGCTGCTGTGTTGTCTTTTATATTCTTGTGATACGCGAAAAATGAAGCCTGATTGTTGTAAATGTTCTTGGAAGATTCTAGTTTAGGCCATACCTATATCAGCTTAGTTCAGGTAGCAATCTCCAGGGGAAGAAAAGCAGGGTAAGATTTTCAAAAGCAACCCAGTCTTTATTTTAAAAATTATATATCTATGGCTTTTTAAGACTTATCACTGCTTATGACTAGCTTAAATGGGGAGAATTACCTTTACGTGTTTGAGGTGTTAGGATTTTGCCTAATGATTACATTTTACCTGCACAAATCCATATTGTAATAACACCAGGAGTAAACAGCTCTGTGTACTTCTTTCTTTGTAGGATAACTGCCCTAATCTGCCTAACTCAGGGCAGGAAGACTATGATAAGGATGGCATTGGTGATGCCTGTGACAGTGATGATGATGATGATGGCATTCCTGATGACCGGGTAAGTAAACAGAAAAGAACAGCCTTTGAGAATGTGGCTTTCCCATTCCCCTTCCCACAGCTAGGGTCTAACTTCTAAGCTTAATCTTAAGAGAGGACCATAGGAAATTGCTGGCACTGACAGCTATCCTAGAAACCTTAGATATACATAACTATGCAGACAAACTTTCTGCAGCTGTTTGAGTTTTGGAAGTGAATGTTTGTTTTTCATTCAGCCATTCATACACTCATGCCAGCAACATGGTGTTTTGAGATAGTAGCTTCTGAGTTTTAACTGTTTCCCCACCTTTCATTTCTTTCATGTGACTCTTTTTAAAACTTGACTCTTCTTACTTTTGCAGGACAACTGTCCATTCATCTACAACCCACAGCAGTATGACTATGACAGGGATGATGTTGGTGACCGCTGTGACAACTGTCCCTACAATCACAACCCTGATCAAACTGACACTGACAACAATGGAGAGGGAGATGCATGTGCCGTAGATATTGATGGAGATGGTAGGTGGCCTCCAATCACTCCTTTAGATGGTTTTCTACTCAGCCATTAATCAAATGAACCCAATGTAATCTTGATTTCCTACCAGAATTTCATCCCTGAACACACAGAAGTTCCCTTGTGGTGGTTTCAGGATGTGAAAGCTACTGAAGGAATAGTTAGGGCTAATGGAAATTCCTTTTGGAATACATATGCTTTGACACAGTTCAATTCTAGCTCCACTCTCACAAGGCAGTAGGAGCAGTAGTGTGTGGCAGAGCTAGTGATGAGTCATGTTTCAAAACTTTTTAATGCTGCTCAAAATGCTTTAAAAAAGGTATCAAGAAGTGTGAGGTGGTTTTATACAGTCCTTTGCAGAATTTAGATGTCTGACTTTCATTCATGAACTTCTACAGGGGTGCTTAATGAGAGGGACAACTGCCAGTACGTCTACAATGTAGACCAGAGGGATACAGACTTGGATGGTGTTGGAGATCAGTGTGATAACTGTCCCCTGGAACACAACCCTGACCAGGTAGGGGATTTGAATTATATAAGTAGAGGACTGGTGTGCTAAAAAATATAGCGTGTTGTGTGTTGTAGAAAGTGTTTGAACAGGTTACACCAGAAATGTGACTTGTCACAAATCATTCTTACTATGTTCCCAAATCGTGCCTTTATCAAATAACATGCCCTCAGAGTTTGAACAGCCGCTAGGTATTTTCTGAAAAGCAGCTATAGTGAAGATTTGTGAAACTACTGCATGTACTTGTCGCCTAAACATTTCTTAGGTTTATCAGTTGTGGTGATCCTCACAGGGAGAAATTAAATACTTTGGGAGCATTGTGTAAAATGTGGGTAGTGGAACTTCATAGCCTGTATGGCTGTGTTCACTTAGACACAAAATTGTTCATTAAACTTCGTCCTTAAGCTTGAGGCCAGCTGCATTTCAGAAGATAACTTCCAGCAGTAAGTAGAAGGCAGCAGAAGTTGCTTTTCCCTAAGAAAAGGGCATATTCTGACACTTAAAACTCACCTTCATAAAAATCCAGGGAGATCCAGAATCTCTGGATTCAAAAACTGAAGGCAGGAGTAGATAAAGCCTGTGACAGCAGTTAAAAGACTAAGTTTAATAGGTATATAACTAGAATGTTTGAAGGATTTAAATAGGTAATATAAAATGTCTTAGTCATTGTCACTTGCTTTACTACTTCCCCCGTTGAGGGAGAGATTTGTCTGAAGATCCTTTGAGGCAGCTCCTTTCAGGGAGATCATTTCTCTTGTGACTTTGAAATATAAGACTCTAATGGCTTTCCAAACACTATCCTAACCAAGTTCTAGAAGTGGAGATATTAGATTTCAAGTTCCAGAATTAGTAGCTAATCCAACAGTGTATGGCATGCCTTCTGTCTACACCAAGGTCAGCCACCTGCGTTTATAAGAATACTTGGCCAAATGTGAGGCAACCTTAGGGATGATGGGATTGTTTTTCTTAGTTCAGAAGCTGCTTATGCAAATAGCTGGCTAAAACGTGTGATCAGCAAGTGCACTATTGAGTTAATGCAGTCTGTGACCACCATGGGAACAATTGTCTTGACTGATGAGTCGGGGCATGAAGAGCATTTACGATAGAGAAGATTAAGCTGTGGTGTAGAGGATGTAACACCAAGCATAGGTAGACTGTTTTAATGTTACAGTCCCTACTGACTAGGTACAGAGTAGTCTAACCCTGATTTGGCCCTTGAAACCACATTGCTGCCAGGGAAGGTAGGAGATAAAGTACCCTGTGTACCTGTATGGTAGACTAGTGACAGAAGAGGCATGTCACCAAGGCACAAGATAGCTGATGATCACACTGCTTTCTGATGCTGTGATTTCAAATTAAAACCAGAACAAGATTAAAGTAGCATAAAACCAGTTAGCACAGGCAGTTTTAAATGTGTATTAATCCACCCAGTATATCCATTTTAGCTCTTAATAAAGCAAGCAGAAATCCCAATTAATTCTATGTATTAAGACTCTTACTTCAGAGACTCCTATCTCAGCCTTCTTTAAGTGGCTTTTTAAAATGTTTTTTTTTTCTCCTCTGATAGGAAGACACCGATTCTGATCGCATAGGTGATCAGTGTGACAACAACCAGGACATAGATGAAGATGGCCATCAAAATAATCTTGATAACTGCCCCTATGTGCCCAATGCCAATCAAGCTGACCATGACAAGGATGGAAAAGGTGATGCCTGTGACCATGATGATGACAATGATGGTATCCCTGATGACAAAGATAACTGCAGATTGGTTGCCAACCCAGATCAAGCTGATTCTGATGGTAAGATAGCCAGTAATATCATAGTAACATTTTAAGAGTATGTTCCAATAGCTTGATGCTATTTTTTTCACTATTTAATGTTGAACAAAACTAAGTAATATAAAACCAGAATGTCTGTATGAGAAAAAAACCCAGAATGTTGTTACAGTGCTTCTCAGGAGTAATGATCAATGTAAAAATGACCAAATATCCAACTGACTATCAGGCTGGAGTGAAAGGGCTTTTATACAGTAGCTGCTATGGCTTCTGTCATGTGTCTGCCCGGTATACGGGCAGTCAGAGATCTGCAATTCAGACTTCAGCTCCCAAGCTGTAAGGCTCAGAAGCAAACAGTGCTGGTAATAAAATGGTAAAATTACTTTTATGTTACAGGTGATGGACGTGGAGATGCTTGCAAAGATGACTTTGACCAAGACAGTGTGCCAGACATCGATGATATCTGCCCTGAAAATGTGGAAATTAGTGAGACTGATTTCCGAAAATTTCAGATGATTCCCCTGGATCCCAAAGGAACATCCCAAAATGATCCAAACTGGGTTGTTCGTCACCAGGGTAAAGAACTGGTTCAGACAGTCAACTGTGACCCTGGCCTTGCAGTTGGTAAGAGGAAAAAATTTAACAGGCACTGGTGTTTGGGGTGGTTTGATTTTTTTGTTTGTTTGTTTGTTTGTTGGTGGAGGTGGGAAGTTGTGTTGTTGGGTTTTTCTAGTTGGGGTGGGGGAGAGTAAGAGAACCTGAGTAACTATTAAGGAGTTAACAACTGTAAAAAAGTAGCACCTGAAACTTTATTCTTTAATGTCTCCATAGGTTTCGATGAATTCAATGCAGTGGACTTCAGTGGTACCTTCTTTATCAATACAGAAAGGGATGATGATTATGCTGGCTTTGTGTTTGGCTACCAGTCTAGCAGTCGTTTCTATGTTGTTATGTGGAAGCAGATCACCCAGTCTTACTGGGACTCCACACCAACCAAAGCTCAAGGCTATTCAGGTCTCTCCATCAAAGTTGTGAATTCAACCACTGGTCCAGGAGAACACCTTCGTAATGCCCTGTGGCACACGGGAAACACTCCTGGCCAGGTAAGAGTGGCACTTACTACATGCTGAAGTACTCTTAACATGAGTACTCCAGTGTAATAGCATGCTCTTCTGCATAAGAAGGCTGTTTTTCCAGCAAATTAGACACTTAGAGGGGGCCTGCACATGCCAATCATGTCGGCTTCTTGGCAAAGACCAGTAACTTTGTAATTTTTCCTAATCAAGCATAATATTGTATACAATTAACATGATTGCTTGCTGCAGACAGGCTTTCCAGCAGCAGTGAATCAATTGTTTCTGGAATTGTGTTGCAGCTTCCAATTTACATATTTAAAAAGTAAATTTGAATGCAGTTGGTTTCTATTATTTCTGTCTTTAGGCTCTTACAGAACTTAATGATTTGCTTGCAGCCTTTAATAATAAGGCAGCTTCATGTCAAATTAACCGCTGTGTTATCTCTGGCCTTTGATTGTAAAAACATATTCTTTTACAGGTGAGAACTTTGTGGCATGATCCTCGTCACATAGGCTGGAAAGACTTCACTGCATACAGGTGGCGACTTAGCCATAGACCAAAGACCGGCTATATCAGGTGAGTATCATCCTTTTATCTGAAGTAAATATCACAAGAAAAGTGGATGTCTGTGAAGGTGAACCTCACAAGTCCTTGTCAAAGATGGCTGAGCTGTTGTCTCTTTGTAGGGTTGTAATGTATGAAGGGAAGAAAATCATGGCAGACTCAGGACCAATCTATGATAAAACCTATGCTGGTGGTCGGCTAGGATTATTTGTCTTCTCTCAAGAAATGGTGTTCTTCTCAGACCTCAAATATGAATGCAGAGGTAAGGATGACCTTGCATTTAAGGATTCTATAGAAATGAATTGGTTCAAGAAAGCTCAAGACATCAGAGCCAAGACAGAAAGTTCAACTGTGATCTTGCATGGTCCTTGTTCAAACAAGTTCTGCAGGCAGAAACAGGACACCTTGATAAACTCTTCACA
Source organism: Donacobius atricapilla (assembly GCA_013397315.1). NCBI lineage: Eukaryota > Metazoa > Chordata > Aves > Passeriformes > Mimidae > Donacobius > Donacobius atricapilla. The sequence continues at coordinate 1,554,045 of WBMY01012324.1, forward strand.
GTTAAAAATTTAAATATATAAAATCTAAGGATATGTCTATTCTGTTATTTCAAAGTATCAGAAATCCATGTTGAGTTCCAGAAATGAAATACATCTTGAATCTTCTTTGAAGTGCTGACTAGAATGAATAAGCACATCTGACAAAATCTAAGGTAGAAATGCAATAAATTGACTTTAGCAAGTAAGAGGCTAATTTGCTTAAAAGTAAGCAAAGTAGAAGGTTGTCCATATATTACAGTCTTGAAGTTCAGTGGAGGGAAGTGCATACAAATAGTTCCAGCTGTCGTAGTCTTCTGAAATTGTCACTTCGTTATGTAATGGCTACATAGATTAGATTATGAAGTCTAACTCAAGAAAGTTTGTAATTGAAAGTGCTTTTAATTTTCCCTACAAATGTCTCCAGGCATTAATGACTTGGACATAATCATGCATAATACACAGAAATATTTAAATATATCTTTTCTTTTTTCACAGACTCATAATTGCAAGATTGTTGGATTCAGAGACTATTTAAAAATGCTGGTAATTGCACCTTTTGAAACGTTTAGCCTTACAAATCCTGGGACCATTATATTATTCCTTCCTTTCTTCTTTCTGCATAAATGTGGACTCAAAACACATGACCTGCCTCAAGAGAATGAAAGTGAGAACATACTTGGTATCTGACCTCTGCTGAAGTGGAAGGAAACAAATGTGTCTTGCAAATGAGAATTGTTGTCACTGAATAGACACACTTCTTTCAGTAGGAAAGACATTTTTTTGCTGTTTATCACAGTGCAGTGTCACTGCCTCTCTAACTGGAGGTCCCATGGAGTAGCATTTTGTAAAAGAACATCTTTGGATGTGCTGTGGACTACTTAAACTGAAGACCTTTCATTGTGTGTGGAAGAGGGTGTTTGGGTGGGAGGGGGAACTCTAGGTCTTTCTTTTTTTCTTTATGGGGTAGAGATTTTTTTTAAGGAAGGTTGTGCTAATTTGGTTTACATCCATTTAACTTGGAGAAATTATAATTTTCTATGTCATACCTTTCAGATAAAAACATAGCCTTACTCTATTTGTGGTGAGCTAGATCAGCTGCTGTACTGCGCAGGACAAAACAGATATCCTGAAACTGATTTCTGTCATGGCAGGGGAGGAAAGAGGATAGAAACTGGTACACTGGATCACACCAGCTGTGGAAGAACTGGGATTTATTATTAGATTCTGTTTTTTCCTTATTTAGATGCAGATCTTGCTTACCCTCAAATGTGTTCTTTCAGATATGGTGCCAGAAAGCACCACCATCTCAGCTAGCACTGTGCTCTCCTTCAGGAAACCAGCACATGCTTCACTTCTTAAAGAGGCACAAACTAATGTAACAAAAACATTCCTTTTCTACATGCCATAGATATTTTAAACCCCTCGCTTCTTTAGAGGGGAGGAAAAGGGGCCTGTAGATAAAATTGTAAAATATTTATTTTTGCCTATTCTTGATGTTATGACTGAGGGATTATTGATTAAAACAACAAGAAATGCGTCAAGACTGTCCACCTAATCATTGTTACAAGTCTTCATGACTGTTAGATTGTAAATACAGATTATTTATTATCTCTGTTCTATACTGAAACTAGAGAGGGTTTAGTTGAGAAAAAACTCTTGTCTGGAGCAGATAGTGGTGATGTATTTGTTAGAAAGAGCAGTTTTCCCATAAAGGCTTTGAGGCGCAAGGAAAAGTGAGGGTGTTGGCAATGGGATGTGTGTTTTTCTCAGTCTGAGCTCAATGTTGGCTTTTCCTTTCTTTGTGCAAGGCAGTTTGCAGCCGGGCAGGCACTGTTCTGCAGTGCTAAAAGTCAAGTCCCTTTAGATGGTAGCAGTTTCTGTCCCATCCATAGCACTAGATAGAGCTGAGGGAAAGCCATTCACCCTCTTAGTGTTCTCTAGTGCTGGGAAGTGTCTGTGATGCTTTACCGCTGGTCAGTGGGCCTGAGCCCACTAGCCAGGCTAGCTGCCCTGAGGAGATTGCAGCGAGAGGCACCAGGACAGCCCTCAATAACCATTTAACAGGCTCTTTGGGCCACTGCACACTCAGTTTGTAAGTAGTGATGTGCAGCTACAAAAGAAGGAATTTATCACAGACTAGACAATTTCAGGAGCTACTTGCAAAAGAGGGAGAGGCCTTGACATTAAAAGACTGTTTTCCCCAACAGAAGGGGCAGCATCCTTATACCTATAGTATTTCCTTGTCTTTTAAAAAAACAAAAAGAAATGAACATGGTGAAAGTTTTACGTACAAATATTACCTCATTGTTGTGTGACTGAGAAAAACCTTTGGAGCAAGCAGAGTTCAAATGTCTAACAAACTTTAAAGCTACTGTAGTACTAAAAAGTTAATGCTGTACATAGTCAAAATTTCTTTGCAGAAAATGTATTCCCAGAAAGGAAATGGCATTGGAAAAAAAAGTCAAATACAATTTCTAATGTTGTATTATATTTTTTCCTGTCATCTTGTATACCATTGCTTGTATTTTTATAAATTATTTTTCTCATTGCCATTGTAATAGTTAATCACATAATTGTGTGAATAGGCTATTTAAATAATTTATCATGAAATGCTACCTGTAGAGTTAGTATTTCTATTTTTATAAAAAGTTTGCACACTGAAGATTTTTTGCTTCCCTCCTCCCAATGTTTTTGCTAGCAAAATTTTCTAAGAACATGCTTTTTTTGTAAACATTTTTAACCATTTTTCCATTCTAAAGTTGTGTAAGTTGTACAGTAAAGCTTCTTACATACAAAGAACAATAAACCACCAAGGACATTTATATTTACACCTTTGTGCTCTGGCTTTATTAATGCTTTGTAATACATCTCTGGATCACTGATGTGTCATTTGTGTCAGATTTGGCTTTGATGCAAGATTCTCTGTGCACTCTAGCTTACAGCTGTGCCGAGGGGGTGCTCCTGGGCTGTTACCCTGCATGTACCTGCTGCCCCACCCGAAGGCACGGCTGCGGGCACGCAGCGCGGGCAGCTGGCGCGCTTTACTGGGAAGGCTTCTCTTGAAGACTTCTGAGCCGTGCTGCCCTTGATGCAGCCACAAGGCAAAACAGTCTTTGAGCGACTGCAGTCATGCCCAGCCAGGCCTGCCCCCTTTCACAGGAAAAGAGGCACCATATTTGTAGGGGCTGGTGCATTAGACTCTCAAGGCTGAAACTGCCAGTGTGATCAAAGAGCTGATGCCAGGGCACTCAGTCAACTTCTGGAACATACGAAGACTGCTGCTAAAACTAAGAAGTCAAGACTGGTTCTTTGATCTCTACTTGCAGCAGCAGCTTATCCTGTGCACCCCTTACCAAAGGCAGGTGCTAGATATGCACATGAGAAGTGTAGCTAGGGGGTCCTGCAGGTGTATAAACTTAATCTTTACATCTTCTTTTCCTGAGGATGAAGACTCCTGTTCTATATCACTACACTTTTGAGGGCAGGCCTGCATATTTGATTTTTTCCCACTGAGAACAAGGAGAGCAAACAAAAAACTCCTGGCGTGTTATGAGGGGCCAGGAATTTCTACCCTCATCAGTTATAGCACTGTCTGCTTGACTTCTCTGGAATGAGATGGGGTAGTGGGAGTGCACTCTCAGTGTAACCCATCTGATCTTACCTGAGCCTGCAGTACCGTATGTCCTGCAGGTTTGGTTTCTTAACTCCTCTAGTCCCCAGAAGACACTGAGGAGATTGAGAACTACAAAAAACAAAGACAGTTCCAACCTGGAAGAATCTCTTCATTCACTTGCAGCAAGAAGGAGATACCTTAAAGCCAACCAGTTTTCTGAGCATATATCTATACCTGAACATATCTATATATGGATATATGTAGGTCTAACCAAAAGTTTAAAACAGAGAACTGCTGCTGCTGTGGGGAAGACAGCCTTGGCAGCCCATTCCAATGATCTTGTCTGAGCTACGCCAAATTTTCATGCTAATTTATTGCATGCATTTAGATAGCTTTTCTTATCATTTGAATAAAAAAAGGCAACCCATATGCTTTGTGTTAACCCACAGCTTAAGTCCAACCACTTTTTGCTTGGTTGGTGTAAATACAGTAGGACACAAGAAGGAGCTGTAGTTGAGGTAAGTTAGGCCTTTACTTGTTCAAAGAAACAACTACTAAAGGAAAACTAAACAGTAAGAATCTAGAAGATGGTCCCACTTCACAGGACAGAGAAGCCTGTGGCAAATTTGCTGTTCCCAAACTCCCTGGAGATTCATCAGTGGGACATGTAAGTGTACCAACCAGTGCATTCCCCTTCTAGCATTATTTGGTACTGGCCAACTACTTTTGCATAAGAAATCTTTTAATTTCATGCTATTGTAGAGAAGTTTTTCTTCCACAACATGGTCTTCTCAGAGCCCATGCAAATGCAGCACCTTAAGTTTTAAAGTGGTCATCTGCATCAAACATATGTTCACCAGGTGTAGTAGTTTAACCAGTAGGTATTCATAGGCCATGGACATGAAGACTGAGAAAAGTGTAGAAAGATCTGCACCTTAATGACAATGGTGCATTTTTTACTGATACTGGCATGAATTTTGCAGGGAAGTCCACAGTAATTGGTAGATTTTCAACATAAATTCATTTTGGAAAGGACTGCTGAGATTCCAGAAGTAAGCGCCTTAAAGTATACACAAGGGGAGTTCTAGTTCTTATTTCTCACCTTTTCCAATGAGAAAAAACAGGTGCACAGAGTTGTGTGAATATTTAAGCAAAGACAGAACAAGAAGAAGAGAACTCATTAAAAAAAGTGCTTGGCAAGCAGAAGTCTTAATGATAAAATCTTCCACAGGAAATACATAAAATTAACAAGTATCATAGAGAAACTTGGATTTTCAAATTTAAACAAATCCCAGGAAGCCCAGACATCGTTTGTCTTTTATTTTTCACCTGCTTTCAAAGTGAAGAACTGCTAGCCTAGGCAAAACATGCAAGGCTAAACTGAGGGCTGCTTAGACTCTGTGTCCATGTCCCTTGATGGCTCTGCTCACAAAATGTGTATGGAGAGACCATTTTAGTGTTATTATAAAATTAGGGTAGAATGCCTCCAGCAATGCCCTTCCCACCAAAACTATGCATACCAAATACACAAAGCAAACAATAAGAAAACAATGGCACAGATCAGTATTTCCACAAGAAAACAGATTTTAAAGGGAAAAAACGTTCTGAATACAGAGTACCTGCCTACAAAGAAAATTGTTCACGCACTTTAACACTCTGCAAGATGTTGCACAGGCCGGAATATTCCAGTTTACTGGGGGTTTTTTAAGCATAAGAGGTATTGCAGATTCAATTGTAAGTAGTGAACTATTTCACATAGACATAAATGACAGGGAGCCTTTTATTCCAACTACTGCATCTGGATCCTAGCCAATCCCTCAATGAAACGTATAATTGGATAAATGTAGGTTATGGCATTAGTAGTATTCAAGTGCCTCTATTCTGTTTGAAAAGGAAACAGTTTTTCTGACCTTTAAATCTCACTACAAATAAAGGAGCAATTATTTCTCAATAAGTGCATCTGTTGAAAATTAAATTAAAGAAAAAATCAGTTACTACTTTTTCTAGCTTTCATAAACCCTCCTAACTTGTCAGTTCCCTGAGGATCTGCCAAACCACCTTGTCTTATGTCTATCCTTCACACTGTGAGACTCTCAGAGGTGAGGCTCTCTCTTCACAAATGGGGGAGGAAACATGCTTGGAAGCGTGTAAACTCTGGCAAATTTTTCATGTAAAAAGCAAGAGAGAGGGGATCCTTTTCAAAGCTGTGCATAGAAAGCCTTTTAAAGAAGCACCACAAAAAGGTGCATTCTTGTATTATTTGCTGAATTTTTGTCCAGCAAGTAGGGGGTTGGAATAAAATAGAAAAATTCTTGTAGTAACTGAAATTACAGAAATTGAGCTGCAAACAACTGCCTCTCATTTATCCATCCCTGACGTGGAGGTAAAAAGGCACCCTTTCCAGCACATGTATTTACTGGCATACTTTTTCACATTTCTAGACTAGTCCTTGTTACTCTGATGACATGTTTAAGCAGCACTTCCCTCTCTGATCTATGCAGCAGATAATTTTTGCACAGCCTGTTTTCACTCTGTGCTCAGCATGCCCACTGGCTCTGCAGGAGTTCTGCTCTGGAAGTGAGAGGGAAAGCATGCACTGCAGATCCACTAAGCAGACAGCAGCCCTCGCCTCTCTTGGAAAAAAGCATTAGGCTGAGGATTTTTGTGGGGCATTTTCCTCTTTTTTTTGTGATGAAACTGAAAGTTTTTTCACCCCTTGGTAGAACTACTAATTCAAATTAATTTAAACTTGAATTCTGGACATACAAGAATAATTCCAATAATTTTATTGTAGTCTAGATTCAAGAAAATTTTTAACTTTTTTTTTATATTTAGATTGTCACTTTTCTATGAAATGAAAATCCCTCAACCACTCTTAGCCTGCACAATAACTGTAAAGCTGGACTGAACTTCTGACACCATTACAGTATACTGAAATTACTCCTTTAAATTATCCCACTCAAATGTATAGTATATTTTCTATATTATATATTCAACTAATACATACCATTTATATATGCATATATACACATACATAATGTTCATGAAAATTATTGAACCACCTTAATTTCCACTTTCAGAGGAAAAAAAATATGCAGTTTGTCATTTAAAAGGGCAAACCATGGCAGCATTGAAACATACCTACTGGAGAAAATCAGCATCAACAGCTGAGCACTGGCCACCACGAACACCAGCACTGTATTTGTACCACAGAGGGCTCTCAGTGACAAACACAGAATAATTTGGTCACGTATTGCTCAGCAATTAGATGCAAGCATATCAGAACCTTTTCTTCATGGTTATGTTGCTTTCACAAATATTATATGTTTGGAACAAAGCATGTGCTGTAAAATCATTGTGTGGAAAAAGATAAGGAGAACAAACAGCATAAATTTTACATACACACATGAAACTTCTTGTTCCTCAAACATCTCAAAGCCCCAAAATCAGAAGGAAAAGTTTAAAAATCAGTCTCCTGTGCTCTGCTGTTTTAGATTAAAGAAGCTAGAGAAGACAGTAAAGAAGTTAGTTATCAGAATTTTTTGCAAAATACAACTTATGTTGAATGAAGGTATGTATTTCAAAAACCCTGTTTCCAAATCCCAAGTTAGGCTGCAAAAGAAAATCAATTTAAATATCTTAATCATCAGTGCTGCATCACTCCCTGAGGAGAAGCTGCCACATTCCAGTGCAGCTGGAATTCAAGTGGTGGCCCCAATGGAGGGGTTATTGTAGGTCACAACACAGAGTCACTGGAAAAACAAAGAAAAACCCATGAATCCTTCTGGGCTCAACTTTCTTTTTATCCTGGTATTGGTGATGTTTTAGCAAATGACCTTGTCACTACATTTTATATAATATCTCTGTTATTGACCTCCTCTCACCAGTACCACATTTTTCCAAATAATTTTATTTCCAACAGCTTTACTTAAAACTGAGAATAAAAAAAAAGAAAGGAGGGCTTGAATTGATATTTCACCTGTAACATCAAGCAATAAATAAAATATTCCCAAACAACCTGTTGTTTAATATAATGCAGTAGAAACCAAGCACAGATAAATATTAGGTCACTAAGTTTTTACAGTCTCTGAGCTTTGGGGACCAACCCAACACACCTCCTGAAGAGCAAGCCATGAATGCTAGGTCCCTATGGTTTGCAGTGACTACAACTGGTGCAGGGTGCTCAGCGCTTCCCAAGACTAGAAGTTAAGTTACAGTCCTCCTGTTGGAATATACACTTCAAGTCAATAGCCATCCAAACTTATCTGTTTATCCCTGAAATGCCAGATACAAATAAAAAGTTATATGGCTTCAGGAACGTTATAAGTCTTTGTTAGCAACAGCAACCCTTCCTGGATAGTGCTAGCAAAAGCTTTTTTATAGCAATGAGAGATTCAAGATAAGAAAATAAAACAAGAAAATTGAGAATTATTAAGTATTTTTCTTAATGCTTACTAGATATTATACATATAACCTTTAAACATAATTTAGATTTCTTCAGAAACTGCCCAGGCACTTGAAACACTGTTTTTTTGAGAAGGTCTCTATAAAACACAAGTTCCATGTGAAAATAACTGGACTGTGGGAAGATTAGAGCCAGCAGACAGTCCTGAATGAGTATCATACAGGCACAGAAAATACTCTTAAAAACACTTGTCAGTATTGCTTTAGTTATATTTATGCTAACAAAATTATGACACAGGCTTAATATTCTTACAGTAAGAAATACATGTAGGTGAGATTTGAAAAGTTCCATGGAATGTGCTTACAGCAATCCTATGCAGAACGCCCACTATCCAAAAGTTTGGTTTTGCTATTGAAAAACAAGTAAAAATATCAGAAAGTAAAAAAAGAAATAGCAATTGCTTGTTGCAAATATAATGTCCCATTCGGATTTTTAATTAAAAGCAAGCTGATTAGATTCTGATCTCTGTTATATCCACAACAATTACAACTTCCCCAGAAGTGTGCATCCACTCCTACTGGCAACTCTGTAAATTAGATTAAAATCTGGGCCAATATGTGCATTAATTTAAACATTCATATTAGATCAAGTAAACCCTAGGCAATAACAGCCCCATGTATAGTTAATACTCTTATCCATACATCTTTTCTTGGTGAATATTAAACAACTGTACGTATAGGATCTGAGAAATAATTTGTCCTTCTAGGTCAAGCCACATGAGAGCTTGTCAGTGGGATAAATCTGTCAAATCTTTGCTAGAGCGCCTCTCCCCACATAAAAAAACCTTTTAAATAAGAACCATTTTTTTTAATAATGTTTTCTTATTCTGACATTGGAGCACATGAAATGGAAAACTGACCATCAGCTGAGTAAATACAGCAAAAATCAGGAAAAAATACTAGCTAAAGACTAGACAATCAAAAACCTGTAATGAATTGTTACTATTCTCTCAAACCCAAACCAGCTGCCTTACCCTCCCCCATCACTATAAGGTTTCACAATCTAGTAGCTGCTAGGACAAACTTCTGAATACCTCCTCTTTTACCCCCACCAAGCTTCACCAGGGACTGCCATCCTTCCTCATTTAATTACATTTAATTACATTTCTTAACTAGAAGATATGAATGTTTGCTGTGTGGTTACCGTTCTCCCAGGCGGACCTGAGCAGATTAGTGCTGATGTTCTGATCCAGCAGAGAGCTTGTGCAAGTTGAGCCTTCAACCAAACCAGGGGTCCAGGCAACAGACAGCCCCGGGGCAAAAAACTGAGTCATGGGATGCTTCACTGAGTCAGGACTCAGTCAGGCAGGCTGCAAGCTCCAGCAAACAGCAGTGAGATAACAGAAGCCATGATTTAGCTAACTTTAAGAAAAAGCTAGACTCTATGTGTGTGCGCAAAGAAAAATGAAATTATTATATATATTTCACATCCTCTCTAATAAAGCTCCATCAGTAAATACTAAGCTTTTGAAATTGGGTTGGTTTTTTCATTTGTTTTTTTCACAAAGACACACATGTCTAATCAGACGCAGCTACACAATGTCTGTGTACATTTCTTTATTAGGCAGAACACTCCAAGGAAATTTAATGAAATGCAAGTTTATTTTGAAATCAAATTGCAACAATATATGATAATGACAACAATAATTATCTCTATAGAAAAAATCAACTCATGGAGCATTTTCATTTATGATAATTTATTCCCATCAGGTTGCTTGATATGATACTGTACCAGTGTAATAACACTGATAGAGGTTTAGCTACACTTTCAGACAACAGTTGTGCAGAGAAGCATACAGTCACTCTCCCCTCAAATTTCTATGTTCATATGATCTGAAAAAAAAGAAAAGAAAAAGGTGCTGAGCTGCTGTAAGCACAACATTATTTGCAAGAGGAAAACATAAAAACAGTTTGTGATACAACTTCTACTTAAAACTTAATGCAGTCCCTCAAAATAGAGCTGGAAATAATTATTTACTGGCTCATACAACTTTGAGAAATAACAGCCTTTTCATATCTGCATGTGGGCAAGTCTGGATTCTGTTAACCTCAGTAAACATCATCTGTGTTTACATACATATGAGCTGGGTATAGATTTGTGCTTCTTTCAAGGAACAGGTATTATTTATCTTTGAAGGCACACGAGAGTTTCCTTCATATATCTACAAATATATGCATTTATGCTAATAATTATGCTTTCCTTAAAATATATATAATTTAATGTATTACAACAAATCTATATCACAGACTACAGCACCATAAGGAATGCAAAACTGGAATTGTGCTAAACCAGTTTCACACTATTTTATTTGCACTACAGTGAATTTAAACCATATGTAGAGTGGGCAAGAAAATCAAACTACTAACAGAAGATTATGCATACATACTTAAATGTCTTTTAGAATTAAGACAATAACAAAACTCAACTATGTAAATATTTCTTACAAATTAAAATAACACCTGACACTTCTCATACCTTCATCTGCAGATGTATTTGCCTTAAACGGGATTGCACTGGGATCTCCATTTCTCAATACAATTAGCACATTTAATCATGTCTGAACTAACAAGCAAATTCTCTACAGAATCTGTTAAGCAAGTTTACAAATTTGATTAATAACACACCCTTTGGCCGATGTCCAGGACTAATTGCTTCGGACAGAACTGAGTCACCTTTGTAGGAAAGAAATTAATTACCTTCTTAGTAAAAAATGAAAAAAAATCAGGGACTGAAAATTCAGAATACTTCTCCTCTCAAAAAAAGAACTGGTAAGCAGTAACATCATAAAACTGAGACGCTTACTAACCATCCAGATTTGAGTTCTGCATGACTAAACATTACTCATCATCTGTTTCAGTCACTATTGAAAACAGATAATCAAAATACCCCATTACATTACTCTGACACACATGACTTTGACTCAAAGATATTTAAATTATTATGTGATAAATGTTAACACATCCACCTTCTAGACTTCTACAGTGAGATGTCCCATATGGAAATTCACTTAATAGTGAAAACCTACTTCCTCTCTTGTGCAATAAAATTACCTCACAATGACTGTATCTGCAGTTACCTGCTCACTTCACTACCCAGTGGTGACAGTGCACAATGCTTTCCTCGATTTAACACATCTCCTCTTAAAACACACTCATAATGGAAGGTGACAGCTGGGGCTGGGTCACGCTTGGCTCTGACCATGCTACATCTGTTCAGACTAAAGCAGAATTTTAACTCAAGTGAAGGCAGCAAGGTACTGAGTTTTTCTCACTGTTGGTTGCCAAAGAAGCCTGGTGGTGTAGCATATCAGGTGTAGCAGATCAGGCTGCCTCTGGCAGAGGTGATCTCTGTGATGTTCCCCATGACCACCACTGCCACCCTGCTCTCCTCCAGGCAGATCACTCTCTTCCCTCATTCTGCTCCTCTAATGCCTGCATCTACATGAAGAGCAAAGACAGCTTGTGAAGGTAGCTGATAAGTAATCTACCAGGAAAAAAAAAGCACCAAAACCACCCAACCTTTTCTACAGGTACTATTTCTATTTTCTTCATGTAGAAGTTATCACTTAAATCTCATAAGGGGAAAATAGTGCAGGTAAGTATGGCTATCAACTTTGGCAGTGTAAAAACAGCAATAAGAAGACTTCCTGCATTCTGACAGGCAGAATTACTTTGAAAATATATTAACATTCCTCTCACTGTAGACAATCAAAGAAAGTGTTGCAATTGTAATTATGAAATTATAACATAGCAGAGGGGTATTAGAATGTTCTTTTAAATTACTGATGTATGCGAAAGAAACAGTTTCTCTAATTCCAGAACAGATTACCAATATAACAAAGATCAATCAACGAACATAGCAAAATGTATTGATTTCTAGTAAGATTGGATTATAGCATTATAATCACAAACTTTATACTGTCAAAACTTTCATGAAAAAAATGAAAGGTTTACCTGCCTAAAATCTGGCTTATTTGAACAGTTCTCCTTCCAGGAAGAGAACTAGTCTTAGGTTAAAAATCTAAATAAAGATTTAGATTACAATATCAGTATGTAATTGCATATAAGTAAAGAACATAAAAACAAGAGACATTTCCACAATCTTTTTATAATACCAGACAGAGAGAAAAATATTTTTTTTGCTGGTTAAAGTCTATTCTTTCTTTTATCAAACTAAAAGTAATTTATAGAAATTGTTCAGTATTATTCATTTTAGTATCTTACATGTGTAAATTTGAACTCCCTGAAAGCACTTTATTATCTTTAATATAGCCAGGTCATGTTTGTTTCTATATGACCAAGTTTACCTTATTAAAAACTTTCATGAAACACTTGGATTGCCATGTGAATTTTTGTACCAGGTACTGCAAGAGTATTTGCTCTCCATGAACAGTGAACATGACTTTCTACTACCAAAAAGGTAATCCATATGTGTTTTCAACACTGTTTTCCAGCTGACAGAATTAATCAATCAAAGTATCTCATGATACTTTATGTGTTTGAAATAATTTACTTCTAATCAACGTCAGTGATATATTTCATACAATTCCTAGTCAATTATTTCAGGGTACGAATTTTAATGAACATTCCGTTATTTTGTGTGTATTACTTTTGGCACAGTTTTATGTTTTCTAAAAGAACATTCTTGTCCCACCATAATAACCAGTGTGTATTGGTGCGTACCTTTGGTGAGAACCTGCTTAGGTTTTTTTCATTATAATCAAAAGCCTATTCTAAAGGGTTGTTAAGAGTCTCACCTCCTTTGGTTTGCAGTGGTATGCTGAGAATGTCAGCCTCTGTGGAAGGCTCATTGTTCATGCTGATGCAATATAATGGTTCACCCAAGAAAGAAGGTTTCTTCAATCTTTTTGTGTTGAGTGCTCTTGACATAAAGTAACCTGCAGTAATACTCTTATCTTCCATCTTCTGTAAACCTTCTAGGTCATCAGGTTCCTCTGTTTGGGCCAGTGAATCCTTTGAGAAGTGACTACCAGCCAATGCTTTGCTGATATAGTAGCCAGGGATTTTGCTCTCTGCATTAACACATAAGCTTTTGTCTCCGCAACCAGCCTTTTCCTGAGCCATTAACATCCCTACAATATGGTCTTCAACTAACATTTTGGAAAGACTAGATGTGGAGTGAAGAGTGGAGTCTTGACTTGTGTAACAAGGGGGACTTAATCCAAAAGAAAGAGATTCCTGAGACTGTGGCATGGTAACGTTACTTATTGTTCTCTGAGGCTGCATACATTCTTCCAGAAGGGTCTTAAGCTGCTCTTCAGAGAGGCTCATTTGTTCATCAGTCTGAAAAAAAAAGGCAAGAATTTCTTCTGTCAAAATATAATTAATGAAAAGCAGTGCCATAAAACAGCTTGAGAGATACACTGGCAGAATCCTTAAACAAACATCAATATTTTTCAATTCAAACTGAATTTAAATATACATTTCCATAATCACAAAATTTATGCAGCATCCTCACCCAGTTCTAGATAGATTCTGTGATGAAAGTTAAGAAAGAAGTCTGATGTCCACAAGGCACTGAGAGGCCTATGATTTTGCATAATCTTCCATGAGATCTGACTGGATTTTAATTACCACAGCATGTACTTTTTCGTATTTCTTGGTTTTTTGTGAATACACATACACACACACTCTTTAAGATTTTAGTTATTGAAAGCAATACAGCACACAGCTAAAAGACGGTTGAGGCCATGCAGCTGGGGTCAGAAATGCTTTTGGACAGCACCAGCCCACAAAGACTGTCACATACTGGCTGAAATACTCCCAGCCTCTCACAGTAGAAATGCCACATTCTCTCTCGCTCAACCACGTGACATAAAGCACATCAGCTACCTACCATGGCAACCATGGCCCATGGTGTGCGACAGAAGAAAGCTCCATAGCTTCTGTAGGACAGTCTTGGTGCTTCCTTCAAGCTGCCACTGCTTGCATAGCTTACAGATGTATCTTTTCAGTTAATTTCTTATTCAGAGACTGGCACACTCCCATCATTTTTATCACACAGGTCTCCTTTATTGGACATTTCTTAAAATTTGATATTACAGATAATGACTGACATTAGCAGGTTATGGTGAAGAATAGCAAAGGATATTTTGCTTTAAAAGGTTAGCAATAGGGAGTTACTTCCAGCTTTTACAATCCTTAATACTCCTGAAAACAGAGTAGCACAATATTCCCTGACAATTTCAAGATTATAATGATAAGGACAAAACTATTTTTAGATATGTGTAATACATTTGCCCATTAAATAGAAGTTATAGAAGATATCATAATATATATTTAAAATGTTGGAAATGTATGCAACATTTAATAGAGAAAAATGCTTTCTACAATCAAAATCTCAGTTTTACCCAATCTCCAAGACACAAAAGATCAGCTGACACACCAATGAACCCTTAGGCAACAGTGATTTATGTAAAACAAAAATTCTATTCATTGTGTAATGACTTCTACAGGGAACTTACATTGTGCTAGAGGATGGAGGTACTGTCGTTTCAAAGGAGGGATCAATATCAGATGTTTAGCTGATATTTTTTTCCCTGAAGGTTTCTGATCCAACTACAGGAGTCATTATCCTGTTTGATATATATATGACATGAACTGGCTACAGCCAAGGTATCACAGGGTGTATGGAAACTGATTATTCATGTTCATCAATGGGTACAGTTTTCAGTCAGGAAAGAAAGAATATTTCTTTGAAAAACTTGTGGCTATTAAAAATTACAAGATGACACTAAAAAGTGAACAAGAATGACACTAAAAAGTGAACAAGAATGACATTTTAAGTTACCTTTGATCACTATTCTGTACTTACAAATTCAAACATTAATAATAGCTAATAATCACTGCTACAGACTGAATACTGTACAGTTCAGGCACTAACTGATGTGCATAACTCAGCTCTATAGAGTTGTTTAACCCAGTAGAATCTTCCTGCAGATATCAATCTCCTTCCCAAAGATACTCCAAGTTTCTTTCTTACACATAAAACAGAAGGCAACTGCATTTAAGGAATCAAGATATTAAGGGCTTTTAAATGTTAAAAAAAAAAAAAAAGAAGGAAAGAAAAAGAGTATCAACAGACAGTCATTACGGGTGGAGATCTTTATTTAGATGAACACATAATCAGGTAATTATATTGAGATTCAAGTAATCTTGGTATCAATCTATGTATTTTGGATAATATTTACTGAAATCAAGCCACAAGCTTAAGCACTTACATAGAAAACATGCAAAATATTGCGACATCTCCAAACTTTAATACTTAATCTTCTAAATTTTAATACTAATGCAGAAAGTACTCACTGATGAAAAATAACTCAGATAGGGGAAAATAAATAGTAGCGAAACACTATAATGAATCAAAAATGAAACATGAAATTTTTCAAATTTTCACTTTTAATCTAATCTACTAGCCCATGCTGAAGTCCTTCATTTCTTGAAAAAGTATTTTAATTTGCAGGATAATGCTTGTTTCCAAGCAGTGTCTATGAGCGTGGACTCATTTTAAGAAAAATGATGTATTCAACTAGGAAGAGCATAACATAAGAGATACTACTGGAAGCACAGCTGCATCAAGAGATTATTCACAGAGCAGATTATACTGTGTAAACATAACTATATTTGTAACACAGAAGATCCTCACATCTGGAAACCCACATGGATTCCCACATGGTTCTGAGTGTGTGGTTCTATACTAACACATTTCAAAGCTTTTGGCCAAGATCATTTGGAGCTAATTTTATGTTAATGACAGGGCAATTCACTCACCGCAGAAAGGAATTATGTATATGAAGCAAATAAATGATCGGCACAAAATTAACATTGTGAGAAAGATCATCTTGTCCTGCCTTTCTTTGGTCCTTTTCTTTCCCCTATCACCTCCCCATTTATCTGCAGTCCATTTTCTCTCATCCAAAATTTTTCTTCTTTTCTTTTCTTTCAGAAAAATCATATGGCTGGTATTCACAGATTACCTTGATTATTACCATAGGGGTAAGTGGCAAGATTTAGAGCCTAAGGCATATGGGGAGGGAAATGAATATAACAACCATAGAGTTAAAAGTTTGGAACTAGTGGGCTTGTTTTTCTCCAGAGTGGCAGGCCTGCAGCCAAAGCAGACAGTGTAAAACATTTCATTGTTCCTTTTTTTCTCTCTCTCTCTTTCTCTTTCTCTTTCTCTCCCTTTGGATTTTTTGTAAGACATGCATGTAGAGATAAGGAAAGTATCTAATAAACCTGTCCAAAAATTACATTTTTAACTACTAAAGCCACACTGTTAATTTCTTTTGCCAAACTCAAGAGATGACTATAAGCTTAAGGAAAAATACACAGTGGAGGAGAAGATAAATAGCCATCAGTCATCCACTCAGCAGACAGGAATTTACATTGAAATGAAAGCAGAAAGGCTCTGTTAAAATCAGGAAACAGAGTTTAGGGAAATGCTGTAAAGACATCTCAGAGCAAAAAAGGCTGCGCATTTGCAGCCCAATGAGTATTTGAACTCATGGAATTGCATAATACAACAACTGTATTAGGAGTCTGCAGTGTATATATTAACACATATCAGAAGTAATCCAGTCACAACCAACTGTAATAGTTCAGAGTCATGACTTGGAATCAGTAACATAGTCTTAGGGAGACACTGGATTCTACATCTCCCAAGCTTTCACTCCCCTCATTGTAAATAATTTACAACTTCTATACTGAATAAATACTTCAAGACATTTCTTTAAAAATACAAGGACATAAAATGAGTGTCATTCAAAATGCAGAAACAGCCCACTAGACAAGGGAAAATGAGGTATCAGGTCTGGTTCCCATTAAAAACTAGAAAACCTTTTAATTGTTCTGGCTAATTTTTAATAGGACACTGAGTCCTATTCATTTCCTAGGCTTTTTTGCTGTTAATGATCCAAATAACTAATTCCTAGCCAGGAGTTTAGGAGCCTGCTAATGACCTTTACTGTTTATGTGTGGTTAGCTTTTCACACACTTGTGGCCCTCCTCTCACTGAAGATTTCTTGTTCCTTGCTGAATTCCTCTGTGACAGAAGTCTATAGAGCAAACCTTACTGCATGTGGTAGGAATGCAAACTTGTAGTTCGCTGTGGACAGCCCTGCTGTGACTACAAGTTTTCAAGTTCAAATCTTTATGCTTTCTTTCTACATCTATACAGTAACAAAAACGGACTAACACTGAAAGCCCTTATCAGATTTTACCATGGGGAGAAAGCTAACATTTCAGGATTATTTCTAATTATGGTAAATAATCAAAAAATGACACACAGTAAATGTGTAAACATTACAAAGTCAGGATATATAAGGACTCCTGTAGCTGGCACATAAACATGGGAATTTTGTTCCTTAGTCTGAAAGTGCTACAATCAATAGTTCTCGTGATACTGTATGTGTTTGAAATAATTTACTTTGATGCTTGATTTGCAGACCTTTTTATTGGTGTGTGAGACTGCAACAGTCAAGTCCAAGGTAACTGCTTTCTTCCTGATAAAACTACTCCATTTTATGAGAATACTGATCTATAGAGACAAAGTTCAGATTTTTGACAGATCAGCCCAAGTAAGTTTAGTAAGTTTTAGTTATTCAATAATTTATTGACAGTTTCTCAAACAGCTCTTTTCTGCTTTGAAAAGGCAATCCTTGCCTTCTATCTCCACATCACTCGACTCAATATACACCAGCAACTCCAAGGTCTCACCTCTCTGCATCACACCCAAGCATCCTGTACTTATCTACAAACAGTACTGGTCAGTGCAACTGTGAAATGTCATTAATATGCTGCATACAAGCCACACACATCATGTCATTGTGGAACAGCTTACAGTTTCCAGAAATGTTGAAAGCCCAAAGTTCTTTTGCACCACAGAAGTAATTTTGGTGTCCATAACTTGTAAACTGGTTTAAATTCATGTAATATGTCCATTGTGGATTAACCCCAGCAGGTAGTTAAGCACCACACAGACGCTTGCTTACTCCCCATCCTCTCACCCTGATGGGGAAGGGTAAAAGGAAAGCAAGAGCAAAAAGAATAAAGGACAGGACGAGTAAAAGCAATAAAACTTGTGGATTGAGATAAAAATTGTTTAATAAGCAAAGAGAGAGAAAGATAACAAAACAAGCAATGCAAAGGCAATCACTCAGCATCTCGCGTGGGCAAACCAACACCCAGCCAGTTCTGAGCAAAAAATGGTTAACTTTGTAGAACCCTCTCCTTTCCCTTTTTATTACTGTGCATAAGGTTATATGCATTGGCATGGAATATCTCTTTATCTCTTTGGTTAGTTTGGGTCATCTGTCTCGATCCCAGCCTGCTGCACAACCCCGATCTACTCACCAGAAAGGCAAAACCAGAGAAGGCCCTGATGCTGTGCAAATGCTGTTCAGCAATAGCTAAACCAATGGTGAGTTATTCGCACTTTTTGATCAGAAATCCTAAACACAGCACCCTATAGGCTGCTATGAAAACATTAACATCCCAGGCAAGCCCAGTACAGAGACCCACACATCGGCTTTCACAAAGAAATTAAGTGTTCAGAATGTCATTCTACTGCTTCTAGTGGTTGCTTGTTTGTTTTACAAACGCTATGTTAAGAGAAAAAACTTAATGAATGCAAAAGAAAAAAATCTTTCCTCTGTATGGCTGCTTCAGAAGGGTTAGTTCAGAAAGTAATGACAGAAAATATTAAAGGGAGTGGAGCAGAAACATACTCACAACTCAGTGAGCATGTTTTTGGACAGGTCAGAACTGCGTATGGATTTGACGGTGTTAAAAATTGAGACTGAAAGCAGAACAATGGATTTAGAAATTAAGAGCTCCTTACAAGCATGACTTACCATCTGGTGGTTCTGTGCTTATGTCTAGTGGGCTTGGGGACTTCTGCAGTGTTTCAGCAATGACAGATATCTTCAAGAGTGAACAGGATTCCTAAACCATAGGAGAAAAATCTCCCGCTTCTGTTTTTCCCTCCTTCTGCTGTCTTTCCTTCTGTTAGTTAAATTTTCCCTTCTCTTTATTTTTTCCACTGTTTCTGTTTGTGTAAGGGCAAAACGAAAAGGTCTATTGGTCAATTTTTGGTAGCTGCTGCTGCTAAGAGCCAAAATGCAGAAAGGACAGAAGTATCTTGGCAAAAAAACAGAAGCACCAGACAAAAAAAAAGGAGGAGATTTTTGGGCATCTGGTAACATCACTGTCGGAAAAGAAAATTCAACTTGTAACATTATGAGCCATCAAAACCTCCATATCAAACTGATTATCAGCCTCGTGGAATAATATAAAATCTCTACTAAAAACAATTTAAGAATTTTAGAAGAGAAAATGAACTTCATTAAGAAATTGAAAATTAAAAAAACTAGATTTTTTTTCCCTTCTTTCTCTTACAAAGAGAAATCTCCACAGAAATCAAAGGATGTGAGTTTATACAATTTTGATCTTACTTAGAGTAGCAAAGTAGATGAAAACTGTGGAGACAAGATATGATAAACCTTGTTTTTTAAAGGTAGCCTATACATTATATAGGTAAAAACAATTAAATCAAGAACTTGTCATAAACATGCCTATTTTAGTCATTACAAAGAGGTGTAACACTTGTTTTAATTTTACCTTCCTCGAAAACATCCAGTCAATTTCTTGTGGCTTGAATGTGCCAATAAAGGAAAAGTGTTTCATCAGCTATGCCACACTTTGTAAACTTTAGAAAGAGAAAGCACCTGGTTGCTAGAGGTAACATAACACTGGAGAAAAAAAAAAAGGGAAGTTAAATAATCTTTTGCAATGATTTACTTTTCATTTGACACTGTAGGCACTAAGCTGCATTACTCACAGATACGGAGTTTACGCGGTACTATACAAGGATATAATTAAGAGGTTTGTAAGTGGGATGGCTGTAAGAGGGAATTATTTCTTGGAACCCTACAGAAATAATTCCACCATTTTTAAAGATATAAAAAGCTGTATTTCTGAATTGCTACAGGTTGTACTTTTTACCCTAACTTACCATTTTAACTTCATTTCATAGTAGCTTTTGATCTACAGGTTGCATAACATTTTTTATGCGCTTGCATATTACCAAGTTCCCACCCACGGGCACTAAAATCTAAATTCGTATGTCCTCACCAAGTTTTAAGAAGGTAACTTTGGGAAACAGAACCGGAAAATGTCATGTAGGTTTAAAGTTTCTAACATTTCTATCAGGCATCTTTTGTAATAAAAAATAAGTATTTTTCAAGTAACTGAAAATTACTCTGCATCATCATTTTCCTCAGTTGACTATATATGACTTTGAAGCTCCATTTTCATTATGTGAATCAATAGCACATTTTTAACCTTTAGACCCTAAGCAGTATTGGATTCAACCTAAACAGTTAAAATATCAAATATAACTCATTAAGATATGTATTTCCATTAGCATGATGGCTTTTTCTGTCATTTTGGAGTTAATACAGCATAGGACTTATGCATCATGTTATATTGTACCATTTCCCCTAAGGTCCAAAAAGGTTGTATAGCATATTTGACTTTTGTATATACTGTATAATAAAAATTCTCTTTCGTGAAGTTTCAACATTGTCCTGTTACTCGGTTTTACTGCAGCTTCCATCATTAGCAGCAGGGCACAAATTTCAAGTAAGCAGGAATTAACAAAGGAAGCGATTTTATTCAGCATCGTTAATTGAACAAAAGATAAGAACTAAAATTCTAAATAAATATCTATTAAATTGCATAATTAAATGTGCATAGAGTATATTTTCCTGGCTAGGGCAAAGAAGTACTGACTTGATGTAAAGAGCCCAATTAACTGGATATCCTACTAATCACTAAACAATAAGAACTGAGTGTTCCTTAGAGAACATTATTTCAAAGTTTATGAATTTTAAAAGCTGCGTAAATCATGATGTAAATACCCCTCCATTTAAACATTAAACTACAAGAAAAGTCTCTGATTTAAACCACTTTGAATTTGAAAATTCATCTACTCCAAGGTTGTCAACAGATGTTTTGCAAGAATTCAGCTCTTCTAACTCCAGATTAGTTCAAAATTTAGCTCTTCCAATCTACTGTGTTTGTAGATAGAAAAAAATCTAAGTACTTTTCTTAATATGAGCCATGGTAATTTTCATTTCTAAAATCTTTCTCAACAAATGGATAGCTCCCTGTTTTTAGACTACTTGATTTCATACAGTATCAAGTGTTCTTATATTAGAAGTAAGCTGGTTTTAACTAAACACACTGATGGTGTGTGAAAACACAGGGCACAAATACCTGAACTGGCATTTACAATCCATTACTCAGAATCAGACTCTCATCTTCTAGTCTTTACTGAATAAGCAGAACTTCTGCAATGGAGACCGTTTAGTGTTCAAAACCAGTTTCCTAAACATCCCATTTTGTGTTTTTAACTGTTTGTTATTAAGCATTTAACAGATTTCATTCCATAGAAATCTCTTCCTTGAATATTAAGTTGTGGCTTTAATTTTCAGCAAAGCCAGTAGAGTAGACAAAAATGCCTTGATGTGGTTGCAGCTGTTTTCTGTTACAAAGCCTTTTTTTTTTTGTCATATTGGCTTAATATTTTTTACAAAAAATAATGTGGCATAATGGCATCACCCTCACATACAGCATCTTTAAAACTGCAGTGAACTATCCAGAGATTTTAAGAATGCTTACAGATCTATAAACTACAGGAGGAACAGAAAACGTTCAAGAACAGAAGTGTTCAAGGCCAGGTTAGATGTGGCTCTGAGCAACCGGGTCTAGTGGAAGGTGTCCCTAGCCGTGGCAGGTTCAAATCCCTTCCAACCCAAGCCACTGTATCTTTCTACAATTCCATGAAAACAGAGAAGCCACAAACACATCATGTAGGTGGCCTATGCAATTAAGAGTACTTTAATCTTACTAAATATGGAAAAGACTGGGCCAAGGAGCAGCAGGCTCTAAAGACTCATCTAAAGCAACTACAGACAGAAGCTTCAGACTCAATTTTCTGATACTCTTTAGAGATATCTTTTGAAATTACTCTAACTGGTTGGCCTTGTGTATCAATAGCAACAGGCACCTCTAAATATGACTTTTTCTAAATAACATATTAATGTATATGATAAGCCTGACCCGAAGTATGTATTTTGAAGGCGTAAATATTCTCTTCTGATGGCAGAAGTATTGTATAAAGGAAGGTCTGCTATATGTCTAATAAAAACATATAGAAACCCACAGGGTTCTCCAGTGAAGTAATACAGGTGGGGTACAATCTCAGTTATCTGAGTTAAGGTAGATCAAAGTCTCTTTCATGAATGTGGTTTTCTTACAGAGTTTTTGACATCCTCTCTTTGTTTCACATTCACACCACCTAAATCAAGAGCCTTAGCCAAGTGCTAACGTCAGCTGTAGTTCCCAAGGTCCTCACAGGCAACAGAGAGTCATCAGCACTGGAAATTGTAATTCAACCCAGCTAAAATTTAAAGACAGAACATTTAGAATTTTGCTTACTAATTACTGGTTTAAAATTGAAGCCTTTCTGACAACACATTTAAAAGGCTACTCAACCAAAAGAGAATAAATGGGAAGAAGCAGAAATCAGTATTAGAAAAGAAATTCAGCAAGCCACAGAAAAAGCAGTAAATTATACTACTTTTCAGAAATTTGCTGTGAAGAAATATGTTGAAATATAGAATTGCAATTCTATTATCTAGCTTTAAATAACAAGACCCATAATGTATCATACTGGTTCAGCATTTCACTGTCTTGCTCTCACAAGCTTAATATAACAGCACGTACAGTATTGCCACGTATTGGCAAATGCAAGAATTCAAACACAGAGAGACAGCATACCTCTCCAAAAATATCAGGTCTAGTACAGTTGAAACTATAATTTTTTTTCTTGCTTTGGTCTTTTAATTGTTCCGGTCTTAAAGAAAGACTTGAATTTGTCTCTCTTCTATAAGGAGCAAAGATTCTAGTGTAATTAAGGCACTGCTAAAATCTAGAGCATTAACAGTACCAAAAATTACACAACTTATGGGAATAAAAAAGAGGAGCTGTCAATCTCTGTAGCTGTGTGAATTGCAAATATGGAATCCTACCTCACAGTCTCAGAACAATAAAGTCTCCTTAAAAAGAAAGAAAAAAAATCAAGTTCCCTTTCACTGCTTCTGAAATGTTTCTGTACTTCATGGCATGGATATTTATACCCATAAAGGAAGATCCCATCTAAACTCTATGAAACCGTCATTGTCTTTTAGGGAAAGATCCCCATACATAAGCATAGATAAATGAATAAGGGTACGGATAGTTGTGCCACATCTCTGTCTCTGCTTGTGAGAGGCCAGAGAAAGAAAATTCTTCACCAATTCTGTTTGGTGGGGCCTCCTGCCGCAAGGCAAGTGCAAAGTTTCTACAGGGAACATCAGGTTGTAGCTCTGTTTTTCAATGTGGGCATATATTTTATGGAGCACTGAAAGACTGTCTTTTAAAAAGCAAGAAAATTATATGAAGCTTTTTCTTTCCTGAAGAATGAAAGGGCATTTTGAAATGAGGTAACTGTATCTGGGTCTTGTATTTCCATTCAAAAGGAAAACCCAAAAGCCTTTAGGAAGAATGTGATGAACAATATTGCCCCAGGCAAAACATTTTATTTGGAGTTTCAAGCCTTCCTGTGTCTGTTCTTGATTTTGGATAGGGGGAAGGGCACAAAACCTCTCAGTAAGTACAAGAACAGGAGTTAAAGCTTGAAATATTCAAATATATCTCACCAGAAAATGCTCATTTACCATATAACAATAACATTAAAAAAGCTGAGACTAAAATAATACGATCACTAATCCATTCTTACCCTTGATGTTTGGCAGCTGTTTTTATGAAGACACATTAAAAAGCAAAATTATAACGATTTTTTTTTATCTTCAAAAGGCACTGCACAGAAAGTCTAGTTGTTAAAGTAAACTTCAGTTTTGATTATTTATTAAAACCCACTTTTTCCTCAGGCTTGTCCAACAAAGTAAATGTGAGACAGTACTAATGTCTACATTCCTGCTGGCATGATAAATTTCATATATTATTATAACAAAATCACATGTATTTTATGTCTTTACCAAACTAGAAACAGCATAAACATTTTAAGAACAGGTGAGAGAGAAAATCTCTCTATTTTTCTTCTGAGGCAATGAGGGAAAACCTCAGCTATTTCTGCCACTAATTTTATAATAGTTTTCTATTCCCTAGGCCTTAGCAATAAAAACCATTTTCAGCATCTTTGGTTGTTCCTTTCCTCATGTCCTATAGCAAGGACAACTGAAAAAGCACATGTATTCCAAGTGTTGCAGTTTCTTATTGTTATCATCCTGGTTCTTGTAATCAGAAGCACAGGTATCTGCATACAGATAAAAAACAAGAAACCCTTTACTCAGTTTAGAGAGGCAGTACGTTGATTTGACAATGGAAGCCATAGACCAAAAGATACACAACACATCACTGTAGTACACTTTTCCTTGTCTCCACTCACTTTTCCTGGTAAATCCGTGCCTGATAGATAAGAGATGGCTGCATGTCTGTAACTAGAAGCAACAACAGCATTCAGCAGGTCACACAATCATACTGGGCAGGTTCCTGTATTTCTTCCTCATCACCAAAGCATACCACAAGCCAAGTGACAGTGGTACAGGAAATCAGATAGCCCAAACAGCATATACTAAGCATAAGCATACCAGCTTTCCTGCATCAGGGACAAAAAATAACTACACTCATGTAGAAGGTTTTATAGTAAAAAGACCCGTGGTTTAAAAAATAATGTCTTGATGATAGGAGAATGTTTTAGTGTTTGAATTTTTCAACCATTTTCTGCAGAATGTGCTCCTATGTAAAATGCAATTCAAAACAGCTGAGTAAATATTGATTTTAAGAAATTTTGCTTTTAGGGAAATTAAAACAATTCTAGAAACAACAAACAAATTACAAAAATGTAAAATGATACAGCTGCATGTAATTCAGAGAAAAGTTAATATTTTGCAGTTTGAAATGAATACTTGCAATAGCAATAGTTAAAATATATATTTTAAATGAAGCTTGTGACAATCCCATTTATACTCAATGATGTACACCACAGCAAAAAAAAAGGGGAAAAAAAGTATATTTCCCCTAGTAAAAGACATGAAAGCACCAAAAGGCTCATGTTTTTCAAAAGAAATTTATGTAAATTTATCATGCATTTGGGATACAGGTGACTCTGTTGAAGCTGCAGTCTGTCTTTTGCCCACAAAGTCAAAGTTCACATGTCACTCATAAGATCTGAAAGATTATTTTACAAAAAGTCTGTGTGATCACATTACAAGGTCAATGGCTTAAACACAAAGCACTGTGCATCCCAGTTGCTTGGAACTTTTTTTACTGCACATTGGAATGTTTTTGCCCAGTTGCTTTGGTAAAAAAGAACAACCAAAGTTCACAGCTGTGTTTCTGATGAATTCATGATGACATTGCTGGTTTTAGAGGACACTATACTACTTTCAGTTATGTGGAATCACAGCTACTGAATCACTAAGCAGTGACAGAGTCAAGTGTTTTATGTGCTTCTTCCAGGCAGTCAGAAGAAACCTACTTTTTCATCAGGTTAATTCAGATAGAGAGTTTATTTTGAAAAACATTGAGAAAAGAACTGATTGTATGTCCTGAAACAAAACATACGAGCTTAGGGCGAATGACAAATATTTAAAAATCATAACTTCTTTAACCAAGGACACTCACTGCTTAGGTTAACATGATTTTCCATTAGACTTCTTAAAATTTCAAACTTCTAAAAGACTTCCAGGATAGATGGGCAAATTATTTAAACGTACCAAGGACAAGATTGAAAAATAGTTTATATATCAAACTAAGACAAATATAACATGTTCATAGAATGATATAGATCTCTGAAAACACACAGAGCAGCCACAGTTTCCAGCACTATTATGCTGCATAAGATGCAATAAAAAGAAATCAGAAGAGATGGAAGTTCTATATATTTGACTTTTTTACACTAATGGCAAAAATAAAAAACATACATAAACACCTAATCTGTTGTTTCAGACATAAAAGTCTATGTAAATATCAAGGTTGAATACAGCTATGATCTGGAAGGATGACACTGGATATTAGTATAGCCTTTACAATGTAACTACATGTATGTATACCAGCCTGGCTGGTACAATTTGAGAATTATATTTAATTCCTAAAATGAATGAGTTTTAATTAAGAAAGACACATAAGCAATCTGAGCCACACAATGATACTGTATCCTTTCCAGAGACATCAGAAATTCATTCCTTCTGGAATTTTAAGAATGAATTGTTGTGGATCTCACTGGTCTGCCTGGCAGAAGACACCATCAGCTTGGTCTTGCCTTATGGAATCTATTCACATATGTATCCCCTTACTGTACTAAGTACCACTTCATACAGGAATTATTTAAATGCACTTGGTGCATTTGACACAGTCTATGTTTTATTTTATGTATTTGTCCTAGAGTGACT